>CM044964.1:10287413-10887413 GCA_024516035.1 Bactericera cockerelli
CAAGCCACAGAGGGATGAACCAGTCAATGGAAACCCTCTTATACTAGAAGAAAACAGCCCTCTCCTAGAAGAACTTCTCAAATCTGAATTTATTCAGGGGGTAAATGGTATAAATAAAATTGGAAACAAAGAACCTTTACAAAAGGAAGCGATTGAGTCGCACAGAAATCCAAACATTGATGTCATAGAAAACAGGCTAGGAACAGATCGCTCCAGAAAAAGTAATGTTCATAATGACCTCAACTTGCAGAATGTTGAAAAGCCAGACGGCAAGATTGCTCTTGAAGCTATTCCTATAAAAAAGGAACTCGAGAATGAAAGAAACGATAGTGGAGAATTTGAACAAAATGAGATTGACAAGAATCTAAAAGATAAAATTAACAAGAAAAAAGTTTCTCTCGGAGAGAGTCCACTTCACGTAGAACCAGATGATGAGAAAACTCGCAAAATTAAAGTTATTCCTATCAGAAATAAAACTCAAGAAAAAACAGAGCTCGACAGTGTGGACAGTAATGATAGTAAATCTTTAAGCAATAAAAAAACATTTTGATACCGCCAAACAATCTGACGTTCCACCATCTACAAAATTCCTGAACTTTGGAAAATTGAACAGTTCGAAAGATTTTGACAGTAATAAAGAAGGTCAGGCAAAAGAAAGCACTACAGACGATGATGGGTCCACCACTCAGGACGGGAAGGGTAAAAAACACTTTATTTTCCAATCTGGCCTTTCACAAGATGCTCTGAATGCTGTAAGCGACAGCAGGAATAGTCAGCTTAACATTGATCAAAACAATGCCAAAGAACCTCTGA
The DNA here is from genome assembly GCA_024516035.1 of Bactericera cockerelli. Lineage (NCBI taxonomy): Eukaryota > Metazoa > Arthropoda > Insecta > Hemiptera > Triozidae > Bactericera > Bactericera cockerelli. The sequence goes on from CM044964.1 coordinate 10,288,227, forward strand.
CAGTGCTAGAGTCAAATAAGAATTACGGAGAACAGAAATACATTGAAAACAGTGAGACAAACATCAACACTAATCTGTTTCTCGATCATAAATTAGAACGGAGAGAAGAATTGCTCCCAGATCCGACTTTCTTTCCTTGTGAGACGACAACACTCAAACCCTGCGAGACAACTACAACTTGTGCCACAACTACCACACCATGCCCTACAACTACAACAGAATGCCCTACAACTACCACACCATGCCCTACAACTACCACAGAATGCCCTACAACTACCACACCATGCCCTACAACTACCACAGAATGCCCTACAACTACCACACCATGCCCTACAACTACTACAGAATGCCCTACAACTACCACACCATGCCCTACAACTACTACAGAATGCCCTACAACTACAACACCATGCCCTACAACTACTACAGAATGCCCTACAACTACCACACCATGTCCCACAACAACAACCACTACCACAACATGTGCCCCAACTACAACAACCAAGAAACCTTGTGAATCAGGCACAAATAATACCCAAGAACAGACCAATAGCAACAATGGTAGTTGGTTTAATAATATAGTCTAACAATACTTAGGTTTTTGTTAGTATTCAACCTTATGTCATTATGTTTATAATAGTATTATAGTCAAATATCAACACTTATCTGTTTCTCGATCATAAATTAGAACGGAGAGAAGAATTGCTCCCAGATCCGACTTTCTTTCCTTGTGAAACGACAACACTCAAACCCTGCGAGACAACTACAACCTGTGCCACAACTACCACACCATGCCCTACAACTACCACACCATGCCCCACAACTACCACAGAATGCCCTACAACTACCACACCATGCCCTACAACTACCACAGAATGCCCTACAACTACCACACCATGCCCCACAACTACCACAGAATGTCCTACAACTACCACACCATGCCCCACAACTACCACAGAATGCCCTACAACTACCACACCATGCCCTACAACTACCACACCATGCCCTACAACTACCACAGAATGCCCTACAACTACCACACCATGTCCCACAACAACAACCACTACAACAACCAAGAAACCTTGTGAATCAGGCACAAATAACACCCAAGAACAGACCAGTAGCAACAATGGTAGTTGGTTTAATAATATAGTCTAACAATGCTTAGGTTTTTGTTAGTATTGAACCTTATGTTATTATGTTTGTAATAATATTATTATCGAATTCTTAATACCCTAAATAAGTAAAATAAACCGTTCACATAGCTTGTCTTTTCGTGGTTTCATCAGGATGCTTCCCTGGATCCCTGGATAGTTGATTTACTTTTTAGAATGCCCACAGAATGCCCTACAACTACCACACCATGCCCTACAACTACTACAGAATGCCCTACAACTACCACACCATGCCCTACAACTACCACAGAATGCCCTACAACTACCACACCATGCCCTACAACTACTACAGAATGCCCTACAACTACCACACCATGCCCTACAACTACTACAGAATGCCCTACAACTACCACACCATGCCCTACAACTACCACAGAATGCCCTACAACTACCACACCATGTCCCACAACAACAACACCATGTCCCACAACAACAACCACTACAACAACCAAGAAACCTTGTGAATCAGGCACAAATAACACCCAAGAACAGACCAGTAGCAACAATGGTAGTTGGTTTAATAATATAGTCTAACAATGCTTAGGTTTTTGTTAGTATTCAACCTTATGTTATTATGTTTGTAATTGTATTACAATCGAATTCTTAGGATTCTAAATAAGAAAAATAAACCGTTCACGAAGCTTGTCTTTTCGTGATTTCATCAGGATGCTTTCCTGGATAGTTGATTCACTTTTTATTACAGTTAAATTTATTAATTATTTTTATTAAATTATTCATAAGAAGAGAATTGGAAAAGGTAACAAACAAACGATATGTTTAATTTTTAAAAAGATTTTTACAGTTGTCTGCATCATTTTGTTTCCACAGAACTATACACTCATTTGACAATAACTGATCATAATTTGCTAGTAATACACAACCCACATTATTTAAGTCCCTATACCAATTATTAACTCTATCTTCTATGTATTAAAGTCTCACGTTCAGCGAAGATTTAGTTAAGCGAGTTTGAGTAGTTTTCACATCATGAAAGTGATTAACACAAATATGAAAACTTTATTACAACACAAAAGAGAAAATTTGCACCTCCCAGTATTATGAATTTGATATCTGAAATCAATTTTATTGGTTTTTTTAAGTATAATTATATCAAAAGCTTTGGTTCAAGAGACTAGAAATCTCCGAGTTGGTAAGACAACACAAAGATTAGTATTAAGTTTGTATTAATAGAGAGTATGTGTGAAGCTTGACACACTACTCAAAAAAGATATTTTAGATATTTTACTGTCAAATATAAATTACTTTTATGGGTTTGACTTAATATCACTAGATTATTTTCTTTTGGGTTCCTCAAGAGATAGGTCTACGCAAACAAGACTAGAACTTGAAAACTGAGAGCTAAAAAACGAGGTATGATAAAAGAAAAAGAAAAATCTTAACATCAAGTAGAATTGTGCTATCAAAACTGTGGTAAACATTAATTTTGATCACCAGTATCTTTCGCACAAAGTTGTCAAGGGGGTCATGAAATGATTCACACAAAATTGAAAAAAATAAATATTTGTTTAACATAATGTTATTTATTGTTACGTAACATCGGCCCTGCAGAAATTGATAGGAAAGTTCACAGCTACAAAAATAGACTCACGGAGTAATCTTGAACTGATTAAATCTGTTCATTACAAAACCATATCGTTACAATTGGGAACGTACTGATCCTTCAAGTCTCCCAACAATTCAATGTCTTCCCATTTACTAGTGAGAAAATCCGCCTCGCCAAAATCGGGCACAAAAATATCTTCGTGTCCTAAATATTCCGTGTCAAGTCTTCTTTCCATCTTCTCTGGCTCATCGATCAATCGAGTGTGTTTCTCCTTCGTTTTCGATTTCCTAGTGAAAATGTGTTTGATTTTGTACCCGCCTTTTCCGTTGGACCCTCCGCTCATAGCTTGCAGCCGCTTGTGCTTGTAGCGCCGGTTCTGGAACCAGATTTTGACTTGGGTAGGCGACAGGGTGATGTCGCGTCCGAGAGCCTCGCGTTCACTCGCCGAGAGATATTTGCTGTGCTGGAACGTCCGCTCCAACTCAAACACCTGAGACTGAAACAAGGAAAACAAACGAGAGATGATGGAATGTGATTGGAATAGATAACTTTAGCACAGCATCATTTTTTTAAATTTCATTCCAGCAAGTACAAAACTCATGATTATTTTTGGGGTTTAACGTTGCTTTCCACTGCATGGTAATAATTATCACGAAGAGAGTTTCATGTTAGAAAAAATGTAAATCGGTATAGGTAATATATTGAACTTTAACTTCACTTTCAACCACTAATAATGTTATCACTCTCCATTCACAGCTCTACTCAAATGTACCTTACTCAGACTAAGTCGGGAATATCTAAAGAACAAACACCATTTTTCTAAGGATCAATTTAAAAACAGAACAGGCACCAATCCAAATATTCGCCATGTTGAACTTTGTCTAACTACTAGTATAGTGTGTTGAGGGGTAATTCGGTATTCAACGACCCATTTTTAGTGGATTTAATAAAGCAATGTACTTGATTCTTAAGGTGTTGATGGTCTCCTCCTGGTTTGTGACTTTAATTATAACTGTACCTTTTAATTGGGATATCTTAAATTCTTTTCAAGTTAATGTCTGACAAATTTTTCTACATACAAATATTTTTCCGAGGTTTACAAGATACCATTATAAAATTCGGTTAGATATATAATTCATTATGTGATTTCTGAAAAAATCATGTTTTAAAAATGATATAAAAAATATAATTTGTTTTAGAAAGGTCGTCTTTCTCTTTCCTTTTTTCTGATACCTTAATTTATTGTATTTGCTCAAGTAGTCTTTTTTGTTATACCTGAGTGAAGAGGATCCTAGCTTTTCTTCTGCTTTTCGATCTGGCTGTGCATTCCTTTGGTTTACTGGGTCGACTGTTGGCTTTCCCAAGTTTGTTTAGATAAGACAATCCTGTTAAAAAAATCACAATACAAACTTAATTGTATGCAAAAATATTAATGTTTGAGCCTAGCGGTAGTTCTGCTTCCACTGCAGGTGAACCGGGTTTGAATCCCGACTGGGTCTCAATTTTTTCGGCTCTGTAGTTTCGATGTTGGTGCCTACCCTAGTCTCGTGAGGACAATTAGGGTAGTTGTAGAGTTGGCAACGACCAGTGGCGACATTACGAGATTGATAGCCCAACACATGCTTTGCATAATGGGTCACTTAAACTTGCCATATTTTAATTTTTAGTCAGTTAAAGTTATTTCTTTATAATTAAATTTTGTATGAAGATGAAAAGTATTTGTTCAATAAAGGAAAATCTTTCGAAAGTAAAAAAAAAAATAAGTATTGGAATATGATGATTGGTTGAAGATGTGATACATTAGCATTAGTTCACGTAATGTTGTGCTTCCCACTAAAAAATGGGACATAATAACAAATATAACTAGGTAGCTCTTTTATATTTATTTTTGATTGAAAATAAATCACTTTCAGTATAAACAGAAAAATGAATAGATTCATGACTATGTGCATGAAACCTCGCTATTTCTCAAAAAAAAAAAGTTCTAAAAGACAGTACAGTACTTCAACAAAGAGACTGTGTGGGGGACATTAAACAGGTAGAAGACCAGTATCTCACTAGAGGACTATGAACAGAGAACAGACTAGCCAACCCTTACAAACCAGGCTAGCTTGCAGATTCCTAAGGGTTTAGTGGCTTGTACAGAAAAGTCCAAGTCCTCATGATGGTTGATCGCACATAGAAATATGTGGTTTAGAACGAGCCAACTTTGAAATAAAGTTGGCTGGAAACCATCACTCACCCCTCCAGGTGTAGTCAAGCTGGCTACAACAACAACAACAAAGAGAATGAGCCTGTAATAGTTCTTCACTATCTCACAGTTTCAATTTAAAAAATGCAAGTACCTACTTACTGTTTTTCGTGAAGTTCCCCTTTTCACGGTTGGTTTCTAGATGAGATTTAATGGAGGACAAGCTCATCAGCTCCTGAGATTTCAGAATTTCATACACAGAAAAGGAAATCTTCCCGAGTTTGTTGACCTGATTCTCTTCACACCAGACAGGACTCTGATCAACACATCCTAGTTGCACTATTGTGTTCTTTTGATCAACAGAAAAATTCTGGATACCATTCTTTACTATTCCTTGATCAAAGTGGGTTTTGGAGGTATGATTTGAAAACCTTTCAGTCAGGTTACTAATTTTGTGATAATTTGGAAGGCTTACACTTTGTTTCATTTCATAATTTTTCAATACGCCGCCGTTTTCAACTTGTGTATTGCTTATTTTTTCATAATTTTTTATAAACAGATTATTGCTATTAGCAAATCCTTCCAGACTTCCTAGACTAGTGATTTTCTCTAAATACGGATCATTCTTTGGTTTGTTTATTGTATTTTGATGATAGTAATCCATGGAAACTGGTTGTTGTACATTTATTTGATTAATAGTACAATTTTCATTTCCATTGCTGATATTTTCTGTACAAATCATATCGGTGGAATCTGAACCGGTGTACTTTCTGTCTGGGCAATCTTTGGGGCATTGTAGACAATCGTGATTTTGATCATTGGTAATTCTTGGCAGATATGGTACATCGGGTGAATGTAAATGTGCGTTGAAATTGTTTGATTCCAAATCAGGTTGACTATGATACGTGATAATGTTTTCTGAAACAGAGTGAAAAGAAAATATGGTTAACTTTTTTTAACTTAATCTCTTATTATTAATAGAAGACTACTCTTTGATATGAACATGCAGTTGAAAGCGACGTTAAACCAAGGAAAAAGGGAGTCGATTTGTATTTATGTGTTTGTGAGAGCGGAACAGATCGTAAATTATACATCCTTCAAATTGGAGAAAAGATTTTTTAAACGCACCGATCCAATGACTTCTCTTTGATTCTTAAAGTCCAATGATTCTAGTTTTTTTTAATTAATCATTTTCATCTAGGACTAGGGTTTGGGCTGGGGGGCGTTATACAGGGAGAAGTTCAGTGTCTTGCTAGAGGATTAAAAACAAAGGATGGGCCAACCCTAAAAAGCCAGGCTAGCTTGCAAGTAGTAGCGTTACAACCGTAGCTTTCTGTTTGATTAAAAAAAAGAACTGAAATTTCTCGCGACAAAATTTCTATAGAAGTCCAATTTTCTGGTTGTTGTTGTTGTTTTGTTTTTTTTTTTTTTTTTTTTTACTGAATTTGCTTGAGACCCACTTTCCATATATGCGTACGTTTTCCGAGGTTTTATAGTATAGAAAAAGCTTTTAGAAGGTGAAACATACCCAGAATGTTCGCAGAGGCCCTACCGCGGAGAGCCCATGACAATTAAAAAAAAATTGAGATAGGTGACAGATATGGTTTCGAATTCATCTATATGCTCATCATGGCAATCTACGTTTTTCTGGCAATTCCTACTAGGTTATTTGCCAAGCAAATGGTTAGTAAAATTTCCTTTGTGATATGACCAAGGGTGGAGCGAAATCGCACTTTTATTTTTATTTTTTAATGGAATAGTGAAAAAAAGTTGTCTATTGGCGAGAAACTTCCGAATCTGTCATTAATTTTTTTCTAAAAAATCGGGAAGATGCGCCCCGAGCCCCGCCCACTTTTGCAAAATTGTCATTTACAGACACTTTTCCTATGAATTTTCTAATTTTTTTTGGTAATATTTTTTGAAATGGAATAGTTGTAAGTGTTAACTTAACAGAATGATCCATCATTATAAAAATAAAAAATAGTCAATTTTAAATGGTAAGTCTCGCCCCAAATTTGTCCAAATCCAACAAAATTTTCTAAAATCAGCAAAAAAGACACATATCTGCCGAATTTTCTAATTTTTCTGGGACATTTTTCCGGAACAGAATAGTATTAAAATACAAAAACATACTATCCTCGTGTACTTAAATTAAAAAGTTTTATAAAATTTACACGTTAAGTACCGCCCCCAGCTGCACCAAGCCCGCCTAATATTCTAGTAATAAATAGCTCTCTATTAATGAGGATGGGCTCATGTACTGTGGTACACACAGATTTTTTTTAATTTTTCCAGGGTACTTCTCAAGGACACAATATTATTGAAGTACTACTTTATACTCTTTTCGTACACTTGTAACAAAAATTGACTCATATATCACATTCTTAGTGTCGCCCCAAGTTGGTGAATTCATTAGTATATTTTTATATGCTACATGGGTAAAACACCCAAGTATGTAATTACAATGAATAAGAACAATATATTGATGAACGGAACTTTTTCTTCATATTATGTATAATTAAAATAAAATATAAATAGTTAATAAAGGTAGGTAGGAGGTATAAAGTTAAACAAAGTAAATTTGAAAGATTACAAATTACGTATTGACATTGGAAAGTACCTTTCTTTTTAAAAAAAACTTCAATTTTTCAAAACCGATTCGGACATTTCCAACTAAAAATTTGCTAATTTTATTTATTATTCAGGCAAAGTCTTTTTTTGTACGAAACACTGGAATCATTCTTCTGGATCCAATTTGATTCCTTATCAAACCATCTCTGGCCTCATAACCAATCACAGTGCTTGATGCATTTGTCACAAGTTTGATGTACCTTGCGACGCACTGTGTGTGGCAGGGCACATCTGGAATAAAGTTTTTGATGTTGTTGTTTTCAACAATGTTGGCCAGATCTTCGATACTGATGTCTCTTATTAAAGGGGGCTCAGTCACAGGAACTTCGTGGCACTATATTAAACTGCTGTAGGATGTTGCTACAGTGACTTTTCAGGAACAGTGACTTTTTTAACATCAGGGAACCTATTTTCTTCACGTGATTTTTTAATTATTCTGTATGCAAATTTCCCTTTAAACTTTGCTGTTATCTGCCAGCATAATCAACAGCAAGTTTTCAGGATGCGCGTAGAAGGCGTTTCTCTGAATAACAGGATCTACTATTTTCTTTACATTTTCATCAAGACACTTTCTTCGTTGAATGTTTGGGTCCATCGAAACAAGATGATCTATTTTTAATTGAAAACCACATTGGACCATACACCTTTAATATGAATGTAGTCAATGTCAATGTACTACGAACTGTTTCTTGTGAAACGTGATAACATTTTCGAATCTTAATACACTGATATTAATTATTTCGAGAGAAATAAAATCGCACAAATCGTTTGTCAGATAACACTCGCTGCTTTCTGTCAACTGAGTTGTGGTAGGCATTAAACCCACGGATTTCTACCAAAATCTAGTTTTCTTTGTTTCTAATATTTAAGACCTTTTTGTGGCATTGATGGAGATGAATCTTCATGTTTGTAAAGGATTCTATTTCTATGATGAGTCATCATAAGAAACAGAGGATAGTATACTTGAGTGTACCACAGTACATGAGCCCATCCTCATTAATAGAGAGCTATTTATTACTAGAATATTAGGCGGGCTTGGTGCAGCTCGGGGGCGGTACTTAACGTGTAAATTTTATAAAACTTTTTAATCTAAGTACACGAGGATAGTATGTTTTTGTATTTTAATACTATTCTGTTCCGGAAAAATGTCCCAGAAAAATTAGAAAATTCGGCAGATATTTGTCTTTTTTGCTGATTTTAGAAAATTTTGTTGGACTTGGACAAATTTGGGGCGAGACTTACCATTTAAAATTGACTATTTTTTATTTTTATAATGATGGATCATTCTATTAAGTTAACACTTACAACTATTCCATTTCAAAAAGTATTACTAAAAAAAATAGAAAATTCATAGGAAAAGTGTCTATAAATGACAATTTTGCAAAAGTGGGCGGGGCTCGGGGCGCATCTTCCTGATTTTTTAGAAAAAAATTAATAACAGATTTGGAAGTTTCTCGCCAATAGACAACTTTTTTTCACTATTCCATTAAAAAGTAGAAACATCGCTCCACCCTAATGACCATTGACCATGTAGTAAAAAGCGACAGTAAACCCAAGTAACACATCAAAACTAAGAGTTTTAGCATGTTGTTAGACTTGATGGCAAATTCGGAGTATCACGTCTTCTGACCAGTGTTGTATTTTTTCTCCGATTTCGCCTGTTAGATGTCAATGATAAAATCAAATGATAAATACTAAAGAGTGCCGGATTTTCACCGGAGATATTTTTAAAGGAAATCAAGTATAAAGTGGGACGGAAAATCTACAACCACCAAAGTATAGCTCAGTTTTGCTCTTAAGAACAGAAAAAGGTCCATAGTTGAAGTTTTCCAATGATTATAATAAAAATCAAATTTTCTGCGTAAGAAAAAAAGTTATTGCACTCAATCTGAGGATACATCTGATTTTTACTGGAACTATGTACCTACAACATGTGAAAATGTTTTACAATGTTTTTTAATGACAATGAATTCCGATTTCTAATATTAGATACTGTTGGAAATGAAAGATAAAGCAAGATGTGCATGAGCCCTAGAGTTTAGTCTACTTACTTTCAGGCGGACTGACTATATTTTCAGAACTTCTATCATCTGCAGGATAACCAGCATAATGTTCTCCTAAAAAAGATTGACTGTATCCCTCCGTTCTGAACTCGTTGTTCTCACAGAGTCCATTAGGTGTCCAAACGTCACTTAAATTGGAATTGAAGTCAAATGCATCCTTGGTGTCTTTGGTGTTATGAACTGAGTCATTTTTGAAATCATTATACATTTCTTTTCCAAAGGTGCTACTTTCATCAAACTTGTCCTCATGAAAACTGTTGTAGTAGAAGTTATTGTTGTAAAATTGATAGATGTTTTGCTGATAGAATGTTGTGGACATGTTTTGGTTTGTGTTATAGAACTGTTCGGCAACGTTACAGTTGTTTGGAGTATTCTGATTTGGAACTGTATTGTCTATGGCATTCAGAACTGTTGTAAAGGGGTTGTTGTTATTGTGGATGTGTGAGTATGGTTAGTAATCCTACTGTGAGGATTTTCCATTTAATTGTTTATTTAATTTTGTTTTTCATTGCGTAAACAATTCTTCTCTTTACAATAATTATTTTTGTTGATTTTAAATTTAAAAAACTCTTTGACTTTGCCTTAAAGAAATACTTTTAATCAGGATCAGCAAATACTACATGTTAAAAAAATGATCCTCTTGAATTATTAATGATAGTTATTTTTTTTTTATTCATTGTAGTTTTTCTTAATTTTTTGTAAACACAATAATACAAATCAGAAATAAAAGTAACACTTTTATTTTGTTCAAAGTTCAAATACTAACTAGATATTACTTATTTTAATAGTTATGGATCTACATAATGTACACGTTGAAAAAACTTTGAAAAAAAAAAAAAAAAAAAAAAATCACTTCAAAAAGACACTAGCAGAAACTAAACATACAAAATCGGGAACTGAAAACTTCAAGAATCAAAAAGTCACAATCAAAAGCAAACTATTCAAAATAATGTTATCACGAGACTGAAATCCACCGTAGGATTTCAATTTAATTTTCACTATGATTGATTAACTATAAGCTTTTAGCCCACACCAGATTCCAGATAAAAATAAAAGGGATTGGAATCTTGTGAGTAGAAGTTTTTTTTTTCTACAAACGATCAAATAAAGAAATCTGATAGGTTTTGTTTTGTAAACACATGAAGCTCCTCCTTCACAAATGTTTAGGCTTGGATTTTTTTTATCGCCACAGTGGAATACAGGGTTGAAGATTACATGAAAATACATCACTCAAAGACTGCACTTGTAAAAGTACTTTTTTCTAGTAGCATCAGTGCTAACGCCAAAGGTGATTGATTTACTTAATTCTCAAAATCAACCGGTTCATGTTAATAATCATTCATTTTAACTGGATCATTTAGACTCTTTCACAAAATTATTAGCTATTTGGGCAAGTTATAGGGAATGCATTCTTTACTATTTATCGGTAGTTCCCCTACCTAATAATAAGATGTATGTATGTCTTGTCTTGTTTGGTAAATATAAACTCGGAGGGAAATATGAACCATTCTTAGCTAAGGTGCGAGCAAATGCCATTGCTCTTGAAAACATGTGCCAATCTCTAACTGTCAGCTCTAGAATCACATAGAAATGATATTATTGAGAAGGATGTCGAATATTAAATTATTGGGTATAAACTTAAAATTTGAAGCAGAATTTTTCTAACATACTTAAGATTTATCTTCTTTAGAAAGTCTTTCTAACATTGAAGATAATTCATAACTGGGCTAAACTCGGGTGGGGTTTTACCTACCACTCGCTGGAAACTCGCAAACAAGCTACCCACATTCACTTCACGACTTCACCTTATCTCACATGACCCACCCTGTATCATTTTACTAAATTGTTTGTTTTAGCCATATGCTCTCTCTAATTGATTAATCCGATTTGAGGTCCCGTCCCTCTCCTTAATGTTTTTTTAGAAAGTGAAAATCTCTTCTTCTTTCAGTGGACTAGTTAGGAGGAAATTCGACCAGCACGTCATTCCTTAACAATCAGTACACTGATAGCATTTTTTAATGTATTCTTTGGACTTTTTACGAAATCTGTTTATTTAAGGGTGAATTTTCATCAATTTGTACAATAATTCTGTCTTGCTATCCTAATAACAGAACCCATACAATTGAAGGTATTCAAAAAGTAAATGAGTCCTACTAAAAGTACTCAAATTTACTCTTATTTTTAAAAATAATGATGTAGACATCCATTTCACGATAAAGACTATGTTTAGATTAAACAGAAACAGGTGCGTTAAAGTAGAAATCGTCCACTGGAATATAAGGTGAATACCTAGTTAAATTTTCGTTCTATCTTCGGACTTTTCAAGACTAGCTAGGAAGGAATTTGACCATCGCGTCATTCCTAAACAATTAGTACACTGATACCTAGCATTTTTAATGTATTCTTTTGTCTCTTTCCCAAATCAGTTTATTTAAAAGTGAATGGAAATGAACACCACCACTGACTTTCATTTCCCCGTCTGAGAAGTAATGGCAGTCTAGAATAAGCATTGCTTTGATCATAATGCAAGTTCATTGAAATCCCTGAATCCCATGTACATTCCTGTTCATAGTAATGCTTATAATGATAATCATGACAATCATGAAGATGATAGTGTGGGTGGGTAGTTGTAAGAATGATTGCGGTGTGCTTATGATGCTTATTATTGCAGTGATATTACTTATGAAAAATAAAAAACAGCTCCTATTCTTCCCTACGATAAAAAAAGAATCCACGTTGATCCCACGCATGGAAGAGTAAAAATATTTTGTTTCCAATAAGTGATTGTCTAATTAATGCTTTGCTCTTTAGTATCAATAGTGGCTTAATGTGTTTGGAAGAGAAAGAAATGGTGGATTGTTATGGTTCCATGAAAGCACATGGCCATTTTGTTTGAACAGAAATATTTCCTTATCACATGTTTGTATGGAGTTTGGATGTTGGTAATGTGTGTAATGTTGTTACTTCTAATGCTACATAACCAATTTGTCTGAGGACCGATTTGTCTTCTTTGTTTGTGGCTATAAAAATTGATATTTCTGTGTTGAATTTGAATGGCTCTAGAATGATTGACTCGGATATTGGCATCTTGGACGCCCAAATTAAAAAAAAAATTCTTAGACTTCTTCTCTGTGCTTTCCATTATGTAGTGTTGTGTGTGTGATAGATTGACAAATTGATCAGTTAAAAGAGCTGTTTTTGATTAATTAGGTTTATTTGGTCCTACCATGCCACATGTGGTAATCGAGTAGTAGTAGTTTTACTCATACGTATAATTAAGAACTTGACCAGACTTAAAAGATCTTTCTGATGATGAACTTAACAGTGACTTAAATATAAATACTACTGCGGTAGTATTAAATAATATAATATACCCATTCTCTTTCTATCTCTTCATCTTTATTATTTCCCATCTCCTCTCTTTTTCTTTTATTTTTTTTTCTCTTTTTTCTCTCTCTCTCTCTCTCTCTCTCTCTGCCTTGTGTTGACAGAGGGTTAGTCAATGAGACGTTGACTTTTATTGAAATCATCACACAAAATAACGTAAACTGTGATGTACTTAACATACTTAAGAGACTTGTTTATATCAAGCTTTTAAACCCGTTGATGGAGTTGTGCAAGAGAGAAAGAGAATCTTCATGACCAACATGCTTATAATATCAGAAAAATACTGTAAATTTATGATATAGATCGGATATGGTTGAAAATATTTAGAACTAGCCTCATTCAATACAAGAAATGCGGCAGCTGTGATGGGGTCAGTGCTTCGTTCGTCAGATTTGGTAGGAATATTTTATCTTTTGTAAAAATGATGTTATATCGTATAAAACAATTACATCAATGACTTGAATCAGATATCCTTTCAGAAACCTTGCCAATGACACAGACCTTACCAAACTATTGTACATGTTCCTACTTGGGTTTAAATATTGATCTATAAGATTTTTAGAAATCATATTGATGTTTTCCTGTGTTCAATTAGGTAAGTAAGTAAAATAGATAATCTAAGATTTTTGTAAGTGTATTAAAAAGCCAAAAAGATTTTTGAACACATATATCTTCCTTGTCTTTATCCCATATTAGCTTATGTTGATATTGGGCATTGTTTTGTTCAACCTCATGGTTGAGGTGGAGCACGTAATATACCTATACCTAAAAAAGAGCAAGTACTTGTGTATGTAAAAATTCTCACCACTCACACTCATAAAACAAGTTCCCAACATAACGTCTATAACAATTTCTTCACGAAACCTTTTAGCGTCAAAACTGAGAGCGTATAAAACTGAGCACTAAGTGTAATAACCATTAGGGGTGGGGGTCTAATATGACCCCTCTTAATTTCGAATAAATCACCTCCAAATTCGGTGTGATTAAGGGATACCAGGGCGCCAGAATATAATGGTGGGAACCTTTCTGGATGTGATGGGTGGTGTATTCCAAGTTTAGTAATGTAGGTATAATGGAAGAACATGGAAATATATGGAAGACGAAAGTGGAAATTTTGAAAAGTACCGTTCCTTTCAGATATCAGTTAAATTTTCAGGGTTCATAAAAACGGTGATGGGGCAAGGACTCTTTTTTTCCATGAAATACTGATATATTTATTTATTGACATATTTATATAGTCTACTCCTGCACCATCCTCAATCATTGCTGATTTAAACCCCTATCTAGTTCCTCGCAACCTTAGGGACACTGCTCTTACAATTGCCAGTTGGATCTAGGCTTTCAACCAACTGAAAATTTGAGAATAACTTCTCTTCCATTTGTCAGTTAGTGCTTGGGATAATCTCTTTATAAAATGCTCAAATTCTACATGTAGTGCTCCATCACACGAGCAGACCAATGGTGTAAAAGATGCTCTCACATCTTCAGCGGCCGCAAGGACTTTGAATGTATTGGACCTCTTTATAAATAAATATTCATAAAAATCACGGTGCTACAATTTTTTCATAACTCAGTTTTGTGAATATTACACTTCCTGGATCATCTAAAAGTCTCTGTTAAATTCTGGGACCTTTAAACATTTCGGGGAGTAAAAACAAAAATTATAATAATACCTACTTGTCATCAATTAATCATCTCATAACTAAATCAATACATTTCTAATCGTGCTGGGTGTTTGACAAATTGGTCCAAGTCTGTCGGGATTTGTGTCTGTTTTGACTTTTGTCCGAGACATAATTAGTTGTGTCTGAAATAATCCCGACATTCCCGACTCTTTGGAAGCTGGGTATATCATTGGCTTTCTGTGATATGAACCAGATTTGAGAGGAGATATAAAGATATACCGTGTGTACTGTAAAGTTATGGTCTTAATAGCTTTGTAGCTTAGATTTATTTTTATTATTATCAATGGCCGAGTCAAGATAGGTATCTTGTGCTGCCGTATATTAGCTGACAGAAAGCGATTACTATTCACTAATGCATTTGAATGACCATGCAGTTGAAAGTGATGTTAACAGCCCCCCCCCCAAAAGGAGCACCTAATTCACAACTTTTTGTTTGCTTTGTGATACGTCGAATTAAATTAATTTTAAATTCAACACCTTTTGTTTGTTTTGATCCATCAAAATACCCGAAAATATCTTGACCCGGCTCTAAGATATTGTTATTTTGTCATTATTTCTTTTTGTCATATTTTATGTAGTTATATATGCACTTTACACTATTTCAATTAGTACCCAGATACCTACCCTTTTAAGGGTGCCAATGATTTGTTTCATTGTCTTTTGGCTTTACACCTGACATGGCCAGCACCGTCTCTACAAGTTTTTTTTTTAATTTATTTGATATTCAAAGCGAAAAATTTCTTAACTCACAAAGGAAGAAAATGTAGTTGTTCTATTTTGATAACACCCTGTAGCATTAAATCGATTAGAACGAGACACGCGATATTAGGAGACCTTTGCAAGGATTCAGGGAAGATTCCAGAGGTCGCAGTTTCAGTTAAATAAACCAGATGTCCCACAACTGGTGATGCTCTCTGAAAGAGGCGCCTTTTTGGCACCCTCCGTGCCCTCCGATGAAAGGTCAAAACACAAAGTAGTAAATTAGTTGACAACGTTAAAAAATAAACTTGTAAAAAATAAAAAACGATAAAAACGATTACGATAAAAAGGACCCTTTTGTGACCTAATTTGTTAGTTTACTTGCTCTTTTCTTTTTGAATTAATCCTTTTGATTTAGGGCTGAATTATAAAACAGGACTACAAAAATGACTAGACACATAAATATAATTCAAGATTCTTCAAGTCAGACTATAATGGTAGTTGATTAGCTCAGTGGTCAGGTACTCGCTTGCCTTGTGGAAGGTCCCAGGTTCGAATCCAAGATCCTACAAAAAATTGTATTCAAAATTTGCTTACAGTTGTATGTATGTCCAATTTGATTACACAATCTGGCTTATATTTGCTGTAATCCTACTTCATTATTCGGCCCTAAGTGTGTGTGTGAAAGCTTTGTAGATGCCTACCTCTGACACTGCAACTGGGAAGATGCAATTCTTTCCCTAATACAAGAGAAATTGAAGGAATACTGGAATTCTATTGATCCGAATAATAAGTAAAGCATAAAACCCAACATAGGTGTTTGGCAGTCTAGCCGCAAATTGAATAAAAAAGACGAAGTAATTCTGACTAAAATGCGTATTGGACATAGGTACTTTAATAACTCATAGTCATTTATTCCGAAGAGAAAATCCCCCTGATTGTCAAGAGTTCAACTCACAGTTTTACAAATCTTGGAATGTCCTGTTCTTACCCCTATTTGAGCATCCTTATATACCCCTCTTTCTCTTGAGGATGATAAATACTGATGTTATACTTTAAAAGAACTCGTTTATTTAGAAAAATCTAAACTTGGATTGGTGCGAATGACCACTGATGTTAAAGCACCTAAATAATAATAATGATAAAAAAGATGCAATCCTTGAACACATATCGGGCAAAGTCACTGGCCACGATACGAGTAAAGGAAATAGTACCTTTTTTTCTGGTTTTATCGTTGCTTTGAACTGTATGGTCATATCACAACGGGGGATTTATCCTCTATTCACCGGAAACTCACAAACCGACTACTCAAATTAACCTGATGCACCCAGCCTCAAGTTAGGCCAGGAATGGCCAGTATCAGGAGGATTGGAATTTGAATGGTCACCAGGCGGGGGGGGGGGGGGGGGGGGGGGTGCTAAGGAGCTGCGGAACTGCAGCACCCCCAGTTGTAAAAGAAAAAGACAGCATTTTCTCAAGACCTTGCTCATACATAATAAAAATTATCATACACTAGAATAATTAATATATAATTATTATGATTGGCATGGTAAACAAACTCAAACACTTTAGATAGTGAAAGAGCGCGATTCTATAAATCCCATTTTAGTCCGGTTTACGTGGCAGCACAACATTTTCCCACGGACCACGTCTAATGGTCACCCATCCAAGTCCAGCGAGGCTAGGACGTTGCTTAACTTCAGTGGCTGAACGGGAACTGGTGTATACAAAAGACATCGTCACAACCACAAGTACGACCATGCCTTAGTTCATATTAGTATCTACGAAGTACGGGGTAGGTAATGGCTAGTATGAAATAAAGACTGTGAAGTTACTGGATTGACTTGGAACCGTTTATTTTAGTCTATAATAATAACAATATCGTCTTATTTATACAGCCCGATCAGGGCTATTAAAGTCCCATTATTCCAGCAGTAAGCCCAAGCCATATTATTATGTGGTAAAAATCTCGAATGGGAGGATAACATGTCATGTCCCGGCTGGGTTTCGAGCCCACGACCTCTGGAATCTTTGGATTCACAGAGTGCCGCCTGTACAACTGAGCAACCGGGACAGACAACATCTTTGGTGAAAGGTAACCACCAGGCGAGGTTAATGCCCAAAGCAGTTTCTGCCACCTAACCCTCAGAGTCTCATTATTATGTGGTCACAAACTCAAATGAATGAGGAAAAATTCATGCATTGGGTGGGATTCGAATCAAAGGATCCCTACGCTCTCTGGATTTCCGGACTAGCGCCTTATCCACTTGACTAGCAATGCACTCATTTCTGATTCTATGTGCTAAGCAGTTCCTGATTCCCGGACTCATGGTGTTAAGACTTAAGCAGCTGTTGACAAGGCAGTTGTTTAGTTTGACTGTCATCGGCACAATTAGCGTCATTCACATCTCCATTTCAGTTTTTTTTTTGTGTCGCTCGTGTTAAGAAATTTTCGAGCAAAAATTTATGTAAATAGAGCAAAATGTCTTGTATACAGGGTTATTTGAACACCTATTTTTTAGTTGGATGGTTACATTGATTACAATAGAGGGCAGTTATATCAGGAACTTAGTGAAACTACCTATCAGATTGTGTAGTTCTCAGTTAAGTTCTTCATTTCAATTTCATTAAATAACTCCACTAACGACAATGCAACTGGACAACTATCTTTAATTATATAGGGGAGCTAAATCAGGAACTTAGTGAAACTGTCCTCTAGCTATTTAATTGTGTGTAATATTATCTGTTCAGTCCTTCATTAAATTTCTGATCATAATTCTTGTCTCAAGACCATTAGCTCTGATCATAATAGCGGCATTTTTTTATTATTATTAAAGACTGGTTGGAGTTCCACAAGAGAAGCACCAATTATCACACCGACCTCTATTTAGATCTATTGTGACCAAATAGCCGTCGATTCAGTCTACCCTGTACAATATTGTTTACTCGTAAACATATCCTTACGATCGATTATGAAACTTTAGGAGAGGGTGACATAACCTTGCAGTATTATGCTCATGTTATTTGAAATTGTTTGTTTTAGAGCAAGCATTGAGCTGGAATGAAATGACTAATCATGCTGTTTCCTCAAACCAAAGACGAGAAATGAAATACTTCCCCTTGAGGTGATGGGTCAAAATGAGCGCACCGGAGGGTATCCCTTACAAACAACTGTAAACAAATTTTGAATACAATTTTTTGTTATCTCGGACATCGAGCCCGGATCTTCTGCATGGCAACTGATTATTTTACCGCTGAGCTCTAATCGTGTGCATTTCCAAAACCAATGTATGGACAGACATAATACAGCTAGGTGATACATGAAAATGTCTATACATAATCATGTTTTTTAGTTATATGTTTGACGTTTTTTTAGTTATAAGTTTGTAATATGTCTCATGATAGAATACAATATTGATATCTATCCTTTCTCTGTTTCTCTCTCTTTCTCTCTCTCATCTCTCTCTATGTATCTCTCTCTGTATCTCTCTCTCTCTCCCTCTCCCTTCAGTTTCATGCCACAGGGCCATGTGTGTATCTTTATAAACAGATCCTTATGAGAAAGTAAACAGATATTATGATATTCATTTACTGTACAAGTTATTCATTTATACCTACCCTAATATTGGTATTTAACTATTTACCCTATGTAATAAGTAATGTGTTATTTGCCCTATTTGATAAGGTAAAAATGACTCTTTAGACATATTTCAAGAGAGCTCACTTCTTATAGAAAGGCAGAGATCCAGGCATTTGTCACTGCAAGTGTAGTTTTTATGTTGCTAGTGTATTTGCCTGCCGTACTATTTGAAGTTGAAAAAACATTCCTCTTCAATATTTGATTCATAATATGTGATACTAAACAAGAATAATGATTAATTTAATAGGTATTCTTAGAAGTCAAAAAAATCTGTTTGAACTTCTTCAGCTTCCTAGAAATCATTTCCATAATAAATATGGAAATGATTTCTAGGATTAACGATGAATTATTAATCGTTAGTAAATATCTGAAAAAATAGGTAATATAAATTCTTTTCAGAAATGAATCATCAAGCTTTGGAATTAACAGTCAGAATATCTGAAAAATAGATGATATGAGTTTATGTAACTTCTTTTCAGAAATGAATATCATAAGCTTTGGATTAAACAGTCAGATTTGAATACGGTGGTATAAATAAATATTTATTTAATTTAATTATCTAATTCTAAGATTACAAGGTGTTCACAAATAAATAAAATAGTTTTTTTGGGCTGTTATAGCTTCAAGTGAAGCAATTACAACATAGAACATGATTCCTTATCACTCAGCGAAATTGTTGAGTCGTTTTCTGTGAGTGCAACTACAACAGCATAACACCTGCAACAATTACTTCGCTATGTTAGTAATAGATTTTTTCAAACTTCTGTCAGCAACAAACAAATTTTGAACTTTACCATGACAAGGAATTGATTTATTATCCGGTGAATTTCAAAAAGTGTCCAGCCACAATTTGTTTGGTGAATTACAAATACATCCTGCTATTCTCAAACAAAGAGTCCTTTGCAAATACTTGTTTGACTTTTTCGTGTATTTCTTGTACAACAAGTTTACATCCATTGTGGTCACCAACATATTTCAGGAACATTCTTCAATTTGTTTCAGCACACTCATGTCCACTCGTGTCCTGGACTTCAGATTTTAGGTCCACTTTTTGATTAATCCACTTGGTCCATCAAAGTCAAATCTTGCTTCATCAATGTCAAGAGATTCTCAGGCGACCACATCCTGAATGGGGATGCTCTTCAGAACGTTGTTCCCAATGTTGAGCGCAATCTCTCGTCCTGTCTCCTCTACGATGGGCAGTGCCAGCTCGAACACTTGCTCTCGGTTAGAGTTGAAGAATCGGAGGGCGTCTTTGACTGAAAAAGGATAAAAAACAAGTTTAAAAAATACAGCTCTTGGTATTTTTTCCCTGATTTGAATAATACGTTGAAGTTACTGATAGAACAGAACACTGATAGAATTTGATCATGATGAATGTAAACACAAAAAAAATTCACCAAAAGTTAAGCCACGAAGATGCCTAGAATAGCATCTCTTTGGGTTGGATGGCACAGATTGCCTCAGGCAATAATCATGCCCTTTGGCAATGTGACGATTCTTGGCATCATTATTATTATTATTTAACAATTTATTGGTAAACTACATGATACATTCTGCAACATCGGACATGACAAAAAAAAAAAAAAAAAAAAAAAAAAAAAACACACACACACACAATAGAATGTGAATAAAGAGGTTAAACCCTGTGGCTTTCTCTTACTGGCATATTTGCCAATAAGGATTTTTTTTATATCTTTCATAACTTAAATCAAGACTCACGGTTCTTGGCATCCTTGCCCTGAGCGATGGCTCAGGCTTATATCTCTCAAAACTTAAATCAAGACTCACGGTTCTTGGCATCCTTGCTAATAAAGATTTTTTTATATCTCTCAACACTTAAATCAAGACTCACGGTTCTTGGCATCCTTGCCCTGAGCGATGGCTCAGGCTTATATCTCTCAAAACTTCAATCAAGACTCACGGTTCTTGGCATCCTTGCTAATAAAGATTTTTTTATATCTCTCAAAACTTCAATCAAGACTCACGGTTCTTGGCATCATTGCTAATAAAGATTTTTTTATATCTCTCAAAACTTGAATCAAGACTCACGGTTCTTGGCATCCTTGCTAATAAAGATTTTTTTATATCTCTCAATACTTCAATCAAGACTCACGGTTCTTGGCATCATTGCTAATAAAGATTTTTTTATATCTCTCAAAACTTGAATCAAGACTCACGGTTCTTGGCATCCTTGCCCTGAGCGTTGGCTGACGGCAGGAGCTTCACGTCGGAGGTGTCTCCTGTGCTGACGATCTTGAACTTCATGTCCTTCATCTGCACGTACTTGCCGTTGTCAGCCATCTTCACTTTCACACTCACGTTCACCTTCACGTTTCCTGAGGAGATAAATTAAGTAGGTATTTAACAAAATTACTTCAGTATTCGTAATTTCGAATCGTGCAAGTATGCCCAAAATTGAAAGTTGCTTTAATCACAGCGCTCATAGTTTCCACTTAGATTAATCTAAGCCTGTTTCATATTTTTGCCCCCAGGTCTTCGATCCTTTATCAGTTTGGCAACCCAGATTTTAGGCAGTTATTCAATAAAAATATTATCGATTGTGTTTGTCGATGATTTATGCGAAACTTGAGTTTCTAAAGTAGGTTATGTCCAAACACCTTAGAACCTGGGTATAAGAGAAAAATGAATATAAAACAAAAATATTCCGATCTTATATCAATGTTCGACTGTCTCTAGTTTCTTGAAACTTCTACGGAAAAGACTTCTTTAACACGTTCATCGCCGCAATAATTTTTTTATTTATTTTTTTTATTTTAAAGATGAGTGTTTCACAGCCGTTTATATTTTGTAGCCATGAAACAGGAGCTACTGTAGACGCTTGTGGTCTGTGTTGTAGCCTGCCCATCCCGTAGTATGCCTCCCTCTGATGGGCGAGAAGTGACACAATACTTCCCAAATAGGTGCTGGGTCAACACGAGCGCACCGGAAGGTATCCCTTACAAACAATTGTAACCAAATTAAGAATACAAATTTTTGTCGGCACGGGGGATCGAACCCGGGACCTTCCGCATGGCAAGCGAGTGCTTAACCACTGAGCTAATCGCGCGCTCAGTTTGTTAACTTAACAATTTAAATGACTTATTGCTCTGTGCCAACCTTCTTCAGCCAAAATTGACATGTTTTTACAAATTGACAAGTTATCAAGTTCCAGGACAATCACAATCCCATAATATATACATTGAAATAAAAGCCCTTTAGGGATTCAGTGTACAGAAATTCTTCACATCTTTTAAAACTTCTAGGGGGGTTTATGGTGCCTGTCAATAAAATCAATAAAGCCCCCATGTGGGTTTTCAGTACCAGCTCTGTTTTTAAGCCCCATATGGGCTTACGGCGCTGAACGTGTTAAATAACTATTTGAGAAATAATAGTGAAACCTATAGTTGAACTCACTCAAATTGGCAGAAAAAATTCCAGTGCCCTTCATCTTCTGGCTGAAGACGCTTCCGTTGATGTCAAAGTCAGAGGTTACGTTCAGTGTGGGGAAGGTGATAGACCCTTCGGCACCATCTCTCTTGGGCAGCACCCTGCAGATAGGAGAAGAAATATTATCTTTATGTTGTCAGTTTCAACTATTCATATTTATGTCAAGGAATGTTTTACAGTAATTTATTTGCAATAAAAATATCTTGTTTATGTAATTAACGGCACCAAAAATATACAAAAATGATAATGTGCAATAATAATAGACAAAATTGAGATAACAAGTTCAAGCTAGAACTTACATTTCTCTATTTAGAACAATACCCAAAATTTAGACTTTGCGTTGACACAGGTATAGCAAAAATGTCTATTGATTTATGTTTATTGCGTATAGCTTTACCTGAATGACTGTTTTGCCAGGAAACACGAGAATCATGATTGTTTGAAAATTAAGTTACCACTACGTCCTAACCTTGCTGGAAGATGCTGAACACTTACTTGAACTTGTTGATGACAAAGCCACTGCATCCATAGGCCTTCATGTTGGTGAGGATTAGTTTCATCTTAAGGTTGGGGTTGTTTCTGTCAACCTGGAGTTTCTCAATGGCGAATGGTTCTACAGGGGGGATGTTGATCTCTCTGATTCCTGATTGGTGAATATGAAAAAAATAATGTTTGTTTCACATCCTATTTTGTTATTTCCAAATCATGTGTACAATTCTTGTGAATATTTGAGTTGCCACTCCTGTGTCCCCGCCTATTCCTTTTCTTACTTGAGCTGGTAGTCTTTGAGGGAAATATTCTGAACCTTCCGAAGTTAAAATTCCCACCATCAAGAAATCCGTACAAGGTCAGCTGGCAACACTGCAGTTTGAAAATCTAACCAAAAAACCAAGACCTCGTGGAGACCTTTCAGAATAATTTTGCCATCAAGTAAGTAACCTTTCCTTTTCAATTTTTCTATTACCATTTTACCCCCTAAGCTTTCATTCTGTTACACCATGTTACAGCAGAAATACTTTCAGACGCTTTTGGTCTAGTCTTCAGTTTTTCCATTACAATACATACTCGTAGTTGTTTGTATGTTTTCTTATGATGATGAAAAGGCTCAATGCTTTCCTATTCCTATTTACTGCTGGGTTAACACATGAGTAGAAAAAAATTGAAATCGGAGCAAAAAAATATATTTTTTTACAAAAACGAACACAATACTTCCGGTTTTTTAAGATTACAAATTTCTCGGAAGTAAAATCAGGGATAGCATGGAATTTTAATATTCCTAATCAAATTTTGATTGCAATTTATTTATTTTCTTGGTTTCGAGTCCAAGAACTTTCGTAAGACAGATGAACGCAATGTAATCAAGCCTTCATGTTCACACTTTTCTAGCTGGTGTGCATATTTATGTAGGTGGAATAAACTTACCACCAGCCAAATGAGGTCTTATTTGCTCCACGCCATCCAAGATGCATTTTTCCAGCTGTGGGTCGTCACCTTTGCATTTTGGAATGTAGCTGGCTGAAAAAAAAAGAAGAAGTGAAAAAAAAAATTGAAATCGGAGCAAAAAAATATTTTTCTTTACAAAAACGAACACAATACTTCCGATTTCTAATATTAGAAATTTCTCGGAAGTAGTAAGTAGTTATTAGTCTTGTAGGCATCTGGTTATTCAATGATTATTATTTATGTATATTTATAATTTTGATATAAATTTATTACCGTGCCTACATTCATGTTGACATTGCAAAGAAAAACGTGATACGATATTTACCACGCCTTTTTTTCTGTACGAAACAACTCTATCATAAATCATATGAAATCAACTTATCATTTTAAACAGAATAGCCATTAAACAGGAAGTTGTAGTAGCTAATATTAGACTTTATAAGTATAATACTAGTGAGAGCAGCTATTTACCGAGTTGCCCTAGTCAGATTGTCATAAAATACTTTAGAATTTTATTCACTTAATTTAAATTTACAGCATACAAATTATCTGGCGATTATACGAAGAGATAAATTTATAGATTGCAGTGATTATAATAGGTACTGTCTCTTTGAACTTTCAAACTATGGCAATTATGAGCGTGGTACCAAACCGAAAACTTAGCGTGGGAAAACTCATTGGTGGCTGATTTTTATTTTTTAAATAATTGTCTACAGATGCCAAATGAACTTTATTTGGCATGCAATTCAATTTCTGTAGATTCCGATGAGATACAGAACAAACAAAATCTACAGAACTAGAGGGGGTTTATCTGTTTTGTTGTTGTACAACATCATT
Source organism: Bactericera cockerelli (assembly GCA_024516035.1). Classification (NCBI taxonomy): domain Eukaryota; kingdom Metazoa; phylum Arthropoda; class Insecta; order Hemiptera; family Triozidae; genus Bactericera; species Bactericera cockerelli. The sequence goes on from CM044964.1 coordinate 10,312,992, forward strand.
GCTCATACTGTTGGAGAGCAGAGCTGGGTTTGGTCTTAATCTAAATACTATTGGGTATTTTAAATTTAATTTCTCCGAAGAGGTATGTACTTTCTTCCCCCCCCCCTTTTTAGGCGCTTTAACTCTGCTGAAGCTTTTCTTTTTATTGTTTAAGATTTTTGAAAAAAGTGATTTGTGCTGGGCTGAATCATTGTTCAATGGATTATTTTGGCAATTTTTCTATTAATATTGAGTACTCAGTATAGTGAGGATATAGGGGTAGAATCCATTCAATTTTCGAAACAGGTATCGCACAAATCGAACTTGAACTTTTTCAAGTTGTTTCAATTGTTCTTTGGTTTTAGGACACCAAAGTAGTGCACAATATTCTATTGTTGAACGTACGAGGGATTTATTTAGTGTGGTGATGGCATCAATGTCATCAATGAAATGGTGATTTTGGAAGTACGCACTTTTTTCATCATTCTGTGATTATTATAAGGGATTAATAAGTCATCAAGCTTAACAGCATCAGAATCATCATTTTCATCCTCACGCTCGGCATCAAAATTGAAAATGACCATTATATCATTAGCATCCACTTTACTTCCTCTAAGTATTCAAAAAGTTCAGAATCCTCGTTTCTCATGGGTCATGGTGACCATCCATTGAGGATATGAGTAGTCAGGTGTCATGGCCAAAAGAGCTGTTTCTATAGGATGAACTGGTACATCCGAATCTGTGATGAGATATGGGAAACCAAGCATACTTACAATGAAGGACCTACCTACTGTTACTGAGGCGGTAAGTCGATTAATAATTATTGCATTCAGTGAGTAGCAAGGTAAAGATTGCCTAGGAGATAAATTAACATTAAATTAAAGCAAGATAAATTACTACCTAGTGAAGTCATTATTATGATATAGGATCTGTTTGTAGCTGTAGAACCAAGTAACTTATTTTTATTTTATTTTTAAAGCTGAGTGTTTCACAGCCGTTTTTTTTTACGTAGCAATGAAACAGGAGTATCTATAGAGGCTTGTGGTCTGTTTTGTAGCCTGCCCATCCCATAGTATGCCTCCCCTCTGATGGGCTAGAAGTGACACAATAGTTCCCAATTAGGTGATGGGTCAACACGAGCGCACCGGAAGGTATCCCTTATAAACAATTGTAGCCAAGTGAAGAATACAAATTTTGGTCGGCACAAGGGATCGAACCCAGGACCTTCCGCATGGCAAGCGAGTGCTTAACCACTGAGCTAATCGCGCGCTCAGTACATCAGTAAGATAGATACATAAATAGCCATGCAATTAATATAGTAATTCGTATAGGTAGGCTAGGGTTGATTTACGTATACAAAAGTGACGGAAGTTACATTTATTCCCATACATAACAATTGTTAGTGAAGAACAACTTACAATACACTAACTGAAGAGTATAGTACTGGAGGAAATGCTTTTTGTTTTAAAGTAATAATATTTAATTGCTACGTAACTTATATCTCTACTGAACATACGATAAACAAGGAAATGTTTGTTACCTATTACCGCGAGTATCCTTACCTATATATGGTAAGGATAAATAGGTAAGTTAGTCATAACAGTTAAGTATGATATCTTACCACCTTACTATTATGAAAAGGGAAATTATTCTAGTACACGTAAATAATGGTAAGTGAGTACTGATGCTCTCCGGTTTCATTGGAAGTAAGTAGATATTCTCAAAGTCAGTTGCATTACATGTTTATGTAATTGCTGTAATTCACTATTACTGGTATACATAATGCACTTGCCGACTAGCTAAATGTTACCCACAGAAGTAAATTTAGGTGGATAGGTACATAATCTGTATGCATTGATAATCTAATACTAGCTTACCCTTTTACAACAGCTCAAATTTAGCTATAATGATATCTGTAAGTGTAATTATGTAATTACTAATAGACAAGCTAGGATCAGTTAGACATTTAACAATACTCATAATCTGTGAAGGCTATAGGGAGTCTTGAGATTGATTATTTTTTATGTTGTTGGTGATGGTTGTTTTACTGTTGTTGATGCAGTTCCTGACAGACTCTCTGAACTAATGGTTTGGGTCAATTTGGAAGATACGAATGGTTAAAATGTTCTGGTACTTTTTGCCATAATAATGATACTCTTTAGTGGAAAGTAACCACCAGGCGAGGTTAGTGCTCAAAGCATTGTCTACCACCTAATTGTCAGAGTCTTATTATCATGTGGTCACAAACTTAAAATAATGAGGAAAAATGCATGCACTCGGTGCGATTCAAACAAATGGATCCCTACGCTACCTGGATTACCATACTAGCGCGTTAACCACCTGACTAAAGTACAGAGGTAACCTAAGGTGTTTGTACAAATAATCAACTTTTAAGAAAAAAATATTTATAATTGAATAAGAAGTTGTAGTCCATCATTTCATCAGTGTGCGTTTTAAATTTAGATCCAAATAATTGAATGAGGAAAAAACAGCCATTTTCTTTGAAACTTGGTAACGAAAAACATTTAGTTTTCACTATTTTTCTATTAAAATTTCAACTGCAACAAAAATCATTCCCTAGTCATGTTTATTTCGAAACTATGTCTTGTTATTTGTCACAAATATGATAATGAAATGCATTAGCAAACAGAAACAACAAAGAGAAAATCGATTGAAAAGAATAGCAGCAAATAAACAAAGAGCTTACAAGTTAAAATTTATTACATCTTATTTATATTCACTACCACAACCTCAAAGACACACCTTTTAATTTTCAAAATTTATATTTAATATAGGTACGAATGGAAATTGTGTGAACAAAACTTGACAAAAGGCGGTGCTATTGCGGTATTCTCTTCATTATTATTATCACCATCAATAAAAAAAAAAGTCCTCATCAAAACAACCTACAACAACATCTTTACCGACATTACATCAATATTACTACTACCGACATTAACATAGGTATTCATCACCACCATTCACAAAATAACATCAGTATTAGTTATCCATTAACATATTCATTCACAACAATATCATCATCAAAATTAATATCATCATTTTCGCCTTGAAAGCTATTTTTAACTTAAATTAAAACCTCTTAATCTGCAGTTATGTTCAACATCAACTAGCCACTCCAATATTTGCTCATCATAAAGTAGGCACTACATCCTGCCATCTAATGCAGTCTTATCACGAATCACAAGCCTATCTTTAAAGTTATGACAATAATTACCTATGTTTAATTTTCAGTCATAGTGGGAATACTATCATACCTATCATCTGATACCTACTGATATTGTTACTGATCATACTGACACTGATCTTGCAATGTGATAGAGGCACATCTTGGTATATTCAAAGACAGATTTATTTGTTATCAATGAACAAATGGTAGAAGGAGTTTTTGTGTTGTCATGATATCATCAATGTATAAGAAGATAGAAATTTCCAAATGTAGCCTTATATCAAATTTAATTTGTTTATGATCTTTTTTTAATATTCACAGAACTAACACATAAAACAATTTGAATTAGCATAAATCTCGTATTTCAATAGAAATGAATCAGTATATCTGATAATAGTAGGAAACAACGTGAATGTTGTATGATCAATAGTGATTTGCTCTGAGCATTCATAAGACTGACATAATAACAAAACAACTTAATTAGCATACCTAAGTGTTACATTAATCTTAAAATGAAGAGATTTATTTCTGAATGACCTAGCAGGTCAGAATGAAAGAAGGAGGATACTTCGCTTGATCAATAGGCATCTATTTGCTGTTTTTATCATTCAAATTTATTCTCTTGTTATTCATTTCTATTGAAAAAAACACAAATTATATTATGCTAAATCGTATAACTAATATTTGAATCCTAAAGTAAACTTTGTACCTATTCACACATTCATAATTTACTTTAATAATTATTATTGTCATACGTCTTTTATTTCTGTTGTATATTAAAAAGTATTTTTGCGTTTACAATTAGATAGAGTAATTTGAAAAGTCTTATCAAATTAATGTATCTGCTTCATTCGTTAGCTGACTTTTTAACTTCTACTACTTTTCATCCTGTCTTGTACTCCCTCTTTTTTTTAAAAATAATGTATATTTATTTTAGTTTTTTTTTTTACAATTTTTGTGGCTCTCTCCCTAAGGAATACTTTTGAGAAGTAAAATGACAAGAATAGCAAGGTACTTCCATTTTGGTCATAACTACTTTAACTCTTTGCGGCACAGTGGTCTCTTCGGGGATGCTTATGCTCACATCAAATGAAAGTCCTTTACTTTATACCAGTAATTCTATTATCCTTTCTAGTTCATAACTTTAATTGTAGCTTTGTAGAAATCTAACATTTACTTTCCTCTAAATGTTACATTTCAAAATCTCGTCTTTGGCTACCTACCTGTATCAATTTTTTTAAACAAAGGTTCACTTTACGACACAACAAGATACATATGCAACTCGACATTTGCAAGAATAATACCTATTCGTTATTCTATACAATATCTAAAATGTTAATTACATAGCATAAAGTTGTTCATGGTGCAATCGTAACAAAGATCATGTTGCTATTGTTACATGATTTAGGTGTGTTGCTGTTGCAACTGAGTGTTTTACTTTATTGTGTGTTATAATGTTATGAGTTCAACTTGGCTACTGCAATGTTCATTGACAATAGCTGCTAGATTCTAGATAAAACTTCTATTTTACAACTATGACTTTTAATTTTTTTGAATCAAAAGGACTATTATGAGTAACTTAAAACGCCTACTAATGCTTCCCCTATACACGCATGAAAAAATATATCAATAAATCTGTCAGTTAAAAAAAATGAGAAGTGTTATTAGATGCACATCAATTATATATCAGGACACACCAGAATGGCTGTTTTGAGCTATTTTAGAATTCGACTTACCTCAGTGGGCAGTTGTTCTAATTACCCATACCAACAAGTAACCTCTCTAATTTTTTTTTGGCTAGTGTCTCTTTAATATATTTTTTATTTACTCTCGGGGTTTACACTCCATTTTCTGGAAACTCACAAACAAGCCACCCTCAACCAAGCTGAGTAGGAACATGGAAAGATCCCTTTGTAAAACCATGTTTATTTCTTTATTTCTCATCGGGTCAAAGTACAATGAAAAAAAAAATGCGGTACAAAGAGGAAATGTGGCATCAGTAATGAGCACACTGAAGAAAGAAGACGTGTTAAATGAAGTATATTATATCGTTTGAAAAAGCTTTAAAAAAAAAAACAGTTTAATTAAACTTACGAATCTTGCGGGCAGCATTGAGACTGATGGTGGCTAGGACAAGGGTGAGGAACAGGAACTTTCCTGAGGTCATCATGATGGGTTGATAGTTGAAATTATTAAACAGGTTTCACCTGGAAATTGAGAATCATGAGAGGAAAATTTAGAAGAAGGATAGAGCTTGGCTTCGTTCCAAAAAGGTTTCTCGATCTCATAATCCCCAAATCTACCTTTCAACCTGATTGGGTTATTGGAACGAAAATTGACGGTTGAAAGGGAGATTAGGGAATTATGAGAGTGAGAGTGCTCTCTGGAAAGAGGCCTTGGTGTATCTTAACAAGAACTTTGATTACTTCGACGTATAAGCTACCGAAAAGACCGATGATATAAGATATCATAAGATGCAAAATTTATGTCCAATGGTTATAAGTTAATATAAAAGATTTCCTGATACTCATAATAAGAATTAATTTATTTGTTTCTCAATGCTCATTTAAAATTAAAAATTTCCCTCTAATTACTTAATGTACATTTAGAGATATAAATTATGATACAAGATTTTCCTGTTCCCATAACATAAATCAAGCTCGCCGGGAGGCGAGCGCTCGTCAAGTAGCGCCAGCCACCCGGCCTATATTAACACGAAAAGAGTTTATATGTATTTTGTTTTATTGTTTTCGCCCACTTAACGCTAACTTTTATCAATTTTTATTTCAAATTCGTAATGAGACGCGAAAATAGATTGTGTTTCACGAAAGCGCGAGGTTCCTACGTACAGTTAAAGTCGTTTACTGGCCACGCCGAAAATCTTGAATTTCATAAAATTATTCATACGGGTTTTTTTTTTTTTTTTTTTTTTTTTTTTTCAGACCAATTTTCTGTCAAGGGTACAGCAACGTGTGCTTATCGTGGAAAGACGTGAGATACGTTTTTGAAAAGGGAATTTTCATCTCTGCATACCTTTTATAGTTTCAAGTATTTATTTTTTATAGGATAGGAGATATGGCCTTCTAAAATAAAACGGGAAAGTTGCACAGAGCCGCCCCTGGTTATCTTGGAGCTGCGATTGTGGTATTTTTCGAAAGGCCTTATCATAGGAAAAAATATAAAAATATAACTAAAGTATTACACTGGACCAAACTTGAGTTATACCCTTTGAAAGGAATACTTATTATGGAGCCCAGAGCCGTCTATTATTATCCTAGAGTTGTATTTCTGGTGTTTTTAGAAAGGTCTAGTCAAAAGGAATCAGATCACTTAATTTCAGATGGTTGAAACAAGTAGAAAAGTATTTAAAGCCATCTAAAGGAATATCTAAAATGAACCCTGGAGCCACGCCTATTTATCCCAAGTTGATGACTGAAGGGTCTTTCTAAAGGTCTAATTACTTAGAAATATACTACGATGTAAATAAAATGTTAGAAAAATCAGCGACAGTGTGAGACATAAAAATAAAAAACTGAAATAAGATTTATGAGAGTATCAAAAAATCTTCGCCTCACATAGAACTTAAAATATGGGTGGGATCCAATCATCTTTGCTTCACCCAAGCTGCCAGCAGACTGAGTTATCAGTTAAGGAATAATAACGTTTTATAACTTCATTCAGAGATTTCTACATCAAGAGGTAAACTAGGTCTATATTATGAGAAGTGTATAAAGTATTGGCCAGTAAGAGGAAAAATATTGATTAAAATAGATCAAAACAATGATAAATTATATTATGTACCTAGTGAGCAGTCTCTGTGGTCGTCGACTGTTGTAGGTAAAACACAAAGTTTGCAAGGTGACCTGGGTTCGAATCCCGGCTAGGTATAATTTTTTTTTACTCTGTACTTTGGATGTCCGGTTTTCTCGTGAGGAAAAAAAACAGTAGTTGGTAGTTTGAGTCAACCTCCTATGACCGTTTAATTTCGAACGAAGTGAGTATGGTTTAACTCGATCAACATTGATTTGTCACAATCTAATTATCCATCTACCTATGTAGGTATGTAACATTGTAACATGATATAAGTTGCATTTTTTGTCCAATCGAGCTGAAATTTTCAGGGTATATTCCATGGATATATGCTTGCTTATTAATTTATAATTATTAAATGTATTATCTAGTATAATGTCTCACTTCTTCTGTTTATACCTACCAACTGATTATGCTGAATTGACACCATGTTTAGTAACTCGAAGTTAGTTCAACATTTCTTAGAGCCATAGTAAGAGGCAATTTCGGAACATACAATAATACTCGGCACTTTCATTTCCCTCTTTATTTTACCAAGATCGAATTTCCATCTACCTACCATGTACTTAGGTACATATTATAATTCAAATTGTATTGTAAACAAAACCACTAAACAAAGTTGTCCGTTATTTAACGAGTTCATAACTAATTTTTCAATTCAAGGTTAAAACACTAGTTGATTATTAATGAATTATTGTTAATGGATTTTAAGATTAAATAGGTATGTTTTTTTCTTCATTATTACTGGTTGAAGTTCCACAAAAGAAGCACCAATTATCACACCAACCTCATTTTAAAACGATTGTGACCAGTTGATTGTATTTGGTTTTAATGTCCTGATTTGAACTAGTCAGGACGGGGGGTTTTACCCTGCATTCGCTGGGAATCGTTCCAGCTACCTACATTTAACTCGCCCAGCCTGGGTAGATTCCAGACTTACGTGTTTAGAGGGGAAAAAAATATTAGAAAAGTCTGGAACAACTGGGAATCGAACTCGAAATGTCTGAACTACGGGCAGTAGTTACAACCATTACGCCACGGAGGCTGGCCACTGACAACTGACAGTCTAAATAAAGCATTTATTTTGATCAATGCTTTTGTATTATGAATCGTAAATTACATAAATCTAATTCAAAATTTACAAATATGTACCTACTTTATAAATATAAATAAAAAAACACTGCTAATTATGGACACAATACTTCCTCGTGATTGTTTCACATTGTATACACCTGGCAATTTTGATTTTTTCGACTAAATCACTTGTAAAACCACTTAACCGATTTTCTTCAAATTTGTTTTATATAATAGAATACTATTTTTTCTACATTCTAGTTATTTTTGTTCACAAAGTCATACTTAAATTAAAAAGGTGCAAGCCTTATTTTTAATAAATGTATCTTTTTATTTCTTAATTGTGATGATGATAATAATAATAATAATACATTAACATTAATAATAATTTTAAATAAAAATAAAATCTAGCTTACTAGACTTTTAACCTGGAACTTGGAGTTCAAGACCTCATTAAAGGCTAACCATCAATTTGGTATTTTATTTAGTTTGGTTGTTAGGTGGTATTCTAATGACAAGACTTTGTCCTCCACAGTTTAAATAATTTAGACAAATCTTATTACTATACTTACTATAGATAAGGATAACGTACCCGAAAAGTACCCAAAAAAATACCGGGTACATTTACAAAAGTACCCGCACCGGGTACATAATAAAATTAGGTAGGTACCCGTACCCATACCGGGTACAAAATTTTGCTAGGTACCTGTACCCGTACCGGGTACAACACTGGTGACGGTATAACACACTGGATCCGCATACCGTACTGGGTACCGATTTTATGAAATACTCGGTATTACACACTGGGACCGAGTACCGACGTATCGTACGTAGTAGGCGGGTACCGTTTTTATTAAATACTTGGTATTACACGCCGGGGCCGGGTACCATACCGGGTACCGGTTCTATGAAATAATCGGTATTACAATAATACCCAAATACCCATCTCTAGAACTGGGTACAGCAGAGAGAGGTACTTCATTATTCCGATATTATCTATGAATAATATTCAGGCTGTCGGTGTCCTAATATTTTTCTTTTTGTCTCGTAGAACCAAGTCTTCTATTTGAAACTTCTTTGTCAAACAATTGGACGGTTTAGGGAAATGTACATTATTTAATTCAGGTTATAAAATAGGAGGTGGAGCTTCTAATCTATTGAAACACTTGAAACTAAAACACCCAACAAATTTTGTGAATCGAGATTCGTCTCCTGTAAACATTCTGAATGCAAAATTGTGAGATTTAGTTAGTGTACGGTGCTTTTTTACTTGGTTCTTGAGTGATTACTCGAATCCACTATTCCATTTACATCCGCTCGCAGAATCTCAAAAACCAAGTACAAAAGAACCTCGGTAAATACTCAGTACTTTTATGTAATCGATTACTGAAGTACCGGTTCTATGAAATACTCGGTATCACCCATCTCTAATTATTGCCAACAATACTGAAACGGGGTACTTTTCTGTTAATGAATCTAGCAGTGGGTTTCAAAATTTGAAAAGATCAACAAAATTGCTGAGCGCTATCTAGTGCCACTCAATAAGGAATACACCTATTATCTCAAGATTTCTCCTCTCTCCAGCAAGTACCGTGAAATATTCTTTCAGCATCTTTTCAAAGTTTTTTTTTATATCATTTATTTTTCTCCTTGAATTAAAAGATCAACATCCTTTAATTAAAAGTCTTTTTTCTTTTATCTGTTGATTGTTGACCAGTTTTTATTTCATCTATCATATGAAAATCAATTAAATCAAAAAGTAGTGATATCCCCCAAAAAACACTTCGTGTAGAAATAGTCGTCAAGTGTTGGAATGATTAAAAAGAACTGATATCAAAAACGTCAATTTTCTATGTTTAAAGGAAATATTTTTCACGTAATAAGTCTCTTGATAATTCAACCAAAATAATAGCCTCACAACAACAATACACCTTTGAGCAAACTTCGATTTGGTATTTTGAGAATTTAACCAAAAAATAGCCACACAACAAAACAATGCTCTTGTAAGAACAATCTTGCATAATTACAGAACCACGTCCTTGACTGCACACTGTTTTGTTCTGAAATTTATGTGAAGTACGTTGCTAACAAAACAGTGTGCAGTAGTCAAGGACGTGGTTATGTCATTATGCAAGATTGTTCTTACAAGAGCATTGTTTTGTTGTGTGGCTATTTTTTGGTTAAATTCTCAAAATACCAAATCGAAGTTTGCTCAAAGGTGTATTGTTGTTGTGAGGCTATTATTTTGGTTGAATTATCAAGAGACTTATTACGTGAAAAATATTTCCTTTAAACATAGAAAATTGACGTTTTTGATATCAGTTCTTTTTAATCATTCCAACACTTGACGACTATTTCTACACGAAGTGTTTTTTGGGGGATATGACATACGATCGAAAAACTAGTTATGATACAATTTATTTTGCAGATATTATTATTTTTTAATATTTATTTGGCTAACAACTACATAATACATACTGCAACACAAGACATGAACTGAAAAGAACTCAAGAGCATATGTAGTAAACCAAGGGGCGAGGTTAAAGCCTGTGGCTTTCTCTTCCACCGTTTTTAATTTACCTGTTCCACAAAGGTATCACAAAACATCTTATATTTAGGCCCTGAATTTTAAATATGCTTATTAAAGGGTCCTCAAAGAGATCTATTTTTAAATAACGTGTTTCTTTTTAAGGAGGAAACCAGACAAGGTTAATGCTCAAAGCATTTTCTACCACCAAACCCTCAGAGTCTGATTATTATGTGGTCACATAAACTCAAATAAATGATGAAAGATTACTGCATTGGGTGGAATTCGAATTAACAGTAAAAAGACCATTATTCTTGAAAATTTATTACTTTCAATTTTCACCTGAAAAAATGATTAAGGGCTAAAAAAATTCCTTCATACCAGACCAAATAATCTTTATGCAAAAACTCTAAAACTGTTGCCAATAATATGTCTATAATACTTACCGTTTCGCATGTGTGGGAGCTTAGTCTGGTGTTGACACTTCAAAGGTTTTAGAAATACTGAAAACTCAAGCCAACGGAGGCAATCATATCTTGAAAATTTGAATACTGATTCCTGTCTGCTGATTGGTCAAGATCAAGACCAGCCCGACCTTCGCAAGAAGGAACTTGTATGCCTGATTAACCTGTTCAGGCACAGTGGTATCAACGGGTTCATTATCATCGCATTCATCGCGTCTTGAACAGAAACTCCTCAGAAGTTAGACTTAGCTTATAGGAGATGTATTGTTTGTAATATCATTATTGTATAAATAAATAAAAGTATTCAATAAAAAAAAACAATAATTTCGTGACCACTTCTTGCAAATGGTCAAAAATATTGAGTAGGTGTAAAATGTCATGGTGCCACGAAAAGACGTTTTTACTCATAAATAAGCAGGAAAACTATTTTCAAAGTCATCACTGTAATGGCAATGTGAGATATGTTTATTACATCTCAATTAATAACATGTAGTGCTTTTCAACTCAATTCTTGTAGTGCTCTTTAAAGGCATCAAAAATCCATTAGAAGTGGTGACTTGAATAGGATTTTCTTTATAAGTTTCACTTGAGCAAAGAAGGTTTTTGACAAAACGTCGACTGTATTAGTGTTGAGCCTGTTTAACGTCATATTCAGCGACTAGAGCCACATCTGGAGACGGGAGTTTTATTCACTGTTTGAGTCAACTGTACTCATACATTCTGAGTCTGAGTTGGGAAATAAGTCACATAATATCAGTGAAATATGGGTTGCCATGGGAACAGTCACCAATCCATACATTTAGGAGGAGGTTGCCAACTTCATTTTTTCACGAGGAGCGGATCTCTGCTGTGTAAGACACATAGATGCGGTGCGAACGACCTACTCCAGCAGAGTTAAAGCGCCTAAAAGGAAAAAAAAACACATATATGGAAGTCCTTTTCAATTACCCATGAAATAGCCGTGGTTGGCCAGACTGCTGGTTTGCCGTTAATGTAGGTACTCAATGTTAATACCATCCACTTTTAACATTCATAGATCTAACCAATACTATTTTTTATCAAACAACGTGTCAAAAACTTACCCATAGCTTTTCCTCGTAAACTAACGAATAGTTTACTCAACTAAATTTTCAAGTATAATTTTCGCATTCAGTATGTCAGTATCAGTATAAACAGAAAAAGGCGAAGTTGTACTAGATGTACATGAATTGAAAAGACAAGTTTCCGTTGGACACTCAGTAAGGGTTAATATTGGCTAAAGCAAGAAATTATCTTATTTGACGACGGGTTCATTAGAAAAAGTTGATCAAAGCAGATTTGATAGTTTTTCTGGTCTCTGGAAATCTCCACACACTAAGATCGGGACCTCATACAGGAGATCAAGAAGAGGTTGGGTGGAAGAGATTGCCGCAGGCAATAACGCCCCCCTTTACTTAGGACATTATTATTCTCTTCGTTATTAATTATTTATTTTCAAATATTTGTATTTTTTTTTAATTTTCAAACTATTTTATTTAGTAAACAACTAAACATTGTATATGTATGTCCTTCTAATAAAGCATGATATAATAATAATAGGTTGTCTCACTGGGGGGACGTTAAACAGACACGGTACCAATACCAGCCTTGCCAGACTAAAAGACTCACTAATGGTTGGTCTCCTTAAAGAGGTTGGCGTTAGGAAGGCCATACAGCCGTAGATAGAACCAACCAGCCTCAACTATGAAAAAGAGGTTGACTAATGCCGACCCCAAATGTGGTTTAGCATAAAGCAAAGTAAAAGAAGAAGAAAATGTGAAGTGATTGGTTTAAAAATTAAATAAGAATAAGTTTGGATGTCTTTTTACGTTTGGGGACGAGTTGACATTTCCAGAGGGAACCATCGTACTAACCATTGCATTTAGTCCAAGTGATCAGGAAGAAGGGATGAGCCAAAATTTCCATTGCTGCGCAGCGTGCAGCGAGTATGTGCATAAGAAGAGCTAGGAGGAGATGGGGATGGGGGAGTGGAGAGTTGTTGTTAGAGTATGAAGATGGAATTGATCATTGGAAAAGAGATTAGTGACTGTGAAGGAAATATTTCAATTGAATGTTATTTTTATTTTTAATAATTATACAAGAAAGAAAGAAGGGATGAAATTGAAAAGACACCTTAGATAGAAACAAAAAGACAAGGGAAGATCAAGAAAGACTTCATCGAATCAACACCGACCCCAAGTAGGTTTCTGAAAGATAGAGTGAAAGAAGAAGTCTAAGTAATCAGGGCAGTTCCTGTGAAATGTTCGAAATCACCTCATTCTTCAGGTTTTCTTATTCATACAGAGATAATTGAAGGTTTAAATACATGGAAACTTTTAAAAAAAACTTACATACATAACAATATGTAGCTGTTAGTCAGTTAAAACATGAGAGAAGTTGTACCAGATATACATAATATTATATCAATTTTATAATATAAATACCCAGTTCTCACTGAGGGTACGTCATGTAGTTTGTACTGAACAAGTTGTAACAGGTCGGTGATCAGAGGATTTCCTCTGTCTGGCATCACTCAGAGGAAATACCTCCTGTTGGGAACTTTATACCTTTATATGTACTGAATATTGAATAATTAATTCATTTTGTTGTTCAAATATATGAAATTACCATTACGTCAATTAATTTTCTTTGAGAAGAAAAAAAAGAAAGAAAGAAATATAAAGGTAGGTGCTCATGCTCATATTGTATTTTTCTTAAAATAATAAATTTGTAACATCAGAAGAAAAGTAGTGGAATGATGTCCGTACGGAAGTACATACGGACGGGACGGTACAAATAAGTACAAGCGGAACTGTTTTCATTAGTTTGAAAGGATATACTTAACTATCTTGGAAAATATTATGTAATATAATATGAAAGCATGTTTCCACTGAATACTTGATCAGTTGTGGGAATATAATAAGGTAAGGTTTACATCAAATGGTCGATGTTACGAAGGAAAATCATATAATACTGTCATAGAGTTAACTATTCCAGTGATTTTTTTCCCTCGAGAATCGTTGATCTGATTTCTGATTACAGATGAGAAAAGTAGATAGCATGGGGAAAATCGCTAGCTATGAAAGATCGAATAGGATCATACTCATGTCTTTTTCTGATATAAATCAACGTGCCGTTTCAGGTTTATATTTTGAAAACAATGAACAGAATAGTGTATTCATTATAATAGGTTTAATTTCCTCCATGTTAGAGATGGACGGGAGTGTACCCAGCACACAGACGGCATTGCCATTTTGAATGACAATGAATATTGGGTGTTATAACAATCTTTGATTCTTTTTTCAACTGATTGATATAATAAAATTGCCGACATCTTTTATCAAAAGATTAAACATAGTGTATCTTCACACCAAGGCATTATATTATCTACAATTCTACAGAAACTGGAATAAATAGTTTGATCTGTCAATTTTCTCAGTTTTGAGTATAAGACTGAGAAAATTGACTTCTTTCACTTCTTGAGTACAAGATCATTTGAAATTCGATAAAAAAAACAACGCCCTTACTATAAACTATCCATGTTATTGAAAAAGGTGAAATTATCTTAAATGAACTACACGCAAGTGGCTAAAACAATACGACATTTAATATCCCTCTACAAATTTTTCAATACTTAGAGGTTCATTACCTGAATTTTTGTTTTCCATACGTTTCTTTCTAATATATTTATTCTTCTCAATTTTTTCTCGACTTCCTTGAGTACCAACTCTTTTCAAAACTGTTCCTGAACCACGAGAGAGTTCTTGGAAATCCCCACACCTAACAAGAAATCAAACATCAATTCCGTCACTATTTAGAGAGAAAACTTGCAGCCATAGGTTTAACTTTACATGATTGGTAGCATTACAAAGAAGAAGGACCAAAAGAAGAACAAGAAAAGAATAATCATAAAAAAATAAACTTCTCATAAGATCTACTACGTCAGAGCAATCGACAGGCGTCTCTTAATGATTTGTTTTGATGCTGTAGATGTTTTTTTCTTCCTCTCAATCTTTGGCTTTGTTGCAGATCCTTGTAATGTATGCAGACAACTCGCTGATTATATTTTAATAAAAATCTCAGAAGAAATTATCATGTTGTCCAGTAAAATGGAGGAGTGGTTCATAAACTTTGGCTAAAATTAAAAAAAAAAGTACTTAGCATAATGCGTTTTCAAATTTTAGGAAGAAAACACCTCAAAACTTCTCGTCGTAGCTTAGCGTATTTATTAATTTACTTTCAATGGTCATTGAAAAGGATTCACTCTTCAGTGCAGTTTGATGAATATTATTTAATTTTAACTTAATCTAAATAATATTTTAAGGTTAACCAGGGTTAAAGAAAATTTGTATGGGTAAACTGGGAGCTTGATTAATTTGACCTCTATTGGAAACCTTAGGAAGTTGGAAGTTTGAACAGCGCTGACCGCAAGAAATGTTTTGTTTTTGGAAAATACCCGTAGGTGTATTTGCTACCGCCTATTAGTTATACACTTTATACAGTATGAGAGCCGACCAGTTTGGGAATACCCAACAATAGTGGTCTGCCCATCCAATCATCGGTAGTAATAATTATATACGCGTATTTCTTCTGATAATCATTAATGATGTAGGTATTTTCGCTACCAATCCTTATCTTGATACCTATCATTTATGGACTAATGATACAGTTCCCCACAACTTACCTAATGCCTCTGATAGGTAAACCCTGATCTGCATATATGACGTACATCGCGGACACAATATCCCCAGGCTTAAGAAGAACAAAGGAAATGTCTGTAGAGGAAATTTTTTGACCCGTGGAAGAAAAAAAAATCAACATGAAAAACAGCAGCAATATTAAAAAGGTGGGAGATGCAATAGTAGTCTTTCTTGTTGTTATTGTTACAGATGTTTCTTTTGTAGAAGTGGCGTCACTGTTACCTAAAGTATGTTTCTTTTTGATACACTAAAAACTTCCACCTTGGCTTAGACCATAGAACCTTTGGCTCATTCGCGGAATAAGGCATTTGCGGACTTAGATAAGGCTTTTGATCAACATCCCTTTGTGAACTTCTTCTATAATTCCAGGGTCAATTCTTAATTTGATTCCTTATATTTTATAATAGAAATGCATTTAGTGTGCCCGTATACTTTATGTTTTTACATCCATGAGAATATTAGTCCTTCATCCAGATAAAAACTTATAATGTTATTTTCAACATAAGATCTTATTTAATTATTCCATGTATTGGAGGTTCAAAATAAGCTCCATGAAAAAGACATAATATAAAATGCTGACAATATTTAAGTGAGAAAAGGTGATGCAGTAGAAATTATTAATATTATATTATCCACTACAAAAGCAGATAACCCAGGTCTAATGTGTAACAGTTCCTTACCAGCAGTTCCATTTATATCCTGTATTATTGGTGTTACTCTGCCAGACCTGCATCACAATGACATCTAGTCGGCCTTTGAAAAACCAGATGCATATCCTGCTATAATAAACTATTGTATTGAATCTGTCAGGAATCAATTTAATATCTAGTACAATACGAGTGTCCAATTATTTGTTAGGAAATTTATTAAGAGACCAATTAGTTTATGACTTATTACAAATGAAATGTTTCTTTAAAGAAGTACAATAAGCAAGGCATGCCACAAGGAAGGTCTTCTGTCATAATTTGGCTCTAGTAAAAGAAAAAAAGGTATATCCAAGAATTGGACACAGGTTTCTACACTTCATCTGTATTAATGTGTCAGGAAATATTCGAGAAATAAGTGCAGACCAGATCATGTACAATCCTGTTTTCTCAGAGAACTAAATGTTGTTATGGAAATTAAGAAATGACTGTGAGCTTACAAATCAGTTGAAAGAAGTGTGGGTGTAGTCTTACTTGATCCTTGATCAGGTACTCTCAGGTACGTCTGACTAACTACCCATTCAGGAATTTTTGAGTTTTCCGCGTAATAAACAAGCACTAGACTTGTTTTTAGACTTCTTTTTAACTTGTTTTTAGACTATTTTTGAATAACCATAAAAGCCATGGATATCCAACAATTTACTCAATATTCAGTCATTATTTTATTTGGCAAATTCTTTAACCAGGAATAATAAATGGCAAAAAGCAATCACAGATGCATTGGTCATCATTTTGATTACACGGAACCAAAAAGTTGTTTTCCTCCTAAAATATTCTCATAATCCTCATCATCTAATCTGCATGATTTAGAGATACATTATAATGAAGGGGTCAGAGGCGTCTTTAGAACTTCCGAAACATTGACACCAAATTCGACCGTGAAAATAATAAACGCAAACAACATAATTAATTTAATTGACTTTTTTAAAGCTCAACGTGGATTTACATATTTTATAGGTACTTTGGTTGTGTGACAAATTTGAATATAATCTTATTTTTTACTTTCAGCGAAGATTAGAAAGTCCCATTATGCCAACAGTTTGGCAATGGCCCTCGCAAAATATGGAGCCAGGTCTATAGATAGTCCACAAGAATGTGAACTTCATGTAGATGTTATGTATTTTGTATTTATGTTATGTATTTGTGTATTTATATATTTAACTTCATATTATGTATTTGTGTATCATATATTAATTATGTGATTCAGGTTAAAGTAATGTAAATTTTAATTACTCATTTACAGCAAGTTTAAAAATAATTATTATTAAGGAAAATTTACTGCTGTAGAAATAAAAAGAAACGATTTTTGACGCCGCCATTTTGTAGATGTACAGAAAAGTTAGATGTTCTAATGTATTCAATTCACAGGGTTCAAGTTCAAAGTTTATTTCAACGATATTTCTTCTGGTAGTTTGTTGTGTCTGTGAATTCACCATCTACATAATCAACAGCCATGGGGCTGGTTTGGTGCTGAACGCCATGCTTCCCCATCTTCTGTTTCCTCTTCATTTCATAGTAGGTTTCGTACATTGTACATCTTTCACTATTTGTATTAGGTATTTTTATATATCTTTTTTTTTTTTGCAATATATTTTTTATGTTATATTATTATATATGGACTCTTTCCGTAAATATAAGTGTCTGAGCACAATTACAATTATTCAAGTATTTGTGGTCTTTCTCTGGGGTTCTTTTCTTCTATGATTATATCTGCGGATGATTAGCACCGTTGGAATTAGCACCGCCCTTGATCAAGTTTTGTTTTATTAATTTCAATTTCTATGTAAATATTCTATGTGCTTTATTGTAAATAAAACTTGATCTCACATGTTTAATAATTCATACCTAATACTAATATTATGTATATTCATAGCTTCATATTTTAGAAAACAGTATGAGTAATGAGTTATAATCTTCTATGTATTAAACCGTGCATTATTCTAAACAGTACAATTTTTAGATTTTAAGCCGAATATTGTGAACCGAGGATTAAATGGTAGGGTTAATAGATATAATTATAACAAGAATTTTCATTACAGGGACATATTAGGACAATAGTTGTAGCGCCTTAATTATAAAAAAGGTTGAATTTCATTACCTAGATCCCTTGGGACATCCATATTTGAGAGTGAAAAAACTCATCTTTTAAAAATGGACATTTTGAATAGCTCACAATGCCTTTAAAAACCGTACTAAATTTGAGCTCAATCGGATTTGTACTTCTTGAGATATGCCAGTATTTAAATAAGCTCATTTAAAAGCTCCATTTTAAAAAATGGATTTTTCTGATATTGCATGACGGTTCTGAGCCAGTCATTGGAAACTATGCAAATTTCAGATCAATCCGACTTGTGATTCTCAAGTTTTACGAGGACAAACATTAATACACACAAACAAATCATTTTATAATATAAGACACACTATTAATTTGACTCTACATCGCTCGAAAGAATTTTGCGGATTTTAAAACGAGCTCGAATTTATTTTTCTTCTAGATAAACTATCTCGACAGGTCAGTGTGATAGTTGTTGATTGATCGGTAAACCAGTATATAATTATGTGTTGATATCACGTGGCTGCAGCACACATACATAGTTTATATAAATTATATACTACCACATAATATGTATCTGTATAGTTGTATACTGTATAGTCACGTGTGTATGTTACACACTTGTACATTTCAAACAGATTGTTTTTTTCTGATATCAATAAAATCGAATTGAAAATTGTTGTTGTAGATGAGAATGATAAAAAACACAAACATCTAATTTACAATAATTACGTAATAAGAATATTGTGACTAGTGCCCGCCCAGTGCTTCGTATCAGGCAGCGGATAATTTTCAATTTTATTAGTCAATAAATTTCCTCCTTTCTAGGAATACCAACTACTTAAATAAGTGATACTTTTCCGGTTCTTTGCCGGGTAAGTGAGGTAGGTCTTAATTTTTATATCCTTGTTTTTCTGAAGATACACGGTAATGAGAAGTGTTGCCGGGGGATCTCTGGGCAGTTAGAATTCTACATTTGCAGTTTTTCTTTTTAAGTAGGTTGGGGTAAAAGTCCGATTTTGATGTCCACAATTTTTTTCGGTTTGACATCAAATTGAAAGTATCTTTATAGATAATTTTGTTTTCAACAATAAAGATTATTTCGTTGGAAACAAATATCACTCGAAATGTAAAAAAATTCAAAACCGGATTATTTGCGGGTAAAATTCTGGGGCCGGATTATATATCCCATTTACTACATATGTAAATAGGAAAACCCTAAAAATAAAATATTAGTGGTAATGACATCCCTCTTATTGATCATCAATAATAAATAATTTATTTAAAACAAAATGGTGTGAACATGAACATCCAACAACTGTCTAAAGTGAAAAGGAAAAAAAAATATTGAGTGTGAAGAAAAAAAAAAACAATAAGACATAGTATGGTTGAAATAAATAATATATATTATTTTTTAAAAAATAGATGCACACGTTTTGTAAATCAAAACTTTCTGATACAAACGTGTCAGTTTTGGTACCACTCAAGGTTTCGATCAGTTTCTCTGGTATTCAATCCAAAGAGTCCAAATAATTCTGACCGACATTCTTCGACACTGTTGAATTCTTTCGTTTGAGCTTTTCTTCGCTCTCTTCATCTTGCAGCCATTGCACCACCGTGTTGAAGGAGGCAAAGTGGGCGCTGTGGTTGACGATTTTCAAAGCCTCCGCCAGAGTGGTCTCTTCAATGATGGGCGTGATCAAGTCGCTAATCTCCTGACTGTTCTGCTGGTACAGTTTGATCAGAGCTTCATCAACTGGAAAGGGGCAAAACAAACATTATTATCGGTTGATTGAAATTTGGGAAAAATAGATAATAGTTAGAATAATATGGCCTGTTTCATACTTATCGACTAGGACTAATGAATGTTTTTTTTACAAAGTACACTCCTGGATACACAAAAATGTTTTTTACTATTTTTAAATATAAAAAAATGCTTTCCAAGCCTGAGGAACGAGGCACTGTGCCCATCACAGCTGCTGCATTTCCTCTCTGGATACACAGAGAAATCCTCTGTTTCAAAAAAGAGGTTGGCCTTTTGATTAATAATGAATGATTAATCATATTATTCCAATAGTAATCCCAAGACTTATCATTATGTGCTCGGATCGTAAATGAAAGGATAAATTATCACGTCTCGACTGAATTTCATACCCACGACCTCCGGATTACCAGGACCTAATAGATCGTTCATTAATTCTTGTAAAATTTCACCTGCACCAATTAGCTAGAAACAGTGTTGTCCTGAGTGTCCACAGAAATGACATTAATGTTTGTACAAAAATGTACACCTTCCAATTTTTTTTATTTATTATATTAACTGATTTTATTGTTCAACACAAATAAAACAGGATAGACACACCCCTATAAGGAAAAATAAAATGAAAAATGTACAAACATGGAAATTTTGAACAATCAAAAAAGAAGAAAACACCCGGAGAATTTTTTGAGATAAATCTAATGAGTTTGTAGGTTGAGGGTAAGGGAGAGGGGCGTATTAGGAAGAAATGTATAATTTTCTGCCCGGTTTTTGATCCTAAACTCCCCCATCGGAAATTTATACCTACCCTACTGATAATTGACATAATATCATACTGGAAGGTAACGTTAGACTTGGTCACTCACCCACATTTATATTGTCAAATATAGGTTCCAAACTTAATCTAGCCGTGGATCCCAAAACCAGATTTGCCTTGGCATCTACCACCTGAGCAATGGGGTAGCTTGCAAATTCTGGTTCATCTACTTTCTTTCCGAACACTTGTAGGTCCATTTTTGTGTTGACTGAAACAAACATTAACTTGAATGAAATTATGCAAAATAAAATCATAGAAATTGTTCCAAGTGATCTGATACAGACCTTTGTTACTTAGTTCATTATATTTGCAATTTAATTGTTTGCAAAACTAATATAAAACTGTTCAATTTATTCCTAACTTCACATGAGACTGAAGTCATTTCTACCTGAATATGACCAATATTTCTTCTAGAATTCTACATACATGTTTTACATACCTAACCGACTTCAGTGGTCAGATTGATACGGTGACAGACTTGTAAGTCCCAACTGAAGCAAACATTTAGAAAAACGAGTTTGAGTAATTTGTTCTATCACGATTGTGACCAACACAAATATCATTACTTAAAAAAATGAACTACTCACGTACCTAAGACTGTTTTGAGGATACCACGGTTTTTGAGTGGAGTATGAAGAATGCTGCCGTCCACATCATATACAGTTGTGATATCCAGGGCGGGAAAAGTGATTGACATACTCATAGCTAGTCCAGGGGCATCTGTGCTGGAGATCATAATTATATAAAAAAAAAATCATTAAATTTGTTTGTTAGTTTCGCTGTTTGTTAGTTTTTAATAGATACTGGTGTTATTGATCTTCCAATAATAACAAAGAATGGTACATAAATAAGGGTGTTTGTCTTTAACACTATTTTCCTTAACCTTTTTCTAACCTGTTTTGAGTGCGTTCATCAATGGTCACACAAATCGCTGGTGGGTACTAGGTATGTTAAGCAATTAATAAACAACACTAATTTTAGTAACTGGGGAACTTCCAATATTATTCCGATAGTATCCAATTTGATTGATCAAAATGTCATGTTTAATGTGATACATTAAAATCCTTCAAACTCGAAATTTAAAGGACAGAAGTGCCATTTTGAGTTATCGAGAGTTTCAAAGTATCGAAATTTCGAATAAAGAGCGAAGTTAGACAAGGAACGAAGAATTCTTTCGAGCTAACAGGATTTTCAGCCTCTCGGGATTTCGAGTTATCCAGATTCAACTGGAATTTGATTTCTTTCATTTACCTTAATTTAGTTATAATAAATAGGTTGGATCCAAACATGGTGAAATTGACGAGTTTTAGATTGAATTGTAGCTCGTTATGGGTTCTTTGGATGTTCATTTCATCATTGAAGACAGGACCTAGGTTTGGCACATTGGTTTTCCAAATTCCTGTTGGAGAGAAAAAAATAACTTTACACGGTTTTTGAAAATAAATAAATTTTAACTACTATAGTGTAGTGATTTGGTCTATGCATTTGAACTGCAGTGGTTCAATTGTACCAATAGTTCCAACATGTTCTCTTTAACTATTATCTTTTTTTTTCTATTTTTTTATACAGATTTACAGTATTCTCATTTATTGGTTTAATTTTCAGTGTCAAAAAAGGCAGATAATGAGTGATGAAACCAATGTACCACCTAGATAGTTAATAAACTGATGGAATGTTGAATAAATCCTTTCCCCATAAATAATGTATGTTTCTCCAAACGACTACCAGTCTCTGCCATATTTCCAAATGATAAATTACCGACTACATTTCCCAACTAATATTCACTACAATCCCCATTCAATTTCATGCCACGACCGACGTTACTTACCTTTCCTGAGGTTGTTCCTAGCCGTGGTCAATATCCTGAGTAAACTGTTGGAGGTCGGGTCATCTGAAAGTTTTTCATCTGGAAGAAAAATACAAAAATCGCTGTCATGAAGATGCGAATTGATGAATTTAAATGAATAAATTTTAACGAAAAGGTATATTAGGTAAACATGAAAGCACGATATTCGGTTACCATGAGCAAGGTCTTGTGTTTCAATGCCATAATTATCTGGCTGGGAGACTAAACAAATAAACATTGTCTGGCTGAGGGACTATAAACAGTGAGTAGACCAGCAGTCTGGCTGGGGGACTATTAACAGGGAGTAGACCAGAATTGGCGTGGTTCTGGGGGCCCTTGTCAATTATTAGCCTCCTTGTAAAGACAGTGGTAGACGTGCTGAGTCATTCCTCCAGTGTCTGGCTACCATCGTTCACCATGACGCCACCCTATGATGATGAGATTTATTATAGTGGTTTAAAAATAATGTACTCACTCTTATTTTGACCTGCAGCAGGATAGATCTCCGCTGCAACCATCACCAAAACCAGAAACACTATTCTTTCCATTGAAAATAATCGTTGCATCTTCTTGTTGAATCCTTGACAAAAACTATTAGAACTATGTCTCGAAGTAAGTGATAGAACAATATAACTATACCTAGAAGTAATTATACCTATAAGTAACTCACTATACCTAAAAGTAAGTGATATAAAATAAATGTATGACAGCAGACTTTCCCTTTTAACTAGAAATAAGCGTGACATATCGACATTTGTATCTTCATTAACATTGACGTCACAATGTTCAGGAACTAAATAGAATTGAAAAAACAGTGTTGTCACTTATCTTCTGCCCAGAGCTTTTGACTTTTCTGGGGTAGAAATCTTTGGTAAAGACTGTTTGGGGATGCATATGAGAACTATTTGTGTATGTACATATAATAATAATAATAAGCCTTTATTTGTACATTTGAACAGTACATCTTAACATAGGAATGTACATAAATAAGAAAAATATTATTGTACAAAATCAGTTTTGGACTGAGGCCTCCCCATTGTTTCATGGGGGCTTTTTGTCATCTTGTAGATGATCTGATAAAAAAAAATTTCTTTTTTAAATCCATTGGTATTATTCATTATTTTTTTTTTTTTTTTTTACATCAATAAATAACATAAATTCTTACTATTAGTAATTTGTATTCTTCTGATTTTTTTTTTTTTTTTTTTTTTTTATATTTTATTTTTCTTCTTTTAAATTTATTAAAATTCTATATCCTTATCTCCTTCACCCCCCCCCTTTATTCCTTCTCTAGCCATATCTCTCTATACACTTCACCCATTCTCTTCCACTCTTTTCTGTCATTAGCAACTCTTCTCCAGGTCACCCCTCCACACACCAATTTCATTTCCTTGTCCCACTTATCTCTTGGTCTTCCTCTACTTCTCTTATTTTCTCTCGGATACCATTCCATCACTTCCTTTGTCCATCTATTGTCATGACATCGGGCAATATGTCCAGCCCATTTCCATTTTCTCTTCATAACAACTCTAACTGTGTCTTTGAAACCTGTTCTCTTTCTCACTATTGTGTTTCTTATTCTATCTCTTCTTGATTTTCCTAAAATATATCTTTCCATAGCACGTGTTGTCACTCTCAGTTTATTTATTACTTTTGCACCTAGTGTCCAACTCTCGCAGCCATATATCATACTTGGTAGGACTGTCATTTCCCATAATTTCCTCTTTTTTTCTATTCCTACATTTGACTTATAAATACCCCGATTCTTAATCATACTCTTCCATCCAATTGCACATCTTCTGCATATTTCGGCCCATTGTCCCTCTACGCTCAGTAGTTGTCCCAGGTATAAAACACTTTTCTCCATTTTTAACACTTTTCCTTCTATCTCTATCTTTTCTTCCTCTTTGTTGTATTTTTCTCCTTCCTCTTCATTCTCATTTTCTTCATCATTACAATTATTTTTTTTCTATTCCTATTATTTTGCATTTTTCCCCATTAATTTTTAATCCAAATTCTTTGCAATGTTCATATAGTATTTTTATCATCTCCTTGATTTCTTTGAAACTTTTTCCAATCAGTACAACATCATCTGCAAACATTAACTTATTTAACCTTCGTCCGTTCACATTTATTCCATACTCTTTCCAATCTATTGAATCCATTATCAACTGGAGGATACCGGTGAACATTATAGGAGAGGCAACATCACCTTGTTTAACTCCTTTGCGCACTTTAATTTCTGTTTTTCTACCTTCTAATTCTATTTTTAATCTTGATGTTCTATATACTTCTTTAAATAGTTGTATAATTTTTCTATCGACTCCTCGTGCTTCTAGCATCTGCATCACTTTTCTACTATTTATCATATCAAAGGCTTTTTCATAGTCATGTACATATACGGTTTCTTTTTGTAAAATTTAGTCCCGGTATCTCAGAAGCCAGCCTCCGTGGCATAATGTTTGTGACTACTGCCCGTAGTCCAGAGTTCCCGAGTTCGACTCCCGGTTGGGGCAGACTTTTCGACGAAAATTCTGTTCTATCCCAACACGTGAGGCTGGCATTTCCGGCCCTACTCATGCTGGGTGAGGTTAATGTGGGTAGCTGGTACGATTCCCAGCAAATGGAGGGTAAAACCCCCGTCCTGCCTACTTCAAATTAGGATGTACATCAGAATTAGAATCAACTCGTCGCAAAAGTTCTAAATAGAGGTCGGTGTGATAATTGGTGCTTCTCTTGTGGAACTCCAACCAGTCTATAATAAAAATAAAATCTGAGAGGTCACAGTGTCGGTCTAGTAATCCAGAGGTTGCGGGTTCAATAATTTTCCATCCGGGACATGACAAGTTATCCTCCCATTTAGGATTTTGACCACATGATTTGAACCCTTTAATTGGTTAAAATAATAATAATACGTTTTGGGCTAATTGCTTGAATAATGGGACTTGATAGTTTCAATCAAGCATTAAATTATTAATTATTTCACAATTTATTGGGTAGTTTCACTCTGTTGTATTATACACCATACAGTATTTCACGTGACTTCTTGTTGTTATTTTCTATCTTATTTTTATTTTTCTCATGACTTGAGCGAATAATGAAATTACATGTGAACCTAATGAACAGAAAGCATAAATTAGAACTAATTGGTTTTGACAGCTATGCTATAAGCATTTGGACACGTGTAAAAGCCGATCACCTCAACGCAAATTAGCTACCTAATAAATAAAACATATTGAATGTTTACATGCATAGAAAAATCGAAAATAAAATTAAATAAAATTTTGTTTCATTAGGATATTTTATAAGAATATATATGTAGTTGATAGGTATGTGTGGTAATCACAAGACTGATGTCAAAATTATTTAAACAAGCAGGCATTTTCAAAGACAAACGCTAATCGGAGTGTTAACTAGAGCTTCTAAAAGCCTAATTCAAAAATTAACTGACCACTGCATGGTGATAGTTGACTTTTAAATTTAAGTGCTACTTTCATATCATTGGTAAAATTTTGTTTAGTTTATATTACAAGCTCTCTGATTGGTTTATTAAAAAAAAAAAAAAAAACGTACACAATTTTTTTCCTACATTAAAAAATGTACACAAAAGAGGGCTGCGAAAATAAGAGGGCTGCGAAGATGGTTATAGAATCAGCTGTTTAAATTTATATTTTGATATGTTGATGTTGATACAACCAAATTTATGTAGGTACCTACGAATTAAAATTTTATGTATTTACCATGCAACCAAAAATCAAAATTTTAAGGCCTTCAAACCTACAAAAGAGCACGAGGAAACAAAGTACGGGGAATGAGCGAGTCATAATGAAATAAATAAACATGTGCCTTTCTTTTGAAGAAGTAAAAATTAAAGGTTTAAAATAAAAGTAAAATTAAAATCATTTGAATTTAATTAAAAAAGTTTATTTGCAAAATGTATTTGGGACATGAAATGGAAAACAATTTACATAGGTATGTATCTAGAAAAGAGGTAGGGGAAGTGTGCCGAAATTGCACCCTGAAGATTTTGAAAACGAAAAATAAAAGTTGAGAAGCAATGTTCAAAACATATTGCCACAAGAAGTTACTAAATTAGCAATAATACTTTTTAGTGGAAGGTAACCACCAGACGAGGTTAATGCTCACAGCATTTTCTACCACCTAACCCTCAGAGTCTTATTATTATGTGGTCACAAACTCAAATGAATGAGGAAAAATTCGTGTACTGGATGGGATTCGAACCAACGGATCCCTACGCTACCTGGATTGCCAGACTAGCGCGTTAACCACTTGACTATCAGTGCACATAAATTAGTCAGTCCATGTTTCAAGTTTTTACAAAGCTAATGCATACATAAATGATGACTGTGGGTGTGGTGTTAGGCACACTTTCCTAAGCAAGAGAACAGGCATGTGTGCAAAATTAATGGAATAGAAATTAAGAATGAGAATTGTATGAATATGTGTGTGGTCCGACACATGCATTTTTGTACAAAAGGACCACATCAATTCACCATTTCATTTAAACAAGAATCTTGGTAAATATGTGTCATAAAATAAATAAGGTACTTGAAAAATATGTGTCATACCTTAATTTGGCGTTTACATGGTATACCAAACGCAAAATTTTTCAAGAGAAATTTAATTCTAAGGCTAATGATGAGATCAGATGTCCATCGAGAAATGAGGTAAAACAATGAATGGTCACAGGACTATACACGAGAGCAAAGAATGAGAAGGGAAAAAAGTGTTTCTTTTAACAGAAAATACAAACGCAATAGATATCCAATCTTTTAAAATAGGTGACACACTGATACTGTAGAAACTAAGAACAGAATGGTATAGAAGTACCTGTTAAATTATATATAAAAAAACAGGTAGACCTAAAGACGCTGTCGGATTCATGGCGTTAGAACTAACAGATACAGCAGAAGAATGGTTAACATATATTATGCACAAGATCGGCTTGAGTGGAAGAAGTTGGTTGTTGGAGGTCTTGGGTCCACGGGGACTGTCAGAACCCATCGGTAAGGTAAATTTTAGTTGAGATGGATAATACAAAATTAAGTTTCTGAAAAAACATACACTTAAATATAACGTTCAAGATCCTCTCAGTCAATGTAAACAGTTCTCGAAAGTACATCAGACTGTGTTATAACTTTTCATCGAAAACTGAGTCACCCCAACCAGTTACAGAACCGTCATCCTCTAGGCATATAATTTAAGCTCTTTGCCAACAATGCATCCATTTTGCGATGTCCCTATTCGAGCAAAGGTTGATATTGAATGCCATGGCTCTTTGGTAGATGCTCTTCTATTAAGAGTAAAGGTTCATAATGGCTGAACTACTGGTGATTACCCGCCAAGGTCATTGCTCAACTTCAGCCTTTGATTTCTGGGCGACCGCCCCTACCCTCCAAGGTCATTGCCCAACTCCAGCCATTGATTTCTGGGCGACCGCCCCTACCCTCCAAGGTCATTGCCCAACTCCAGCCATTGATTTCTGGGCGACCGCCCCTACCCTCCAAGGTCATTTCTCAACTTCAGCCTTTGATTTCTGGGTGAATGCCTCTACCCTCCAAGGTCATTGCTCAACTTCAGCCTTTGATTTCTGGGCGACCGCTACCCTCCAAAGTTTGCTTAACTTCAGCTTTGATTTCTGGGTGAATGCCTCTACCCTCCAAGGTTATTGCTCAACTTCAGCCTTTGATTTCTGGGCGACCGCTACCCTCCAAAGTTTGCTTAACTTCAGCCTTTGATTTCTGGACGAACACCCCTACCCTCCAAGGTCATTGCTCAACTTCAGCCTTTGATTTCTGGGCGTCCGCCCCTACCCTCCAAGGTAATTTCGCAACTTCAGCCTTAACTTTTTGGGCGACCATTCTTACCCTCCTAGGTGATTACTCAACTCCAGATTTCTGAGCGACCGTTGTTACCCTACAAGGTCATTGCCTAACTTCAGGTCAACTTCCACTCGTTTAATCCAACAGAACCTCATCAAAAGGCACAGAGCGGGCGATCTGGTTGACAATCTGCATGGCCACTTCCAATCCAGTCTCCTCAATGATGGGGGTGATCAGCTCCAAGATCTGCTTGCTGTTCTGACGGTAGAAGTTGGACGCTGTCTCAACTGAGGAAGAAGAAGAATATTTATTTTTTAGACAAATATTCATGCTGCCCACCATATGGTGGGTTGCTAAAAATCATAGCATAACAATCAGTTTAAAAAATATTTTTTTCCCCTTATTTTTTTTTTTTTTACGTCATAAAAAGAAAACGATGATGCGTTTGTAAAGGTATGATAAGTAGGTAACAGTCTAAAGCTCAAGCACATTGCATAACTAGATTTATAACTCTGGCGCTTCTAATGATACAGTCCACAGTCAATGCTTATTGCTCTTTGAATACTCTAATAAAACTACCTAAATCATCAAATATGAGAAAGAGGTTGACCCATGCCGACCCCAAGTATGTTTTGGAATATGCAAAGTATTAATAATAATAATGCTTTTTCTTTGTGTTATTATGTCACTATTTTAGTGGGTACGCAGAATTATAGGACTTTTACCACTATAATTTACAATATCTTGTTTTTTTGCCTATGATTCCGCCACTGGTCGCTGCTTCATATCAAAGCAGCTACTCAATTTTCCTCACGAGGTATGTGTGGACTCCGAACATCCAAGTACAGAGCAGAAAAATTCCTGCCCCGCTGGGGATTTAACCCAGGTCACCATGCGTACAATGCCTAAGCGCGTTAAATCACAATGCCATGGTGACGGGTCCATTTCGCCAGCACCACCACACAAAATTCGGGGTTTGCTGCACAAAATAGCACAAAATACCCATGTAAAAAAAAAACATTACATTTTAAAGGTGGTGGTGCTGGCGAAATGGACCCCATGGGGACTACTGAATATGCAAAGTGAAAGAATGAGATGGTATCCGAGACTCATCGCTCTAACTTACCTAGTTGTCGGGAGTTGGGGTTGGAGTCCGTGGGAGTAATGCTGATCTTGGAGGTGTCTCCCACCCTCACTTTCACCTTGGCATCCGTCACCTGGGCGAATGAGTACTTCTTCTGCTTCAGGTCATCCACTATCTTGCCCGAGCCTGCGAGGTCCACCCGGGTGTTGGCTGAAAAAACATGAGTCAGTACAATCAGTATGAACAGAAAAGTGAGAAGTTATATCAGATGTACAATATTATACAATCTACATGCAAAGGAGAACATGAAATCATTGAACAAAGATTCAGTTTGATCAGAACGGATTGAGTTTACTTAAATTTTGAGAGAACTGCATCAAGATGAAGACTTTTGATATTAATGTCGTCCACGTACATTTTCTAAGTGATCACATCATGAGTAACATAATTGTTGACGTTTGCAAACAAAATCACACCAAACTTAAAAAGGCAAATACTTACCTCTGTATTTGTGAACAGAAAGTTCTGTATTAACCCGGCATCAGTACGGTTCGGTTTTGTAACGTATCCAGTACACGGTAACGTATACGGTTGTGAGAGATTTCTCAGTACGGTTGTGAGAGATTTCTCTCACAACCGTACTGATTGCGGGTTAAATTTCAACCAAGCAAAAAATCGACTGAAGGTACTAAGGGAAATTATGCTTTCGACATTTTCAATGCAAAATTTTCTGTCCACAAAGAAGTTTGTATTTGAAAAGTCTACCCAGGATACTCACTGATGTTGCCCTTGAAGATACCAGTGCCCTTGAGAGGGACGAGAAGGATTCTGCCGTCAACATCATACAGGGTGCTGATGTCCAGGTAGGGGAGAGTAATGGAGACGTTCATGGCTAGCCTGGCTACGTCGATGCTGGAACAGGAAATTTGAGACTTACTATTTATTTATTTATTTAAAATCCCACAATTGAGATAGTTTACATAGGTTTGACAGATATGATAGTTAAAACATAATATAGGATAAACATAACATAGAAGAAGCAATAGAAATAATAGAATATTGAAACTAAAGCAAGGGATAAACTAACTTAATTATTAATTCTAAGTATTTTATTTACTTGTGTCAGGTACTATTGACAGACAGTTTGGAAAAAAGGATACAATAGAAAAACATACTTGTAAAATAATTATCATCGGCTCTAGATATAAAAGCAAAATGAATAAACATTTTTGCTCTACCTCTGTGGACTTCAGTCTAGATACTGTAAGACAGATATGAGATATTACACCAACGGATTAAACAATAATCATAGTGGTGAAATATTTAGAAGTAAAACAAAAGAGAATAAATATTACGGAAGGTAGTATCTACACATATCAATCTAAAGGGGAGAGTTAGCAAAATGAAATAATGATAACTTGATGCAAACGTGTCTGAAAAGGTATGGCTAATGATGGATATGTCTATGAGCAGTCTGACTTTTTTATGCCAGAAATGGACTAAATAATAATGTTTTTGTAATTGTACTGGCAATTGTAATAATTGTACCTGTCAAGTAATATCTTGGTAAATTTAGGTAAATCTCAAAATATCTAACCCCACATAACTTGCCACAGGGGCAGACCATCGATCGTTTAAAACTAATGTCATCTTTCAAATGAAAGAAATTCATGAAACACAAAAGCTCCAATTTTGATGAACACGACAGCTCAAATAATTCAAATTAACTTTTCTTATCCTTGTTTCTATTTTGTTCAAAATATAAGGACATTCTCTATACAAATTAGAAACTTTTTTAAACATAAATGTTTCTTAAAGTCTCTTTAAAAGGTCATTTGAAAGTGTAAGTTAACATTACTTTATCTTGTTGATGACAAACTGGTTTGGCCCGAACACGGTGACATTGGTGAGTTTCAGCTTGAGTTGCAGATTGTCGTTGTTCCTGTTGATCTGAAGCTCATTGATGATCAGGGGCTCCAGAGCGGGCACCTTGATTTTGGGAATCCCTGTCGATGAGAAAGAAAAAAGCTTAGAAAACTCAACAGTTGAATACTATTATCTGGATTACTTTTGAGAATTGATTGTTGATATCGTTGATAAAAATTGATTGTTTAAAAAAAAAAAACATTTCGGCTATCTTCATATCTCAAGATACTTTGGTTTTTGCATGGATATTATGGGTCACAATAGATCTTACTAGGTCGCAGTGTTAATTGTATGGTGTTTCATCTGAAACCCTACAACCAGGTTTTATAATAATAATGTTGGTCTTCAAAGAGACTTTGTGTTTCAGCAACACCGGTCATATCTTGAAAAGTGTGTTGCTTTCCATTCACTTTATCTAAAAGTCTTACACGTGCTATTTTGAAAATATTTTTTTTTACGTTGCATTTAACTACATGGTCATATTACGACGGAGGTTTTATCCTCCAATTGCTTTAAACTCATAGACCAGCTACTCAAATTAACCTAATTCAGCCTGAGTAGGGCCGGGAATAGCATTACGATGGTTCGAATTTGAAAAGTCACCCATCCAAATCCTAGCCTCGCATTTATTCAAGTTGTTGTCGGTAAAATAAGCCAATCTAATGACACTGGTATAGTCAGCAAACTGAAAATTATAATTACTATATTTAAAAGACAAAAAAAAAATAATATTAGAGCCATGATCTAAGCTCTAAGGCCTAAGCTATCAAATATTTTACTGAAATTACATACGATAATTTTTTACTTCACAATCACGGTTATGTAAAAACATATGGTAAATATTGGATCTACGGCGCGAACGACCCACTACATCAGTGGTGTTAAAGCGCCTAACAGAAGAAAAAAAAAATATATTGGATCTGAAAAAAGGTACTTCATTCAAATAGATACAAAAGCCTTGATCCAAATCTTACTGCATAACCAGATCTAAACTGAGTACCGACCACCATAAAGTTCTCAAAACGTCAGTTAGCCTATTCAGAATTCCAAGAGGTTCTTTTTTTTGAACAGGTTATAACAGTACAGGGCCGTATCGCAAGGGTAACTTTGGAGCCTATAAGATTGATTTTTAGTTTTACTTATATTCAGGGTGAAGAGGTTCGATATTGGATTACTTTTGTTAGTTAGGGGTTCTTTTTTTTTGAACTGGTTATAAAAATACAGGGCCGTGTCGCAAGGAAATCTTTGGAGTTTATGGAAGTGGTTTCGTTTTACTGATATTCAGAGTGAAGAGGTTAGATATTGGATTACTTTTGTTAGTTAAGCTCTTTGAAATCTTTTATTTTCCAAGGTTATTTTTAAACATAAACTATTTTTATCTTTTTTTTATTTAGGTGCTTAACAACGATGGTCATTCGCACCGTTTCCAAGTTTAGATCTTTCTAAATAAACGAGATCTCGGTATAATATTAGATAGTCAATCCCGTGTTTGCTATCCTCAAGGAAGTATTTTATTCTATAGAGTACCTATACCACATTACAGATGTTATGAACCTTTGTTGTACATAAAAATAGAAGAAAAAAAATATACCACCTTATTCTGAGTGTATCCAATGAGCCAATTTTATGTAAAATCGAAAGTTTTGCAGCTAGAATTTAATTGTTGCCAGAAATTGTACTTTATCCGCGTGTAAATGGAATCTCTTGCAAATTTCTTGTCTCCTTGAATTCCTGAATTTACTAGTCTGGCTTCAGCCCTGGGATAAAACTCGAGTGAGATAATATTGATACCAAATTTATGTTGGCATGATAAATTCGTTGGATTAGCATAAAATTACTTAACCTTTGATGTATTATTTATTGAAAATAACTGGATTGTTGGGAAATCGATGGTAATATTTCTTAGTTTCATCACAAAAACAAAACAAACCCATTCGATATCCTTGAAAAACCAAAAGATGTAGAGAGCAGCAAAAACCAGCCCCCAACTGAATTGTAGTAACAACTGATCTTACTGGAATGATGGGTATATAGTTTTAAACAAGATTAGTTTTATTTTTTCAAACTTGAACTTTTTCTATTATTCACTAAGGTAAGGCAATATTTCTTCATATTTGCGAGACACTATTTATTCCATGATCGGTGCTCAGTTGTTATACTAATCATAGTCACCCATTCTTTCAATTCCACATCACAACGCGACGTAATTCGAACTTTTCAGACACTAGGGACCGAATTATAAAACAGGATTAATTTTAAGATAAGCCAGACCCTCCCTCAAGTCGGAGTTTCAACCAATGACAACGAACTATAGCCCGACTTGAAGAACAATCTGCCTTATCTCACTATTATGTTTATTCTGTTTAGTTGATCGATGGCATGTATAATCAGAAATATTACCTGCTGATCATAGCAAATAAGCTCGAAACAGCTGTCCAGGTATATACTGATATTCATGTACATCTAGTACAACTTCTTACTTGTTTGTTTTTACTGATATACGAGTAGTGATACTGATCTGAAAGATAATCCTCTTTTATGATTCGGCACTATGTTCTTTGAAAATCCTTCCAAGAGCATTACCGAAGTTGCCAATCTACAATTGCTTAGTATTACCTACCTTTATTGAGATGAGGCCTGGCTGCGGCCACTATCCTGAGTGCACACTCGTTAATGTTCGGGTCATCTCGTCTGCATCCCTCGATGTAGCTGGCTATTGAACAAAGGAAAAGATTGAGATAATTTATTTGATAATAAGATGGGAGTCAAAGAAGGCGCAGAACATTTGAGAGACAGAGAGAAACAAATTAAAATATCTTCTTATTCTTTCATTCTAACTTTTCACAAATCTACTTTCGGTCGGAGTTGTTTTGATGAAGTTTTTCTTCACACCTATTACACTCTCTCATTCCCCGACCTCTGGATTCAGCCAGAATTCTCGACTCTATTTGAATGGGATCATCAAAGAAAAAAGAAGAAAATTGTACTCACGTAGTTTTCGTCCTGAAACAGAGCAGATTTCTGCCATGACCACCACAGAAACTAGAAACACAATTCTTTTCATGGAAACAAATCTCTGGTTCTCCATCGTACTGATTCTTCGATGCAAAGTGCTGATAGTCTGAAAATAAAAGATAGAGAGAAAATAATAAATACACTCATTGAGATAGTTACATATTATAAAGACCAAGAAGGAAAACTAGTTTGATAAATATACAAAGGCAGTTAACATCTAATAATTGTACTCTGAATCATGATCGTTTTCAAGTTGTTTTGATTGAATAATGAAAGATCCCATTCGTTTGTTGAAACGGCTAACCAATTTTCTCTTTAATTTTACGTAGGAAGTATTTTTAAATGTATTTTACTTTCCTTATCGTATAATAAGGAATATATTGTATTCGTCGAAAATTTGACCTACCCAGTTTTTCACATTTTTTACAATTATTGTAAAAAGAATCGTCTCGAATATTTCCAAAGGCTAGAAAAGGCTCAAAACTTCCATCATATCTGATGATGTCCAATATGTTCATTCATTGCAGCTCCCACAAAACTGTCTTTGAAATGAAGTTCACACCTCTCCAAGCCACGTAATGTTACTTAACTTCAGTGATTCACCTGTAAATTTATGGTCTGTGGCATTGGCCTTTTCTGAAAGTCTCTAGTATAGAAGATAAAGATTAACCTACTAAGCATCGACCGTCAACAAATGATGGCTTTTACTCAAAACCGGATCTCTTGCGAAAGCAACCTTCATACTTAGCAGGGAGCTGTTAGGTTAATTACAGTTATGAGAATGCAGGTATCATAAATAAAAGCTCGTTGTCAATTAATGCCAACTGCCGAAGGATTAGCTCTGTAATTGGCAAGCAATTTTGCAAATCAATCGATTAATTATTATCAAATGGATATGCATAATGGTCTTTGTGTAGGCATATGTAAATGATGTTGGTTTGTGTAGGTAGAGGATTGGGCAATATAGAATAGCACCTTTGACGGTCTGGTTATTAAGGGCATGGTCATGTGGTCTTGAGAGATTTAAGTTATGAACTTGGCAAAGTTGGGAAAGAAATTGTAAATCTATCAAGTGTTGAAATATAATCTCATATACGAGTATGAGATCAAGACTCGAAAATAGAATTAGAAAACTAAAAATATTTTATCCATCCCAAAACCCATGACAAAAATTCTCATCATAAAAATGACTCTTTCTATTTATAATTTTATTATTAATTTCACTGATTACCAACCCAAGTTCTATTGTGTAAATTTCTATCTTGTAAATTTGTAATTTAACTTTTAACTTGTATGAAACAGGGTTGTTGGTTGAATTACGGGTGAAATGGTTTGCCCTCTTGACGCGTGTCAGAATGTGGTCCATATGTAATTGTCATAATAAGCCTGCTTATAGTACATGGTTCAATTATCTTGTCTTGGTGTCCATGGACCACGAACAAAGTGAACCTTCAATACTCCAATTGTCTTGTCAAAGTCAATATTTATCTCCTAAGTGACAATGATAAAATATGACAATGTTGCGATAGACACAGAACTTGTTTTCCAGATAAGAAAGAGGTTGCTGACCTCCATAGTGAAGAAGTTATCACTTCTACCTGTTGTCCCGGAGTTTTGAGGTTCGAATCCCAGCCGGGGTTGAATTTTCTGAAAGAAATTTTCTGTTTCTTAAATGGTGAATAACTTTAAGTCTTCTCACCCCGAAGTAGATAATATATTATGACAAACTCTTTTTCACTATACAATGTACATTTATACATACATAATATTATATTATATTATATTGATTGGCAACGTTGCTTTTAACTAGTGAACACGATTACTTTCAGCTCCTTAAATTTTGGCTTTTAATTAATTAAATCAGTAAATTTATAGTATATAAAGTTATTTAATCTATAAAGTGGTGTACAAGTGTCAGTTTGCAAGCAGCCGCATCAAAATCCCTACCAAATTACGTAAGGTATCTTTAAAAAAAAACCATAGCGTCAGTATCATCCATTACAATAAATTTGAATGAAATATGGCCGTTATAGATTTCTGATAAGAAATTAAAGTTTGATAAACAACTAAACAAAACAAAGTGACAAAGAAAGAGAGATAAATCTCGCATATCATCTCCCCTCTCCTACTGGCTATCAGTTGAACTAGTGAGACAGAGAGTAAACTCTTATGTGTCGGAATGAGATAGAAGACTCAGCGTACTGAGTTCGATCCCCACCCCGTGACCGGAACACAGTGGCATTGTTGCCACTGCATTTCTAGCGTGCTAATTTTAAACTTGGAGTGCGTTAAATGCGTAGGGTCTGCGCGTTACACAATAAAACGCCTGGAAACTACTGACTTATACATCGTGCCAAGAATTTTATTTAATTTGTCTGTCATAACATATTGCATAACTATGTCAGACGGCACCCCAGAGTTCGATTTGCAGGCTCTCTTCCAGGAAATATCTATCATCAAAAGTATGCAAAAGAGTTCTCTGGAAAGTGATACCATGATTAATAAAAAGCTGGATAGCATCCAGAACACTTTACTTCCTATCCAGGAAGAAGTGTCCCGGCACTCTAAAGATCTCCAACACCTAGACCTAGAAAAAAGGAGAAAAAATCTGATTGTGTTTGGTCTTGCACAGGACGCAGGTGAAACCCCTGATAGTTTAGCAAACAAGGTACAGCATCTAATAGTCAATATACTAGGCCTGTCCAGCTTCATACTCCTTGAACTTGATTTTATTAAAAGAACTAAAGGTAGACCCGGCGAAACACGCCCAGTTTTGCTCGGCCTTACAACACAAAGACGCAAAATTGAAATATTAAAAAGTCGTTCTAAGCTGAAGGGTCAAGATATCTCTATTCGTGAAGATTGCTCGTCTGAAATGAGAAAACAAGAAAAAGCTCTTCTTGGCGAGAGAAACAAACTAAGGGCAGAGGGCAAATATGCAGTCATTAGATCTGGCAAACTAATCTGGCATGATAAATCTGCAACGGATAAAACACCATCTAATAAAAGAGCACTGTCCGAATCACCTAATGCACCCACTCCTCAGATTAAACGTTTCAACCACGAAAATATTCCCACTAACCCTGAGAGTGACACAATGGATTATTCTACGGATTCAAATGAATTCGATAATCCTGCATCGACCCCAACTCAGCAAATAACGGATATTTCAAAAAACGAGTAACATCAGAGCCACCTGTAATGACACAGGATGGCTCAGGATCGCCAAACATCAATATTACTTGGCTGAACTGTAATGGACCTAGGAATTTTTTTAAGGCTGTCGACACATTCACATCCACAGAAACGGACTTTATTTGTATGAGTGAAACATGGCTCCAATGCTTCTCAAAGAAAATACCTGGTTACACGTCCATCAAAGCAGATGCAGTTAGAGAGCGAAAGAGGGGTCGATTCAGTGGTGGTCTGGTATTATTATATAGAGATTGTTACAACACAAATATTATTAAAAAGTGCCACAACTGGATCTTCATATGTCTCAAAAACTTGCGTCTCATAATTGGTAGTGTATACATAAAACCCGAAGAGAAAACAACAGCAAAAATTTTCGAAGACCTTGATTCTACCATACTTGAAATAAGTCAGTCATTTCTAAACTATGCCATCCTAATAGGAGGTGATTTTAACGGCAGAGTTGGCTTATTAAACCAATGTGATTGGGAAGAATTCGCTTGCATAGACACTCCGCTCTTTCACTCTCGTTGCAGCCTGGACCAACAGGAAAATAAGCAAGGAAAAATTATTATGAAAATAATGGAAAATTCTGGCTTTGTTGTTTTAAATGGTAGATCCCCGGGAGACCGGGTAGGTCAGTTTACTTGTGTTACTCATAAAGGTAAAAGCACACCCGACACAGTATGGATTAATTTTACAAACATAGACCAAGTCACGAACTTCTGGGTGTCGGAAGATTTCATTCAATCGGATCATTTTCCAATTACTGTAACCTTGAAAAAAAATTCGACCAAGAAACACAAAAAAGAAAAATATAAGAAAGAAGAAAAGGTAAGAAAAATTGAATGGACAGAACATACTAGAAATACCTATATACATGAGATGATAAAACTATTTAAAAGCTACCCAGAAAGCGGTTCATTATCTGAGGAAAAATTCGGCTACTTAAAGGAATCAATTACCATCACTGCCAAGAAAATCAACTTAATAAATAAAGAACTAGATGTTTTCTATTACTCATCCCGAAATCCCTGGTTCGACGCAGAATGTAAAACTGCCAAGTACAAGATGCGTAACAGCTACAGGCGGTGTAAGAGGAAACAATTCGGAGTTCCAGAGGACGTTAATCTCTTTCTAGAAAATAAAAAGCTCTATAAAATTTTATTGCAAAATAAAAGAAAAAAGTACATTGAGGAGCTACAGAGTAAAATTAGAAGAGTGAAGGATTCTAGCGCCTTCTGGAAAGCAGTAGGTTTCTTTCGCAGCACTAACTTTGAAAAAATCGACATAGACAAAGATCAAGTCCATCAACATTTCTCCCAACTGT
This sequence comes from Bactericera cockerelli, assembly GCA_024516035.1. NCBI lineage: Eukaryota > Metazoa > Arthropoda > Insecta > Hemiptera > Triozidae > Bactericera > Bactericera cockerelli. The sequence goes on from CM044964.1 coordinate 10,352,320, forward strand.
TCTCTCTTGGTGAATCACTCAGCCCGGACACTGGCCAGCTACTGCGCGGAGTCCTCCACCCTGTGCTAGACGCCCCTGTGTCTCTGGCCGAGTTGGATCTGGTCTTGAAAAAATGCTCGAATGGTAAAGCTGCAGGCGAAGATGGCCTTCCATATGAGGTATACAAAAATTTACCTGAATGCTGGCGCTTATATGTTTTAGACCTATTTAATGAGATTTTTAACTCTTGCCAACCCCCCTTTGATTGGATGCAAATTATCATGTTTTTATGTTTTAAGAAAGGGGATAAAAATTGCATTAGTAATTATAGAGGCATTTCACTAATAAATACCATCGTTAAAATATTTACATACATTATTTACATAAGAATAGAAAAATTTACAGAGAGTAACAATCTTTTGCCGGAAAATCAGGCTGGTTTCCGTCGCAGCAGGGGATGTATAGATCATGTATTCACTTTAAGCTCACTTGTTAATGCTGTTTTGATGAAACCTAAATCAAAATTATACCTTGGTTTCGTGGACTTTAAATTTTGTTTCGATAAAATTGACCATTTGTTACTATTCCGCAAGCTTCATAAGATAGGGGTCAGCGAGAAAATTATAAATATAATATCCATGTTATACTTAAGAGCCCACTTCAAAGTTAAGCTTAACGAGTCTCTCACTGACGATATTAATATTACGAACGGCCTTTTGCAAGGGGACACCTTATCCCCCCTCCTGTTCGATATTTTCGTGGCAGACTTCGAGTCTTACCTCCATGAGACAATAGGAATAAATATTTTGGGTCACAATATCCAGGTCTTATTTTATGCAGACGACCTAGTTTTGCTATCGGAGTCCATAGAAGACATGCAAAAAAAACTTGACATCCTGCTATCATACAGTAACAAAAATAAACTTGAGGTTAATACCTCCAAATCTAAAATAATGGTGTGCAGAAGAGGGGGTCGATTGAGCAGTAACTGTAAATTTTTCTATAATTCAGAGCCTCTGGAAATAGTAGGTAAATTTAAATATTTAGGACTTGTGTTTTCCTCTTCAGGTGTTTTCCTCACCGCCGCTGAAGAAGCAGTTAGAAAGGGTGTCCTTGCCATTAATAGAATCAAACAGATAATTCTAAATTCAAAAGTTTTTGATTTACATACATGGGAAAAACTTTTTGAGAGCGTAGTCTCTGCTACCACCCTGTATGCCTCAGAAGTGTGGGGTTTTCGCTACCTTAGCCAGATTGAAAAAATTCAGGTTCGTTTCTACAAGTCATTGCTATATTTAGCCCCTAATACACCAAATCATTTTGTTAGGAGGGAATTTACTACAATAGATATTAAATCCTTGTGGCTGAAAAGAACTCTGAACTGGTGGCTTAAAATTCTCGAGATGGATAATACACGTTTTCCTAAGATATGCTATAATTATTTTAAGTCTATTCCAGATACTGACATCTTAGAAAAATATAGCTGGTGCCTACAGTTGCGAGATTTTTTGACGCTCACTGGCTTTGGCTCTCTATGGCAGGAGGATAACCCCCGTGTAGTAAAAAATAAAATACCGGACATTATTTCAGCTTACCAGTGCCACCTTAGAAACGAAGATTCTACTAGAATTGAAAATTCCACATACAACAGTTTCTACAAAGCCATGATAGAAAGCGCTTCTGCTTCTAAGCCCCCTGCTAGCAGTTATTTTCACTCAAAATGTAACTCTGAAATTAGGTTTCTAGCACAACTGCGCCTTGGCTGTGAGGGTAAAACATCATTATCACTAAGAGGAGAAAAATTGTCTTTCTACTATGGCCAGCTTTGTGTCTATTGTAATTTGAATCTCGAAGATACCATGTACCATTTTTTCTGCTGCTGCCCCCATTTTGCTCAAACCAGAAAAAATACCTTGGGTGATGAAAATATTAATCTTTTTAGCTTCGTAAAACTTTTGTCAGAACCATCCCAAAATTACCTAAAAAGATTAGTCTCATTTTACATCTCTGCGACACGACAGATAGAAGAAATTGGTACAGGATGTTAACGAATAAAAAATGTTTTAATCCTCTATCCGGAATCTTCAAACTAATAAAAGTTCATATTTTCTTTATTTTTTATATAGGTAATTACATAATTTTCTTTTTATGTCCCTATAATTTGTAAAATGGGTATGTTGTTTTATTATTATTATTATTAATATTTAGTTTATCATACATAATGCATTTCTTTTTATATAATGTACTTCATTACTTTATTATTGGTACATACCTCTACCTTACTATTGTTATTTGCTACTTTCATAATGTTTATTTCATAATGTTTTCATTTATTTATCTTTAAGTTTTTTATATTTGCCAATCCAATTGTAAAATAATATTACAAATAAATAAAATTATTATTATATTATATTATAATACACTTTGCCGTCCTGTTAGGCAAAAAACCCGACTTAGAATGTATGAAGCTTTTTCTAACACAAGTTAAAAATATCATATTTGACTTCTTGGGTAATCTTGACATGACACTTCGCAGAAACTCTCAATGACTTAGATCAGCAGAATTCAAATAAACAAAAATCTGCAAAAATGAACAAAGTGGAGGTCTTGGGCTCACGCGGTCTGTCAGAAGACAAGATCTCACGCACCGTGGTGTATACAGTACTGAACAAATAATGTTCAACCTTCGCCTATATTCACACAATACATTACAAACATGAACAAGAACTGCACTCTTTTGTCTTTACGTACGTAAAGATCTAGTCTGTTGTCTAATATCCGAGGTTGCATCTGTATGATGAATTCACTGGGTAAAAATTGAGATCTAAGATGAGATAATTAATTCTTAGGATTAGTAAGATATTTACGTTATCAATCTCAACCGTGAAGAAAAGGTGGAAGACTTCCGACTTCAAGTAGGTTTCGGAAAAGGCAAAGAGGATAAAATTAAAGATCAATGAAAAAATGATTATTGAAATCAGTGCCACGTGGAAGATCTACGTAGGTACAGATTAGTATTCAATTCAGCAGGATATACACAAAGATCTTTACTGAAATCACTAAAACAGAACGATCTACTCATATTCATCAAGGATAGTTCAAATTTTATTAGTAAGCTCTTTACTTATCATAAAAACTCTTAAAAACATATGACTAGTTTTCAAATTTGTAACAAACAACTACACCTACGTGGTAAGCTTCACGCAAAGTTGAGATCAATGAGATCCAAGCAAAGATTGAGATTAGTGAGATGAGAGATATACTCAAAGATGATAAATTTATCAAGAGAAATACATGCTGCTATTGAAATTGAAGTAGTAGTATTTACACAGAAATGTTGATTTATGAAAAACTTTGTAATGTATGAAAACACTTTAAACACGCAGGCTGGGTGAGGTAAATGTGGGTAGCTGGTACGAATCCCAGCGAATGGAAGGTAAAATCCCCGTTATAATCAGGATGTTAAATCAAATAGAATCGTTGGCATTAAGAAGGGCATCCAGTCATAAAAAAATGTGCCACAACCAACCAACCTTAACCATGAGGTTAAACAATACCGACCCCAAATAAATTTGGGAAAAAGGCAAAGTGAAAGAAGAAGTTGATTTATAAAAAGAAAATCTGATGCAGTTACTCCATGTATGTATGATTTTATTTGTGGTGAAGCACAAGGCCTCTTCACAATTTTTGTGGGTAGCGCAGCATTACTAAGAGCCTCCTGTACTTTTCGAATTCTATTACATTATTTTTTTTTACTCTGGTAATGCCGCCACTGGTCGTTACTCATACAAGGAACTACTCATTTTTCCTCACGGGCTATTAGTGGACCCCGAACATCCAACTACAGAGCAGAAAAATTCCTGCCCCGCTGGGAATCGAACCCAGGTCACCATGCGTGCAATGCCAAGCGCGCTAACTCCCTCTGCCACGGTGACTAGTTGATGCAGTTACTCCAATCAGATATTTTGGTATGCGTTATGTATGACCAGAAAACTATTTAATATTCGACCGCCAGTTGCGGTACAAGATTTTTTGTGGTAATCGTGAAACAATATTTATCCTACAAGTTTCTATCTGTCTTTATCTCTTCGGTATATGTGTTAATAATAATATAATAATAACACTCTTTAGTGGAAGGTAACCACCAGGCGAGGTTAATGCTCAAAGCATTTTCTACCACCTAACCCTCAGATTCTTATTATTATGTGGTCACAAACTCAAATATTAATGAGGAAAAATTCATGCACTGGGTGTGATTCGAACCAACAGATCCTTACGCTACCTGGATTACCAGACTAGCGCGTTAACTACTTGACTACAAGTGCACTTAAGGTAAATATGATTTATTTATAGTGAGACGCAATTCTCTTAACAAGTGGTGTAGGTAGCACCGCGTTTTACTAAGAGCTTCCTTTACTTTTTGATTATTTTGCATTATTTTCTTTATATGTACTTAAAGTACAGAGCAGAAAAAATCCTGCCCCGCTGAGGATCGAACCCAAGTCACCATGCGTGCAATGCTTATATGTTGAAGTGTTTACGAGGAACATGTTGGTTATATTTATATCTAATGGAGAATAATCTGAAATAAAAGACATAACTTTTAAAACAAATATCATCGTCCTTTCTGAAACAAAATTTACCAAACTTACCAGTAAATCTGATGATATTTTCTTGAAACAGGACACCAAAATTATAGCCGACACTAAAGCAGACTTTAAAAAATAAAACTAAAATATGACTAAAGGAACTGTATACAATAATAGTTTAAACTAAAGATACTTTGGTAATTTATTAATAAAAATAGTTAAATACTTTGGTAGAAACAAGAAAATCTCATCAAAACTGTTATCAGAGCTGAAAATTCACTTGAATTTCAATCTCTTTGGATTCCGACTCACTAAGAACAGATCTGAGTGAAATCGCGAATGCTTCTGAAAATTATCAACACCCGAAGACTATAACAGAACTTGTTGTTCCAACAGACTTACCTCTAGAAAAAATTATGTCATAAGAGGGGTTGAGATCGGGTGGCCTTCCAAGTGTGGAACTGTGAAGATATCTACAATGTGTTGTTACGTAGAATCAGCGATGATTTTAATTAGGTATACCATTGTTTTTATTATTAGGTATAATCTTATTTTACACATCCAATAAGATGAAAATAAGTTAGTAATAGTTATAGAGTTCTTGCGTACAAATATTATGTGGTGGACGGATATTAAAATTATACAAAATCAACGATAGGATCACCGATAAATTTATATATTGTAGACATTTAGGGTGGAATTAATAGATGTTTCTGTTACACCTCTGTCGACTTAAGTCTACATCTATTTATTTAGGGCGGAATTAAAAAACACTTTCGTAATAACTCTGTGGCGCTAAGTCACAGGTTGCGTACTGTGTAAGATAGGGAAAAACGACGCTTAGCAATGAATTGTGTTAAAGAATTCGTCTATTAATTTTGCCCCTAATTTGCATTGAATTACCTTCATAGGTAGGATAGATTTGATTTGTGTAATAAAACTATTTTAATTTATTTGGGAATCCAAGCGATGTTCATTGACAAATACTTCCTTATTGTGCATCTAGAAATCAAAAGAAAAGAACAAAAAGCAGTGTTATATACAAAATTTCCGCCAGCCAAAATATACCGCTTTGAAGAAAGACTGATGAAAAGGTGATTTCTATCCTGGTTGCTCAGTAGTTAAAGCGGCACTCGGTGAATCCAGAGATTCCTAAGGTTGTGGGTTCGAAACCCAGTCGGGACATGACAAGTTATCCTCCTTGGGCTTTTTACCACATAATAATACGTCTTGGGCTTACTGCTGGAATAATGAGAATTAATTGTCATAAACGGGCAATATAAATAAGCCAATATTATTATAATACAGGGTGTCCCACCAAACTTGGACACCTCAATTTACTCGGCCCCTGAAAGAGTTTTTGAAAAATAAAAAAATCTAGGGTACATGTGCTAATTATGCGGTTTCAGTTATGAAATTTTTTTTATACAGGGTGGTTCAAAAGTCAGAAATTGAGGTGTCAACTTTCGATTTTTAAATAGATCGACCTGAATTTTATTTGATAATTTTACTTCTAAATGATTCTTGAGTACTTTTTTAAACAAAAATATTACATACAGGGTGGTTTTTTTTCGACCAATTTTTTTTCTAAATCTTGAATAACTCAAGTTCGGTTAATTTTTTCGATAACAAGAAAATGTGTTTGTGTAATGAATACACGCACTTTCAATTGGCATCAAAAAAAATTATACAGGGTGGTTCACAAGTGAAATAATGACTTGATTTTTTTTAAAACCGAGTTTTTTTAATTTTTTATTTAGGATTAATAATTCTCGTCTAATTTTACACATTTTTCGTTAGTCATATCGAAAAACAAAACTAAAGTGTTGTACAGGGTGAGACATAATTTTTTTGTAACACCCTGTATATGGGTAGTCAAGGAGACGCAAAATTAAATATAAAGACTAAATATGCAAGAAAAACTTTGATTTTTAATTAAACTAAAAAGTTATGGTGTTTTAACTAATATTGTCGCATGGACCACCCTGTAGATATTTTCTTAAACCATCATATGGGTAGTCGAAACTGTCTAAAATTCAACGAGGAGTCCAAATCTGAAAGAAAAAAAATGAATTCAAAAAGCTATGCTCAATTTTGTGTCTACACTTACCTACTTTTTATTTCAAGTTTTAAAATCATTTAGTGTGGACACCAAATTGAAAATGGCTTTAAATTCGTGTTTTTTACTTGTTTTTCCCACATGATACAAAGTGTTCGTTGAATTTTATACAACTTAGACTACTTAGAGTACCTACATGGTAGTTTAAGAAAATATCTACAGGGTGGTCCATGCGACAATATTAGTTAAAAAACCATAACTTTTTAGTTTAATTAAAAATCAAAGTTTTTCTTGCATATTTAGTCTTTATATTTAATTTTGCGTCTCTTTGACTGCCCATATACAGGGTGTTACAAAAAAATTATGTCTCACCCTGTACAACACTTTAGTTTTGTTTTTCGATATGACTAACGAAAAATGTGTAAAATTAGACGAGAATTATTAATCCTAAATAACTAACTAAATGCGAAATTAAATGAAAATTATTTCTTCTAAATCAGTGCCGGATATTTTTTTTTTCTCTCTCTCTTTTTTTCACTTTTCAAAGTTCAAGTTGTATCAAAAATAATTATCGGAGAATGCTGCTTCTAAAGTCGGCCTAGGGTCCCCCTCTTGAGACAATTTTAGTTGGTAAGTTGGTAAAATCTGTAGAAAACACATTGTCAATAATTCTGGAGTCAGTCCGATGGCGGTTTGAATGCAACGATTCTTGTAGGATCACCGAAGTTAAGCAACGTCCAGCGAGGAGAAGACTTCGTGATGCTGGTATTCCGACCTAACCCAGGCTGGGTGAGATAAATGTGTTTAGGAGGTTGGTAAGTTTCTTGCGAATGGAATGTAACACCCCCGTTATGATATGACCATGCAGTTGAAACGCGATATTAAACCCAAATTTAAAAAAAATCATACTGGTGTTGCTAGTAATGAATACCAGGTCTCTAAATAAAAATCTGATCATCTCGAAATTTAAGAGAAAAAAATACCAGGTCAAGTACCAAACTCTTGAGGGTGAAAATTAAACCAATTCAATTATTTTAAAGAGGCAAAGAGAGAGAGAGAGAGAGAGTGAAAGAGAAAAAAAAAAATATCCGGCACTGATTTAGAAGAAATAATCTTCATTTAATTTCGCATTTAGTTATGTTAATTGAAGTATTATTCCCTTATTAGGTATTATTTATTTTCTATGCCAATTGTGTTTCCTCAAAAAAAAAATCCAATACGAAATTCACCCACTTTACCGGACACTGTCGTGAAAAAACTAGCAGGTTAAATGGCTTTTTTTATGATTTTAATCGCTTCTCCGTTAAGTTTTCTTTCGATTTCAAGCATAAAAAACATATGTCACTGCAGACTTTCACCTCTAAAAATGCCAATTTTGAGAACACCATTAATTTACGGAAAAATTGACGTGAGAAAAAACGTACTTTTACAAAAACCTTACTATGACCCTGATTAGAAGTAAACAAGAATATTTTTTTGATTTCATAAGGTGTAAAACAATATTTTGAACCTATGAACATAAAAAAAGTACTAAAAAATCTAACTATCGCTGAAATACAGGGTGTAACAATTTTGAAACTTGCACCCTACTAGCTCCGCCCCATATAAGGTTTTTGGAAATTTTAAAAGCTCATTATACTCAGCCTAACTTGGACTATAATTAACAGGAATAAAAAATATAGCATTCCATTTAAAATTCGCGAGAAAAATGAAAAAATATGGCCTAAAAGCCGGAAGGGCCGACCGGGGCCAAAAATAAATATGACCACAGGATGGGCCATAGGGCACTTCCTATACCTAGGATTTTACAGAATTGAAAAATTCCGTCGGGTTCAAAAGTTACGAGGGGGTGGCCACCTTTTCTGAAACATACTGTATACATATAAGGCAATATTATTTTTATTTCCAAAATGTAAAATAATGATCCTTTATTTTCCTCCCTTGGCGGACTAATACAATGGCAACAAATCACCGATGTTATTCAAATATCCGGACTAAGTCGCAACCCAGACAACTTCAAATTTGAAAAAATAGGCATAAGACAGCTCCTGGGTCTTATTCTTACTCTCACTCTCAATATCCTAGAATCTCCCTTTCAACTGACGCATTCAGAGTGTGTGTGTTTTTTTAACAAAATCTGACGGTTGAAAGGAACATTCGGGATTTTGAGAGTGAGTCTGCTTTGTGGAATGAGGCTCTGATCTCACATGTCTGACAATCAGAAAACATGTGACCATGTGTGTATAGTCTAGTATGTAAATTTGCATAGTGACCATTTGTATTATATTTACCAACAGTCATTCTTTTCTGTCTAGATGTGACAGTGTGACTTATCCATACAGTCTAGTAGTATTCATTTTTTCGAGTAGTCGTTCAATTATAATAACATGGAAGTTGGTGCAATAGTCACTGACATGAGAGAGAGAATGAGTGTGTGAGATCGAAACAAAGACATGATCAAAAAAGAAGTACTTGTCACATGTATTTCATTGATAAACTACAGGGTATCCCGAAAGTCATGCGTGAGACTCTGAAAGAAGAAAAACAAAAATATACATATAATAAAATTTCCTCGGGGTCCACTCATACCTCGTGAGGAAATATGAGTAGCTGCTTTGATGTGAAGCAGCGACCAGTGGCAGAATCATAGGCAAAAAAACAATACAAGATACATTTTCCTACTGCCTAAAAAAAAATCCGCTGCTAAATATTAACATAATACTTCCTCGTGATTGGTTCACATTGTATACTCTTGGCAATTTTGAGATTTTATACTAAATCAGTTGTGTCTCCACAACAGCTTATCCGATATTCTTTGTTTTAAATGGTGGAATACCGTTTTTTTTCTACATTCTAGATCCTAGAAAAATCTTTATCGGCAAGTCGTACACCTTATTTTTGCACTTTTTCGTCCAAAATTGTGGATTTTCTTAAATTTCAGAGCTAAGAAAATGTACTATGTAAAACCTTTGTACGCATTTACATGCAAACATTTAATCAAAATCGGGTGTGCCGTTCACGAGATTTAAGCGTATAGGAAAAGGAAAGTAAAAATTAGTGGTCTGGGGATCGAACCCAGGTCACCGTGCGTGCAATGCCTAGCGCGCTAACTCACTGGGCCACGGAATGTAAATTATTCCACCAAGCCACACTGTGGAGTGTATCTAATAGCATAACCACAATAACTCAGAATGGTCATGCTTAGATTCGCCACATGTGTATGTGACAGGAAACAAAAACGCGTTAGGTAATTGATGATAGACCTTATTTTATACTGCTCGTTCAGGACTTATAAGTCCCTTTATTACAGTACTTGTTTTGGTACTTTATAAATTGTTGTTACCTATTGTTATGTAAATATAGTAATCAACTTACTCAATACCTCGTGAGGAAAAAAGAGTGGTTACTCATATGAGTAACGACTAGTGGCGGCAAACCAGTCCAAAAACAAAAATTGAATGTTCATGAAATAAATTTTCCCGGGTTTTTTCAGCTTAATAAGGCCTTGTCTGATTGTTACTTACAATTATAATTATTTATTTACTTTCAATTAAAATAAATACATCTAGGATCTATATAATTAGAGTAATTACAGGCATTGAAGAAATTTATAAATTATCATGGGTAGGTAAGTTTTATTTTCAAAATGTTGCCTATCTAAATTCTCGTTATCTTGTATTACAAAGTTATCCTCTTCAGGTAGTTATACTATTATATTTGTATATTATTAATATCTTTGTACATTTAATAAATATCTATATTATTATAGTAAAACTAGTCGCCGTGGCCGAGTGAGTTAGCGCGCTAGATACTGCACGCATGGTGACCTGGGTTCGATACCCAGAGGAACAGGAATTTTTCTGCTCTGTACTTGGATGTTCGGGGTCCACTCATACCTCGAGAGGAAAAATGAGTAGTTACTTGTATGAGTAACGACCAGTGGAGGCATTCATCATCATAATTATGGTGGCGTCATCGTGAACGATGGTATTCAGACAGTGGAGGAATGACTCAGTACTTCTACCACTATCTTTACAAGGAGGCTAATAATTGACAAGGGCCCCCAGAAGCAAGCCAATGATGGTCCACTCCCTGTTTATAGTCCCCCAGCCAGACTGCTGGTCTACTCCCTGTTTATAGTACCCCAGTCAAACTGATAGAATTAAGGTAATAGGATTCGAAAAGTGAAGGAGGCTCTTACTTTGCTGCTCTACCCACAAAAATTGTGAAGAGGCCTTGTGCTTCACCACAAATATGTTATACTTACCTACAGTATGATACAGTAGAACTGACAAATAAGGCAGCATAGGAAAAAGGAAGGCCTCACCATAACCTCAGCGGACATGACGCACAAATCCTTCTTGTATAATTTTTATTTTTGTGTGAATCTGATAATAATGAGATTTTTTTTAACTGACACATCCTAATTTTTCTCCATACCTGCAATTATTATGATTTTTTATTATTTTCCGAGGGTCAGCCATTGTTGGCGGGTCAAACAATTTCTTAGCTCAAACCTCAAATCATAATTGGATCTCAATCTTATCTTGTATATCTGGAGTTGTTCAGATCAGTATCAGATGAGTACCTATATGTTTTTATTATTTATTATTATAAATTTAATAATACGCCGACCTCCGTGGCTCAGTGGTTAAGAGCATTGGTAGCAGACCCGGAGGTTGCGGGTTTGAATCCTGGGTGGAACGGAAAATTCTAAGATAGTTTTTTTCCGTTTCCGGAATGGCATGGATTTAAATTATAAATTAAAGTGCCCTGAAATAATGCAAAAACGGTTTCGGGGCAAGACTACCTTATATAAAAAATAATAATAATCTTTAGTCTTCAGTATTACTACGTGGTCTATTATTAAAATTAATGAGGAAAACTCTGAGAATTGGGTGAGATCCGTTCCATAAATCACGGAACGTCCTCACCACATCGGCTACCAATGCTTCAGTGCACCACCTCTAGCTGGATAATTTAATGGTTCTTTTTTGTGATGAATTGAAATTAATGAATGATTCACTGAGGTCGGTAGGTACTTACTGCTTCCGATGAAAAGTATTCTCATCACACATAGATCATGTACCTTTGGTATACCAAGTGTATAGAAAAATAATTTTCGGATTTCCAATGGTCAATCCTGCAGGTACTTTTTAATAATAATAATACATTTTTTCGGTTTTCAATAATACTCATTGTTAAAAGTTCCGCTAAGTACATCTGTACTCTTCCTATCTTAATCTTAATCTCAGACTGAGATTAAGATCTACCAAAGATACGTAGATCTAAAGATAAATATATTTACCTACTGAGATCCTCAGTTAATTTATCTGTTTTCGCTAAAGAAAATCAGACTCACCAAAGAAACTTTACACACATTCATCTCTCGGATCCTGTTTTTTCAAGGATTTTCTAACCAATGTTTTCTTAAGTGTGGAAATAGTTTTGCGTTGTATGATAACTATTATGATAAGTTAGGTAGTATAGGTACTCTTATTTCCCTCTCTTAGGTACTTAAAAATAAATAAATAAAAACAAAGCCTTGATAGTCGATGTGGTGCTAGACTTATAAACAATCTATAGACGTATATAACTTATGTAAACAATCTAGATCTTGGATCCATTCGTGGATCGGATCCTTCCAAATGCTTGGATTTTTCCTCATTCATTCGAGTATGTGTGATCACATAAACATAAGATTCTGAAAGTTTTGTGGTAAAAAATGCTCAGAGCATTAACCTCGCCTGGTGATGAACTTCCACGAAAGAGTGTTATTGTATGGATTTTCATTTTAAATACTAGAAATAAAAATGAAAATAAATTTAATAAATTTGATAAAAAAAATATAAGAATTGGTAACTGTCACCATCAGATTGTTGTATTTACAAAGATTTGTATTTACAAAAAAGCATTTAAGATTAAAATTGAAAATTGAGTAGCCACGTCGCGCGTCGATGGCGCACTGAATGCACCGGTTCTCGTAGAATCACTGAAATCAAGCAACGTCCAGCGAGGTGAAGAATTCGTGATGCTGGCATTCCGGAGTACATTTTGAGTAAATACATCAGGATTATCCTGAGTAGTCACCGTGGCAGAGTGAGTTGGCGCGCTTGGCATTGCACGCACGGTGACCTGGGTTCAATCCCCGGCGGGGTAGTATTTTTTTTTGCTCTGTACTTGACTGTTGGGGGTCCACTCATACCTCGCGAGGAAAAATGAGTAGCTGCTCTAATATGAGCAGCGATTAGTGGCGAAATTATAGGCAAAAATAAGATATTAGGATAACAAATATACGGCAAAGTCCTATAATTCTGCGCTAACCACTAAAATTGTGATATAATAACACAAAGATGCCCTTTTCAAGGAGGCCCTTGCTCATTAATTTGAGTGAAATGAGGGCTTTCAAAAAAAAAAAAAAAAAAAAAAAAAAAAAAAAAAACACACAAAGAAACACATTAAATTTATTATTATTATTACATCAGGATTATCAGGATCCTTTCTTGTCAGTGCTCAATGGGAACAGCTCATCGTATGTGAATCTCAGCGTTATTTTGTTAGCAATGTCAGTGAAGAGGTTGGATAGGGACTCCTCCAGAGCCGGTCGTATCTCCTCCAGGAATAACTTGGAGTTCTCGTTGATAATCCTGTTTGTGGTCTCTCCTGGAGAAAAAGAAAGAAAACCGCGTGAGAAATCAATTTTTGATAATCCTGTTTGTGGTCTTGCCTGGAGAAAAAAAAAAGAAAACCACGTGAGAAATCAATTTCAATGGACCCACTAAAATATCATTTTTTTTATTTATAATTAACATTTAATATACTTTTTTGTATGTGTGCTAGATACAAGGTACATGATATATCAAGAAACATTTAAAATATAAAAAAATACATTGATTTATATTGGTTCATCATTATTAAATACCTATTGGTAAATGAGTAATTGTATGAACGCCTGGGAATTATATGTATATGCAATGTGCTATACAAAAGCTGTATTATGAAAAGTATTTCCGTAGAGTCCCTGGACCTAGGTAGTGGGTAGGCCCAAGTACATAGTCCCTAATGAACAGATTAAATCAATCAACTTTATACACAATTCAATGACTAATGGCCGTGCTTAATCAAGCTGTTAGATTCTCTTGGATCCATTCCTCTTACATCCAGGTTTCTCTTAGATTCTCTTCTCTTATATCCAGGTTTCTAATATAAAGAGGTTTTTTCTCTTATGTAGAGGTATATTGGACCTGGAAATAGTTCTCTTATATCAGTTTTCTACCGTATTTCTTTTCAAGTCCTTTTCTTCGTTAACTAATCTACATGGTAGTCAATGTATACTTTTCAAATTCTCAACCTAGTAAATAGTTACTTACCCAACACAGGATCTCCATTGAACAGGTTGGTCAGACGAATCTGGGCGGTTCCTATTTTGATCTTGATGGTCATCTTGTCCATCTTCAGGTAAGTCTGGCCGTCCCTCTGCACCTTGAATCCCTTCATCATGACGGTGGGCTTGTAGTCCGCTACAGTAAAGTGATCAAGCATGGGTTATAAGTATATAATATAAAAAAAAATATGAATCTTTTCATGTCTTTCACGATTGTTGGGGGGGTCTCGAAAATAGGGTTCCCGTTGTCCTAGGAAGTCAAACAAAGTGTCAAATCAATTTATTTTTCAACGTAGAGTCCATTTCTGCAATAAAAATCGATTTTTTTGAAATTCATGCTGTACTTTTTGCTGGCTGAAAGTACATGAAATGCATGGGAACTATGTTTTCCGTAACCTTACACTCTGCCAGGCTGTCTCTTTCTTTGTACAGGCGTTCTTCACACCTCGGCCGAGATGTTTGATTTTATTTAGAGTGCAGTACAATACAGGTGTTGGCTTTACAAAAGTTACCCAGCACCCAATTACATAGTATACATAGTTATACCTGTCGATTTGTTAAAATAAAATAAATAAAAAATAGCACAAGATTAGCTCAGTGGTAAGATTCTCGCTTACCATGCGGAAGGTCCCGGGTTTGAACCCCCCGAGCCGACAAAAAAATTGTATTCAAACTTTGGTTACATTTGTTTGTAAGAGATACCAAGTGCGCTCATGTTGACCCTGCACCTAAATGGGAAGTGTTGTGTCACATATCGCACATCAGAGGGATGGATTTGATGGAAAAGCTACAACACAGACCACAAGCCTCTACAGTATGTGCTGTTTAATGGCTATGAAATAAAAAAGGCTGTGAAACACTCATTAAAAAAAATAGACCCTGATCTCACTGAGTGCAACATTTTGTCTCCCAACGTTGCACAACGTTGCATGCTTTAGGATCAATTGAGATCAGACCCCCCCGACTTCGCAACGCTTTTTAACAATTCAAATTTAAATTTTCAGATAAAATGTTGGGCAAAGTTGCAAGACAAAATGTTACACTCAATTTCTCTTTTTAGACCCATCTATCTATACTTATAAAAGAGAGTTTCACTGACTGACTGACTGACTGACTGACTGACTGACTGACTGACTGACTCACTGATTCATCACTGTTTCTCCGAATTGGTAAGTCCTAGGAAGCTGAAATTTGGTGGGTAGCTTTGTCTTACAGTCTAGATGTGCAATAAGACGGGATTTTTCGAAATTCCCACTACAACACCTGCCATTGGCGAAAAAGGACTTTTTACTTTCACCGCTATTTCTCCACATTGATAAATCCCAGAAAGTTCAAATTTGGTAGGTAGGTTTGTCTTATAGTCTAGATGTGCAATAAGACGGAATTTTTCGAAATCCCCACTACAACACCTGCCATTGGCGAAAAAGGACTTTTTACTTTCACCGCTATTTCTCCACATTGATAAATCCCAGAAAGTTCAAATTTGGTAGGTAGCTTTGTCTTATAGTCTAGATGTGCAATAAGACGGGATTTTTCGAATTTCCCACTACAACACCTGCCATTGTCGAAAAAGGACTTTTTACTTTCACCGCTATTTCTCCGCATTGATAAATCCCAGAAAGTTCAAATTTGGTAGGTAGCTTTTTCTTATAGTCTAGATGTGCAATGAGATGGGATTTTTCGAAATTCCCACTACAACACCTGCCATTGGTGAAAAAGGACTTTTAACTTTCACCGATATTTCCCCGCATTGATAAATCCGAGAAAGTTCAAATTTGGTAGGTAGCTTAGTTTTATAGTTTAGATGTGCGATTAGACGGGATATTTCGAAATTCTCACTACAACACCTCTCATTAGCGAAAAAGGACTTTTTACTTTCACCGCTATTTCCCCCGCATTGATAAATCCGAGAAAGTTCAAATTTGGTAGGTAGCTTTGTCTTATAGTTTAGATGTGCGATTAGACGGGATTTTTCGAAATTCCCACTACAACACCTGCCATTGGCGAAAAAGGACTTTTTACTTTCACCGCTATTTCTCCACATTGATAAATCCCAGAAAGTTCAAATTTGGTAGGTAGCTTTGTCTTATAGTCTAGATGTGCAATAAGACGGGATTTTTCGAATTTCCCACTACAACACCTGCCATTGTCGAAAAAGGACTTTTTACTTTCACCGCTATTTCTCCGCATTGATAAATCCCAGAAAGTTCAAATTTGGTAGGTAGCTATGTCTTATAGTCTAGATGTGCAATGAGACGGGATTTTTCGAATTTCCCACTACAACACCTGCCATTGGTGAAAAAGGACTTTTTACTTTCACCGCTATTTCCCCGCATTGATAAATCCGAGAAAGTTCAAATTTGGTAGGTAGCTTTGTCTTATAGTCTAGATGTGCAATAAGACGGGATTTTTCGAATTTCCCACTACAACACCTCTCATTAGCGAAAAAGGACTTTTTACTTTCACCGCTATTTCTCCGCATTGATAAATCCGAGAAAGTTCAAATTTGGTAGGTAGCTTTGTCTTATAGTTTAGATGTGCGATTAGACGGGATTTTTCGAAATTCCCACTACAACACCTGCCATTGGCGAAAAAGGACTTTTTACTTTCACCGCTATTTCTCCACATTGATAAATCCCAGAAAGTTCAAATTTGGTAGGTAGCTTTGTCTTATAGTCTAGATGTGCAATAAGACGGGATTTTTCGAATTTCCCACTACAACACCTGCCATTGTCGAAAAAGGACTTTTTACTTTCACCGCTATTTCTCCGCATTGATAAATCCCAGAAAGTTCAAATTTGGTAGGTAGCTATGTCTTATAGTCTAGATGTGCAATGAGACGGGATTTTTCGAATTTCCCACTACAACACCTGCCATTGGTGAAAAAGGACTTTTTACTTTCACCGCTATTTCCCCGCATTGATAAATCCGAGAAAGTTCAAATTTGTCTTATAGTCTAGATGTGCAATAAGACGGGATTTTTCGAAATTCCCACTACAACACCTGCCATTGGCGAAAAAGGACTTTTTACTTTCACCGCTATTTCTCCGCATTGATAAATCCCAGAAAGTTCAAATTTGTCTTATAGTCTAGATGTGCAATAAGACGGGATTTTTCGAAATTCCCACTACAACACCTGTCATTGGCGAAAAAGGACTTTTTACTTTCACCGCTATTTCTCCGCATTGATAAATCCGAGAAAGTTCAAATTCGGTAGGTAGCTTTTTTCATATAGTCTAGATGTGCAATAAGACGGAATTTTTAGAAATTCCCACTACAACACCTGGCCAATGGCGAAAAAGGATTTTTTGTTTTCACCGCTATTTCTCCGCATTGATAAATCCGAGAAAGTTCAAATTCGGTAGGTAGCTTTGTCTTATAGTTTAGATGTGCAATTAGACGGGATTTTTCGAAACTCCTACTACAACACCTCTCATCAGCGAAAAAGGACTTTTTACTTTCACCGCTATTTCTCCGCATTAATAAATCCGAGAAAGTTCAAATTTGGTATTTATGTTTGTCTTATTGTCTGAATCTGCAAAATTGGGCTTTTCGAAACTCCCACTACAACATCTGCCATTGGCGAAAAAGGAAAATTTACTTCCACTACTTTTCTCCGCACTGGTAAGTCCGAAGAAGTCCAAATTTGGTATGTAGGTTTTTTTACAGTCTAGATGTGCATTTGGATGGGATTTTTTTAAAACTCCCACTACAACACCTGTCTATTACTCCATATTGGTAAGCCCTAAAAAGTTCAAATTTGGTGTGTAGGTTCGTTTTACGGTCTAGATGTGCATTTGGATGGGATTTTTTTAAAACTCCCACTACAACACCTGTCTATTACTCCATATTAGTAAGCCCTAAAAAGTTCAAATTTGGTGTGTAGGTTCGTTTTACGGTCTAGATGAGAAATTAGACACAATTTTTTCGAAATTTCCACTACAACAACTGCCTGTTACTCCGTATTGGTAAGTCCAAAAATGTTCCAATTTGGTGTGTAGGTTATTTTTCGCTCTAGATTTTCAATTAGACGGACCTCAATACACTACGGTCATGCCTCAATACACTACGATCATGCCTCAATACACTACGTTCATGCCTCAATACACTACGGTCATGCCTCAATACACTACGTTCATGCCTCAATACACTACGTTCATGCCTCAATATAGTATAGTATAATAGTACTTTATTTAGACTGTCGGCTCGAGACAGGTAGTCCCATTACGCTAACAGTTTATACTACGGCCATGCCTCAATACACTACGGTCATACCT
Organism: Bactericera cockerelli; assembly: GCA_024516035.1. Lineage (NCBI taxonomy): Eukaryota > Metazoa > Arthropoda > Insecta > Hemiptera > Triozidae > Bactericera > Bactericera cockerelli. Next base: position 10,370,608 of record CM044964.1, read on the forward strand.
CAATACACACTACGGCCATGCGTCAATACACTACGGTCATGCCTCAATACACTACGGCCATGCCTCGGCCCGCAAAGCGGGCGACAGCCCGCTAGTGTTTCATAATTAGATACTACTTAAAATTGTGTTTCCTACTTACTGAAGTTGCCGAGCAAGTCTCCTTTGCCATTAACCCTTAGGAACAAGACGTTCATGTTCATTGAGTACTTTCCACCGAACTTGAGCCTGGGCAGGGTTAATTTGAAGTCAAATTGATTGTTCACGAGATCGGTTCTGAAAATAAAAGATAATTTCGAAACTAATTATTATTTCTATGGTCCTTGCAAGTTTTAAAATTTAGTTACCAATAAATCTATCGTTCAAGCTCGCGAGATCGTTTTATTCCCGAAAAGTATACCAGTGTTTCATGGGAACATAAAGTTGTATTCTAAAAACGATAAAATAATAATAAAGATCATTACAATAACCGCTACATAATGTAGGTATAGCTTTAGCTGGATAGAATTTTGTTTTCCTTACACCCAATTCTATTTCAACTATCAATACGCTTGAGTCCAAATTATAAAACAGGATTAAATTTAATATAAGTGGACACTATCAGTTGACTATAGCGCGCTGTGGTTGGTCGAAATTTCCACTAGAGGGCGTGTTGAGGGATAGTGTCAACTTTGATTAAAGCTAATTCTGTTTTATACTTTATACTTCAAGTCAAAATTCTAGGAGTCTTTGGATGTCATGTCTATGACATCCAAAGAAAGCGTTTCAAGGACAAAAAGAGATGAGTGGAGAAAAAATTGATTTTTTTAATAAAAGGCAAAAATGTTTGCGAAATAATATATATAATAATGTTTTCTAATTCGGGCCTTGGACTTACTTTAGCTCATCAATCCGGAAAGCGCTGCATCCGTACACGGAAATACCAGACATGTTGGCGTCTATCTGGGCGGCTTGGGTGCCTCTCTTGAGACGAATGGTGGGGATGACGAGTGGCTCTATAGCTGGCACATCTAGCTCTGGAATACCTGGGGAGAAGGATAAGTTTGTGCTGGATCAGAAGTGGGATAGGTAATAATGAACCCGAGTTTAGAAGATTTTTTTTTTTTTTTTTTAAAGATGAGTGTTTCATAGCCGTTTTTTTTATTCGTAGCCATGAAACAGGAGCTACTGTAGACGCTTGTGGTCTGTGTTGTAGCCTGCTCATCCCGTAGTATGCCTCCCCACTGATGGGCGAGAAGTGACACAATACTTCCCAATTAGGTGCTGGGTCAACACGAGCGCACCGGAAGGTATCCCTTACAAACAATTGTAACCAAATTAAGAAAACAAATTTTTTGTCTGAACTGGGGATCGAACCCGGGGCTTTCCGCATGGTAAGCGAGTGCTTAACCACTGAGCTAATCGTGCGCATAATAATATATGAGACCAAGTCCTCATTCCAGAATCCATTCTCACTCTCATAATCCAAATAAAATTGAGGTCGGAATTCATAGACGTTTTTGTAATACCTCTGTGGCGCTAAGTCACGGATTGCGTACTGTGCGTACTGGAAAACCGACGCTTAGCAATGACTTGTGATGTAGAATTTGTCTATTAATTTCGCCCTTAATCTTTTTGGACTGTTTCAGATATTATGAGCGAGGAATGACTCTGTCAAAAATAAAATAAAAATTTCTGCCCCGCTGGGAATCGAACCCAGGTCACCATGCGTACAATGCCTAGCGCGCTAACTCACTCTGCCACGGTGACTACTGGTATGATCATGCAGTTGAAAGCGATGTTAAATTTTTGTTTAAAAGAACGCTTGCATACGAGTCTGCAACCATGTCGACATTTTCATCTTTACTATTCAAGGTCCAAAACCCAACTGACCAAATTTCGTATTGTGCGCATGACACACACTTTCCCTCTTCTCTTAGGGTTGCAATATCGAAACGAAAATATCGATATTACGTATATCGATAATATCGAAACCATAATATCGATATCCGATATTAGAAGACTTCTCTCCCTTTACAATTCGATATTTCGTTACATAATATCGTTACATAATATCGTTACACAATATCGTTACATAAGTTCGTTACATAATTTTGGTTATGTGCCAGAGCAAAGACATGAAAATGTCAAAAATATCTACCTTCAGCTAATTTCATCCGGAGGTTCTCAATAGAGTTGTTGATACAGATGTGAGCCTGGGGATCATCCCTCTGACAGATGTGGATGTATTCCGCTGAAACAGACGAAAATTAGATTAAATATTTGCCTCATTTGGAACTCGAAGAAGCAACCTTCGTATCAATAGTCCACATTAGCCTTATCGATTAGCCTTATCGAGTTATCGATCAATCTCTCCCTTACCGTGTGTGGGAGTTTACTGTGCACTGGTCAACGTAGTGTAATTTTGTCCTCATTAATTTGAGTTTCTGACCACATAATATTAAGACTCTGAGGGTTAGGTGGTAGAAAATGCTTTGAGCATCAACCTCGCCTGGTGGTTACCTTCCACTAAAGAGTTTTATTATTATCAAGCTATAAATGAAGCTAAAATCTATTACACACATCTGATTTTATAAACAATTTATTATTTTAAATTCGAAGAGAAGTTATCTACATACCTAGCATCTATTAAGTTATCATTACTGAGCTATTTTCATTGGTTTAACAGTTTGATGTAAGGAATTTCGCTAAAATCAAACACTCGTAGTATAATTACTCTGTGGTTAGATGTTGTGAAGTTTTATGTTCTTAGATTCTCGAACATCTTATCCAGAGGTTGAATGAAGGACAGTAGAGGTTTGGGTCAATCTGTGTGTATTATACAGGGTGTAAGGAAAAACACGGACAAATAAATAAATTATGGATCACAAAGTGACTCAACATCTATTTTGAGAAAAAAATCTCCTTTTTAGCTTTTCTTGTTACACATTCCAGTTATTCTCAATAAGATTTTTTTTTCTTTTTTTACTCTGTCTTATCCCGCTTGAGCAGGGTCGATGTTGTTCAACCTCATGGTTGAGGTTGGTGGGTTTTGGCCCTTTTTTTACGGCTGGATGCCCTTCCTAACGCCAACGATTCTATTTAATTTAACGTCCTGGATTAGGACGGGGGTTCTACCCTTCATTTGCTGGGAATCGTACCAGCTACCCACATTAACCTCACCCAGCCTGGGTAGGACCGGAATTGCCAGCCTCACTTGTTCGGAGGAAACAGAATTTTCTCTGCTAAAAGTCTGCTTAAACCGGGAATCGAACTGAGGATCTCTGGACTACGGGTACCTAGTAGTCACAACCGTTACGCCACGGAGGCTGGCTGTTTTTGTAACGCACGTTCCAATTATTCTCAATAAGAACAAGTAGCAAAAAAAAGTTATGATACCCATTTTTGTTAATTTTATTGCAACTTCAGTGAAAATGTGAAAAAAATAAAAAATACATTATTATTGCTCATCTGTAATTTGGACCACCACAAAATTATTGGATCATCGCATCGATCACAATATTTGTATACGCACCGACCTCGGTAGGCCCTCGGTCTAGGGTACACAGGGGGCGAAAGCTGTAACTGTGTGCACCTAGATAACTCTGGACAGGCGGGTCCACGTGCACGTGTATACGCACGTTCCCGGGGGCCGGTAACATTGCATGCTTGCATGCTGCATGCTAGTATGTAATGGCTGAGTTCTGCCCAGGACCGGGTGGTCGGTATATCCCACAATGAACACTTTGCGTACTGTGCATATCCTGGAGTTTGATATGTTTGCTGTCACAGGGGAAATGAGATTCTGCAGTCTCTGACAATGAGATATTCCCTGTTCTCACGACATTTCTGGCAACAAGCAAGTTCCAGAGTACGAGTTTATACCATTAACATCAATCTGGTACGCAAAGTGTTCATATACTGGTCAGATCTTGAGACTGATGAACAGATAATACGCCTTTGATTTTATCCTTACAGACCGAGCTAGTGATCAAAACCCCTAAGCCAAGGTTGTATATGCCGAGGGCTGAATGGTCAAGGGGGTAAACTTGGCCGCTAATATACACCTCTGAATACCTGGGGACCTTCAGAGTATTTACCCTTACCTTGGAAAGCGGGGCTCTTCCCTGGTGGACCTCTACATCCCTTGCTTCTCGTGGGAACGATTATGACAACTAATCTTAACCCAAATCTAACCAACTTGGAGGCGCTTCAAACCTCCAACATAAACACAGATGTTGAAATGGTAACAGTGGAAGACAACAGTCAAGCCACCAATGTCCAGCCAACATCTCAAGTAGAAACGCAGAGTCAATCTGATAGTGCCATGGGTAGTGGTAATACCACAAACCCATCAACTACTATTGACCCTGCAAATGAAGGGGAGAAAAGTGGATGTTCCGCTAACCTCCCCAAACAGCCACCTACAGTGCGGCCTAAATTGTCAGGAGCGCAAAGGCGTAAAATGGCAATACAGGCTGCACGAGAAATAGGTGAAGAAATTCGCCCAAGAAGGAGAGGTAATAAGAGTGGTGCAGGCAAACTTATGCCTCCCGCACTTAGAACCCCTTCCTCTAAGAGGCCGAGGTCTGAGGGAAGTTCTCCATTAACACCGGAAAGTAACACTCAGAAAAAGAGTAAGAAATTAAACACACCAGAACCCAAGATCTCTGAAGGTGTCTCTTACAGTCAGGCATTGACGCAATTGAAGATGGCTGTTGTCTTGGAGTCATATCCAGACAACAAGCTCTCCGATGACATGATGTGGGCTCTCAAGACCGCTCTGACAAAGGAAATCTTCAAGAGCAAACCAGAAGAAATGCCGAAGTTTGACAACTACTATGGTGAGAAGGGGTCTTGCACATCACATGTGCAAACGAAACTTCCAAACAGTGGTTGTTGAACAAAATCTCTGGCGATCTCAAAGAGTGCGTTGGCGCTCCACTTAGAGCTGGTCCCTCTAAGGAGATTGTCAGAGTGACAAAGATGGCTGTCTGGGTGTCGGCGGAACTCACTCAATTGTTGGAGGCTAAAGATCCCAAGAGAATTATTTCTCTTGTGGGGACACAAAACCCAACAATTGAAACCGAGGACATCAGTGTTATTAACAGTAACACTGATAAAGCTGGCACCACTATTATCCTCAACGTGGGGGAAACTGCCTTGAAGGCATTGAGGGTCAATGGGTTTAAAGCCCATCTTGGCCTCTCTAAAATAACCTTCAAGATTATTGGCAGAGTAAAACCCCATGTTGAAGGTACTACAGATCAACCTGCAACATAGCAAGGCAGCTAGCGCTGCCTTCTGCAAGCACTTTTGTGATTGCAACTACGACCTGGCACTCATTCAAGAACCCTGGCTTGTTCAAGGAAGAGTTGCTGGATTAAAAGCTACAGGAGGAAGAGTAATTTATGCTCAAGACTCCAGTAGACCAAGGACCTGTGTGGTTGTCAAATCAATGAGGGGAGATCTTGTGCCGCTCACTCTGCTGGATCACTCCAACGAGGATTTGACAACCATTAGACTCAAATACAAGGTCAACAATGCTGTGAAGGAGCTGGTTGTTGCTTCGGCGTACCTGCCATATGATGCTCCCACCCCACCCCCATCACAAGGAATGGAACAGCTGGTGGACTTCTGCCGAGATTCTGGGCTGCAGTTCATTATCGGAGCAGATGTCAACGCCCACCACATAGGGTGGGGCAGCACCGGCAATAACAGCAGAGGTGAGTACCTTTTGGATTACTATATATGTAACAATATGTGTATTCTAAATAGAGGTAATGAACCTACTTTTGATAATGGACGAAGACAAGAGGTGATTGATGTCACTGTATCCTCTTCGTTAATAAGTACTCAGGTTACGGGGTGGCATGTTTCTGAGGAGGCATCTCTCTCAGATCATAGATATATTCATCTGGAAATCAGCAATGTTGACAAGCCGGATACATTATATCGCAATCCTCGGAACACACGCTGGGTTAAATACAAGGAAGCTGTTGCATCCCGAATCAATAACATGAGGAGAGATGTGAAGAGTGCCTTGGACATTGAACTAGTGTCAGAAGATCTTAGAGAGGCAATTCAAACCTCATATGAAGATAGTTCTCCTATTGTAAGAGGGGTTAACAAAAATGTTCGTTGGTGGACAAATACCCTCTCTCAGCTGAAGAAGAGAACTAGAAAGCTTTTCAACTCTGCAAAAAGAACAGGTGATTGGGATTCTTACTACCAATCACTAACCTCCTACAAAAAAGAAATAAGGAGAGTGAAAAGAGCTAGTTGGAGATCCTTTTGTCAGGACGTCGAAAACACCTCTGAGACATCAAGACTCCAAAAAATCATGTCAAAAGACCCCATAAATCCGATAGGGACGTTAAAAAACCTGACGGAAAATACACGGTAACAGGGAAAGAAACAATGGAATTACTTCTACAAACACATTTCCCTGAATCAGTTGTGATTAATTCGGCCGAGAACCATTTGCCTTCCGAACTCCCTCATAGGAGACCCTTGATGGCAGACTGGAAAACCGCAAGAATGATAATCACATATAATAAAATTGAGTGGGCAATCAACTCATTCAAACCTTTTAAAGCCTGTGGACCTGATGGAGTGTTTCCAGCTCTCCTACAGGAAGGCAGGGAAACAATCATACCAGTCCTCTGTAAGCTTTTTCGGGCGAGTATAGCTGTTGGCTATATTCCATCCACCTGGAAAGCTGCAGAGGTGGTATGCATACCTAAACCGGGTCGAAAAAAATATGCTGAGGCTAAGGCATTTAGGCCCATTACCCTGTCGTCCTTTATCCTCAAAGCCCTTGAGAAGCTTGTTGATAAATATGTTAGAGAATCTTTCCTTGTGGAAAAACCTCTACATTCAAATCAACATGCTTACCAAATGGGAAAGTCGTGTGAAACAGCTTTACATCACTTGATGGTAAAGATAGAAAGTACAATTATTAACAAGGAAGCTTCTCTTGGAGCTTTTCTTGACATTGAGGGTGCATTTGACAATACATCCTTCGAATCTATGATCCAAGCTGCCAAAAAGCGTGGATTTGATGACACCTGCTGTAGGTGGATAGAAACCATGCTGAGGGACAGGACCATAAGAATCAATCTATTCGGAGAAACCGTAAACGCACTCATCAAGAAAGGATGTCCGCAGGGAGGAGTTTTATCACCCCTGTTGTGGAACCTTGTTGTTGACGAGTTATTGGAAAAACTGAATAGTCAGGGATACTACACCCAAGGTTATGCAGATGACATAGTTATCTTGATACAGGGTAAGTATCTAGAGACAATCTCGGATGTTATGCAATCCGCGATGAAAATAGTGGAAAAATGGTGTAGGGACGTTAACCTTAGGGTTAATCCAAACAAAACCACCCTCATTCCATTCACTCGCAAAAAGAAATTGGAGAGGCTTCAACCTCCTTTTCTCTTTGGGAAACGTCTAGATATGGTTCACGAGGTTAAATATCTTGGAATTATTCTGGATACTAAACTAACGTGGAACTCTCATCTCTCTAAAGTTACCAATAAATGTACTAGGGCGCTCATGATGTGCCGAAGAACATTTGGTAAAAGCTGGGGTCTGAAACCTAGCATGATGGCCTGGCTATATAATGCAGTAATCAGACCAATGATCACCTATGGTTGTCTAATCTGGTGGACAAAAACAGAACAAGTTCAAGCAAAGGCAGCTCTTAGTAAGCTCCAACGTCTAGCATGTCTCTGCATTACAAGTGCAATGAAAAGCACACCAACTGCAGCAATGGAAACCCTCCTAAACCTGCCCCCTCTAGATATTATTATCAAAGGGGAAGCCAGGATGGGGGCGTACAGACTGCAGCAAAACGGAATCTGGAAAGGTCGACTTCTGGGACATTCCAAAATCACAGCACTAATCGCGGAACCTATTTTATACATGGGTAGCGATCAGATGACTGTTAAAACGTCTTTCGAAAAATCCTTCAAAACCGGCACCTCCAAACTGGTAGAAGATTGGGTTACGAAAGAAAAATAATTGCTGTCCAAAGGTTGTCTTGTGTGGTACACAGATGGCTCCAAGACAGCAGAAGGCTCAGGATCTGGAATACATGGAGTCAATCCCAAGACAGATATAAGTATCTCATTGGGAAAATACGCCAGTGTCTATCAGACCGAGATCAAAGCTATTTGCACCTGCGCTCAGATGAACTTGGAGAGTGGCTACCAAGGTAGAGATATCTACATTTTCACTGACAGCCAGGCTGCTATTATGGCACTAGAAAGTCCACAGGTCAAATCAAAGATAACCTGGGAATGCCAACAAACCATACAAAAACTGGGACAACTTAACCGAGTTAACATAGAATGGGTCCCAGGACATAAAGGTATTGCTGGAAACGAGAGAGCTGACCAATTGGCAAGGAAAGGCTCCACAACCCCCTTCATCGGTCCCGAGCCAGTGATGGGGATAACCAAATCTGAAGTAAGAGGAACAATACGAAGATGGATACAACAAAAACATCACAGGTATTGGACTGAGACTTCAGAACAACGACATAGCAAACTGATGATGACCGGACCAACATCATCCTTAACTGCTGACTTCCTTCGGCTTAGCCGAAGACAAGCGAGGATAGTTACTGGCCTAATCACGGGACATTGCTGCCTAAGAAAACATCTGTACAATATGAAGATCTTTAGGGAACCTCCTATTTGCAGATTATGTGGAGAGGATGAAGAAACTGCTACACATGCAATCTTCGATTGCAATTCCCTCTCAGAATGGAGAATAAGTATCATTGGGACCCTGAACCCAAGAGAAGCACTTATTCAACACAATCTAATCAAAAGGCTTCTCAAACTTTCTGAGAAGCTTAAACTTGATTAGATAACGAAGCTAAATCTTCTACACACAAAGGGCCCAATGTGGCTGAGGTGTATGGGCAACCCAAACCTATAAGAAGACTTGGCTTTATGAAATGAAATGAAAAATGACCTCGGTAGCTTGATCGATAAGGCGGCGGGACTTGTAACCTGGAGTTTGGTGGTTCAAGAACTGATTTTCAGCATAGATTTAGTAAAACGAGTTTGAGTAGTTGTGACATCACGAAAGTGGTTAACACAAATGTGATAACTAACTAACTTTATTACTTTGTCAATAACCTACGTCGAATTTGAAAAGAAAGCTTGGTACTTACGGATGGCAGACAAGATGTAGCAAACATTGATGGTCAGAACCAAGATGATCAGGAAACATTTGGACTGGGGTCTTCCGGACTGAGATTTCGTCATCTTGATTGGTTGAAATAGCACATGAACCAGTTTTGATTGGTTGAAATCTTAAGGAATAGATTCCGATTGGTTATAAATTCTCATAGACTGCAATGGTTATTGTGATATTGATTCAAATCAATTGTCAATTCCTGTGGAAAGCAATGCATTAGTCTGTGGATATACAAAACAATAAGTACAGTAAAATACAATATCAGCAGAACATACATGATGGATAGCCAACTTGACCTCAGATCGAACGCCATTTTTTGTAAATTGCACACACGTAATTTTTTTATTAGAAATTTCATTAATTGTTCAACACAGGGAAAATTTAAAACATAGCGACAGTCATAAAACTTCTTAGGAACACTTTGGTTCCTAAGAAGTTTTAAGTAGACCTGTCATTTAAGTTCAAGTGGATAGAGTAGACCCGTGGTTGAAGTAGACCCGTGATTTAAGTTCAAGTGGATAGAGTAGACCCATGGTTGAAGTAGACCCCTGATTTAAGTAGACTCGTGGTTTAAGTAGACCCGAGGTTTAAGTGCAATTAGATAGAGCAGAAATATTTCTACCTAGACTAGATTTTATCAAAATAGCCCGTTCCAGAAACACTCTCAAAATCCCCAAAGCTCCATTTCAACCGTCACATAACCCACTCTGATTGGTTAATTTGAACGCAATAACCAGAGTGCGTCGTGTGACGGTTGAAACGGAGATTCGGGGATTTTGAGAGTGGAGAGTGTTTCTGGAACGGGCGACAGGAAGGTCAGTGCATTACTGCCCTCGGCCACACTCCTCCCAACCTTTACCTAGACCTATGCTTACTTAAAATTACGTAAAAAGTAAATAAATAAAATTACTTAAGCTCTTTGTAAAATGTTGAAAAGGTACTTACTGTAAAATGTTGACGGTTTGATGGCTTCTCCTTTGTACTTTGTGAAACTGGTCAATCTAATTTTCTCTAAACTTACTTATTATTTTCATCTATAATTTTAATTAAAAAAAGATCTGCCGTTATAATGAATTATTTGCTTTACGAGTGTTTTAAAAACATTATGCTGCTCTGATTCAATATGAAAACCTGAGCTTCTCACTCAACAGCTGATCTGAAATTGTTGAATTTATAATAAACACTATTTTTGTTTCAGCTTCTGAATGAAATGCTCAAACTTGTAACCAACAATTAACTACAAAGCTATTATCTCAGATGATAAACAATTTGAATCTTAGAGACGCGTTACGGGAAAATTTTCAAGAGTAGTTTTATACGATTATTAAAATGAGTTATTACTACATTGCCGATATTTTAATAGGATATTACCTACTAATTATTGCAGACTTAGCATATCCAATTATGTCTGCTCGCCGTAAAAGTTACGATAGTAAACCAACAATTAAGATCTACCTTCAAGAAGGAAGGACAAACTTTAGAGGATGTAGTTTCGGACCTTGTGGTATCTGAAAACATAACTTAACAGTATCTTGGAATACATTGAATAATCTAAATTATAAGTAAAAAATTGCATGTGTCCTAATTAGGTATGAAAATTAAATGGATAAATTAACTAACCCATCCTTGGTGTATCTTGGAACATTCCAGCTGAATAATATGAATATCTTAACAGCCTCTGAGCTCAGAGAATTAACTGAATGGATGATCTGAAAATACGAGGGGGTACGCAAAAGTGTTATTTGATTTGGGAATCATTCAGATTGAATATCGGATTGAATATAAATATTTTTGTTTACCTTGATGTATTGCCTGGGAAATAAAATAATATAAAGAAAGTTCATCTCCAATTTACATGCCGTTCTCGAGTTAAAAAGCTCCCTGTAAAAATATGTATAGTGAATTTCCTTGGGGTATCTGAAAATTCTATCAAAATAATCTGAATGGGGTATCTGAAAAATATCTTGGAATAAATCTGAATGGGGTATCTGAACATTCTATGAAAATAATCTCAATTGAGTATCTGAACATTCTATCAAAATAATCTGAATGGGGTATCTGAAAAATATCTTGGAATAAATCTGAATGTGGTACACATTCTATGAAAATAATCTCAATAGAGTATCTGAACATTCTATCAAAATAATCTGAATGGGGTATCTGAAAAATATCTTGCAATAAATCTGAATGGGGTACACATTCTATGAAAATAATCTCAATAGGGTATCTGAACATTCTATCAAAATAATCTGAATGGGGTATCTGAAAAATATCTTTGAATAAATCTGAATGGGGTACACATTCTATGAAAATAATCTCAATAGAGTATCTGAACATTCTATCAAAATAATCTGAATGGGGTATCTGAAAAATATCTTGGAATAAATCTGAATGAGGTACACATTCTATGAAAATAATCTCAATAGAGTATCTAAACATTCTATCAAAATAATCTGAATGGGGTATCTGAAAAATATCTTGGAATAAATCTGAATGGGGTATCTGAACATTCTATGAAAATAATCTCAATTGAGTATCTGAACATTCTATCAAAATAATCTGAATGGGGTATCTGAAAAATATCTTGGAATAAATCTGAATGTGGTACACATTCTATGAAAATAATCTCAATAGAGTATCTGAACATTCTATCAAAATAATCTGAATGGGGTATCTGAAAAATATCTTGCAATAAATCTGAATGGGGTACACATTCTATGAAAATAATCTCAATAGGGTATCTGAACATTCTATCAAAATAATCTGAATGGGGTATCTGAAAAATATCTTTGAATAAATCTGAATGGGGTACACATTCTATGAAAATAATCTCAATAGAGTATCTGAACATTCTATCAAAATAATCTGAATGGGGTATCTGAAAAATATCTTGGAATAAATCTGAATGAGGTACACATTCTATGAAAATAATCTCAATAGAGTATCTAAACATTCTATCAAAATAATCTGAATGCGGTATCTGAAGAATATCTTGGAATAAATCTGAATGGGGTACACATTCTATGAAAATAATCTCAATAGGGTATCTGAACATTCTATCAAAATAATCTGAATGGGGTATCTGAAAAATATCTTTGAATAAATCTGAATGGGGTACACATTCTATGAAAATAATCTCAATAGAGTATCTGAACATTCTATCAAAATAATCTGAATGGGGTATCTGAAAAATATCTTGGAATAAATCTGAATGAGGTACACATTCTATGAAAATAATCTCAATAGAGTATCTAAACATTCTATCAAAATAATCTGAATGCGGTATCTGAAGAATATCTTGGAATAAATCTAAATGGGGTATCTAAACAATATCTTGGTATAAATATGAATTGAGTATCTGAGCAGTCTGAGGAGGTATCTAAAATAAAATTGGCATCTTTAATATCTAAAAATGTACTATATAAAGTATTGTATGATATACATGAGTCCAGTGAGAAAACTGAGGATTTATTAAATTTAAAAATATATTAGTGTAGTTACTATACCGAGTTATTTATTCAAGTATATAATTTATTTTACTGTAAGTAAAAAAAAACGTGCTTTTAGAGATTCTTCCGCTTAGGTTTTTTTCAAAACGAAAAAAATTCATTGACTCGTAATCACAACACAGAACTGTCACTTTTTTTTACCAATTTATCAAGCCATACAGAAACGACTGCAGTGAATTTTACATAACATTACTCAAGATTGCCGGGCGGTCAATACTGTTAGGTATTCGATCTTGAATATAAGTGTTTATTAATTGATTCTCGACCTTTACCTACTCTGAAGTCTACATAATATATACTTGTAACGTATAGATAGTAAAGATATACAAAGATATCTGTAGCTGTACAGTTTCCATAGGTATACACTCTGCAGCAGTGGTATACACAAAAAAAAATACACTCAGCAGCAGTGATTTTCAACATTTTGTATGAACGCCTACCGTCCTCCATGTACAAATTAATTTTTTTATCCAAATACCCCTTGAAAACGTTAGAAGAAACTTAATTTGAAAGTTACAGAAAAAACTTGGAAGCGAATTTTATCCTAAGTAGCATCGAAAGGACATTTGAAAGCCCCGCAGATGTCATTCGTAGGTGCTCTGTAAAATTTAAAAGTTATTATTATTTGCGTTAATCACTTTAGTGATATCACAACTACTCAAACTGACTTTACTAAATCTATCCTGAAACCGGGACGTGAACAACCGACCTCCAGGTTTTAAGTCCGCCGCCTTATTTAGCAAGATACTGAGGTAGGTCTTCTTTAAAATATTCATAAACTTTTCAGGGCGGGGCTTTTACCTTTGAAACTTCAATCTCTGAGAAGCGCAAACTTATAATAACTATCCATATTAACTCCACCCACAGCCACAGTTGTAAGTCGCTTTTTTTACATCCAACATGCTGTGTGCCCGTACTTCAAAACGGGACTAAATTGAAAATTAACAGAGACATGCCCGTATTGATGATTACGGCCATGCTTTTTTGTTATTTTTATAATGTCTTCGGGTAGCCTAATTAATCATAAGCGGATTCTATTCTCATTAGTTTCTAGCTATCCGTTACCATTTTTTCTGTTTCGCGAAACCCGCTCGAAAGTCCGAGTGCCCTAAACGCCCACGGAAGCACCAATATTATGTGCATGAAACTTAATCAAAAACATCTTCAAGACCATAAGAATATACTCCTAAAGTTTTGAATTAACTGGATAAGTATAGTTTCTGAATGCAGAGAGAGAGAGAGTACAAACAAATAGACAGAGTAACAAATTGTGATATCACTAGTGGTTCTGTGAACTGTAAACCTCACACATATTCAACTATCGCATTATAAATGTTGAGTCAAGCATGAGGACATCAAGACCTTTTATTCAATACCCCACTCGATAGGTTTTAATTTAAAAATATCAACCGGAGTGGCCTAATTCTACCCAAAAACTATAGGTAAAATTTTAGGACCCCAATGAACATGTATACCAAATTCCATCAATTTTGAAGAATCCGTTCGACAGTCATCGCGAATCAGACAGACACACAGACCGACAAACGAAAGCGAAATCGTCCAGTATGCAGGTTAAAACCGAACCTCACTTTGAGGTTCGTTCGCTCCCTCACTTTGTTCGGTTAACTACGAGTAAGTTTTTGCTTAGCATGGAACTTGAACCACCGAATTTCAGATTACAAGTCCCCCTCATCAATCAAGCTACTGAAGTCGTTGATTGATCAAATCCATCCATACTGCCGGATTCCAATAAAAAAAGAAAAAAAAGGTAATATGGACGGTAGGCGCAAATGGTTACGCGCCACTGATGTGGACTGTAGAGTAAAGTGGTTCCAGGTATAGTCTACAGTGAGTAACAACCTTTACCTACTCTAGAGTAGGTAAAGGTCAATGTTCTTGTACCACACGCCTCTGATGGTCCCCAAGAACAACCGGAACCAGTTATACAGGGTGGTGTGTACGATTAGCTTAGTGGTGAGATTCTCGCTTACCATGCAGAAGATTACGGGATCTAATTCCTGAGGTGACAAAATTTTGCAGAATTTTTTTTTTTGACACAGTGAGAATTGACATTATAATATGAATGCCGTGCTTGCTGGAACTTGGCCTGGCGCACTGCCGTGCGCTCAGATGACCCGTCGTTAAATGTCAGAAAAAAAACTGCTACCCACATTAATTTAACCCAGGATCGGTTGGGCCGAAATTCCAGCATCACAAAGTCTTCACCTCGATGGACGTTGCTGAACTTTGGTGATCCTACGAGAACCGGTGTATTCAACGTGCCATCGATGGGTTATTTTCTAGTTTTGCTTCTAACTTTACGCTGCCAATGCGATGAATAGAAAGAGATGATTGAAGATGGTGCAGGAGTAGACTATAATTATAAGTCAATAAATAAATATATCAATCAGTATTTCATGAAAATTAAAATAAAAAAATAAAAAGAGAGAAGCGTCCCCACCGTATCAGATGATTGTAGCTGAGGTGTTACAGACTAATATTTCAAGGTTTCTTATGAACTGTGGACTACACATAAATATAAATACTTGTAGGTAAATGTACCTAGATAGGAAATCTAAGACCGCAAAAGTCTGACCAGCTATACTTTATACTGGACGTCTTAACCGACCTCAGTAGCTTGATTGATGGGACGGCGGACTTGTAACCTGGAGATCGGTAGTTCAAGACCCGGTTTCAGCGAAAAATTATTAAAGTGAGTTTGAGTAGTTGTGATATCAGGGAAGTGATTAACACAAATATGGTAACTTTTTAAATCTAAAATTTCTGGATGTAAGTTTGATGATTGAAATTGTGTGGTTGGGTGGAATTATAATGAATTATAATGGCAATCTGTTCCACCCAGAAATACTCCTTAACGTTTGTGACCATAGAGCTCAAACACCCTGCATAATTTTTTTATGAAGAAATTCAATTCCAAATAGAACTATAATGTCTAGCACATTGCATAATCAATAAATAACAGACGTTCATACAAAATGTGATAGTGTGTGTAGGTGCGCATAACTTTAATTCTATGTTATAATATTCAGCTCTAGGACTACTTGTCTTACGATGACGGTCTAAATAAAGCTTAATAAAGTTCATAATATTGATATACCTAGATAACAATTGACCCTCCCGATATAAAGATCTATTTATTAGAAGTATAAACTTCTCAGGAAAATTTGTTCAGGACTGGAAGTTATTCTACTCAAAGCTAGGTAGGTAGGCACTAGGTACGTACTGGTTTTTCGCTTTTGTTGACAGACTTTAACGCTTAGAACGTATTAACTATGTATTTGTTTTCATTCTAGCTGTGATGGTATCCGGTCCTGGAAGCTATACGTGTAAGGAATTCAAACTGCAATAAATCGTCTATTCGGAAGCTTCTACGATGATATTTCCAGACGTAGCTAGGAAGTTGCGATTAGCGTGAGGCTTGCAGATCTGACGGACGATTAGGTGGGAAAAACGGTCACAAAAATCAGAGATAATATAATGAAGTAGTCACAGCGGCCAAGTGGTATAGTTCCCTGTGGTGCAGGTGACCTGGTAATCCAGGTAGCGTAGGGATCCGTTGGTTCGAATCCCACACAGTGCACGCATTTTTCCTCATTAATTTGAGTGTGACCACATAATAATAAGACTCTGAGGGTTGAGTAGTAGAAAATGCTTTGAGCATTAACTTCGCCTGGTGGATACCTCTAAATAAAGAGTATTATTATTATAATCCTAGCCGGGTAGTGTTTTTTCTACTTTCTACTTTAGTTGCTGTTGTAACTATCTTGGCTACAGCTGGGGTAAAAAAATATTTACATTTTTTGACTTAATGACATTTTTTCTCGAAATTTATCGCTACAACCTATCAGCTCAAAGCGAGAAAGTATTAGGCAAGGGTCTGAGGTTTCATTTGACATATCGACCACAAAATTCAGATTAGCCGTTTTTTAGCTACTCCGGGTAAGGACAAAAAATGGATGGGTGACATAATATTTTTTCACTTTTTTTACTTTTCTGTGGGGTGTGTGTGAGTGTATGTGGTGTGTGTGTGGGTTGTGTATGGTGTGTGAGGTATGGTGTGTGTGTGGTGTGTGTGTAGTGGGGTGTGCGGTGTGGTGTGCCTTTGTCTAATGGTCTGGCGAAGCGGCGCGTGTAACCCGCTAGTTATGTATAAAGAGGTTTCTAATATAGTCAGTTCTCTATTACACATTAACAGGTGACGCAGTAACCTGAGATTTTCTCTCTTAGAGTTATCTATTATATCGGAGTCCATTATATTCAGGTTCGACTGTATTGCCTACTTCACTACCATCACCTACAGACTCTTCATCTTTCTAATCAGGCATTCATACCTACACATGGAAGTTAGCAACAGCACACAATTAACAACAACAAATATAATTATGGTTGCTATTGTTAATAGTGGGACTACTGCAGCAACACTTGCCAGCCACTTTTTTTTATAAAGCCCATGTTAGATGTATTATAGGTAGCTACATTTTTTTTCCTTCTCATTTGCTCATTATATATGCATCGCAGGTCATTCGAGATGTTATGTATAAACACACACTCACATACAAACCATCCACATCTATCACAGAGCTATGTCCATCCATCAAAATAATTGACTTCCTAGATTTTTAAACGCGGAAATATTATGACCAGGGGAGTTAGAGAATATTGGTCAAGGGGAAGGATGTCCGTAAGAGGGTTTGGGTAAAAAAAAAAAAAATTGTAAATGAAAAAAATATTAATTTATTACAAATAAATCTTATCTTAATCTCACTGAAGTAGTGTGTATGACCATAGATGTTGACATGAACCACTATAATCTAATAAAAGATAGATAAATAGATAAAATCGTATTCAAGGAAAAGGAAAATTCCTATAATTTTGCGCTACGCACGAAATGATTAAATAATAACACAAAGAAACACATTTATTTATTCGTCAAATTTTATATAATTTTCATATTATTTTTATTGTTTGATGTTAAAATAAATAAGAAAAAACATTTTCAAACCATGATGTAGTAGGTAACAATTTTGGCACAGCGAGTCAAAATTTGCTCGAGTGAAAAAGTGCTCCATAAGTGGATCCCCAACTGTACTCCTTAAAAGGACCCCTAAGTTTGCTTGATAAAGAAATATCTGAAATTTAAAAGACATATTTTTAAATACAATTGGTAAATGATTTTTATTTCAGCTCAAGAGATAAGTTTACTTTTTGAATCCACAGGGGGTCAAATGTTGAACCCACAACATTGGATATATTGTCAACTTTGTTATTCCTTTGCAAGAGCAATATTTTATTTGCAAAATCTTAAAATAAATAGCTAAGAGATTTTTTTGTTGATTTAAACAGAATATGGGTTAGGAAACATTTCAAAACTTCAAATTTTATTATTTCTAGACAGTAATTTGAACCAGCAATGGCCAGATCAGACAATAGTGACTGCCTTTTTATAATATTAACTAGCGGGCTGTCGCCCGCTTTGCGGTCCGAGGCATGGCCGTGAAAGCAAAAAATCCTTTTTCGTCAATGGCAGGTGTTGTAGTGGGAGTTTCGAAAAATCCCGTCTTATTGCACATCTAGACTATAAGACAAAGCTACCTACCAAATTTCAGCTTCCTAGGACTTACGGTTTGGGCTGTAGAGCGATGATCAGTCAGTGGTCAGTGGTCAGTGACTACTTTGACATTTATATATAGAGAAGACTAGCGGGCTGTCGCCCGCTTTGCGGGCCGAGGCATGGCCGTGAAAGCAAAAAATCCTTTTTCGTCAATGGCAGGTGTTGTAGTGGGAGTTTCGAAAAATCCCGTCTTATTGCACATCTAGACTATAAGACAAAGCTACCTACCAAATTTCAGCTTCCTAGGACTTACGGTTTGGGCTGTAGAGCGATGATCAGTCAGTGGTCAGTGGTCAGTGAGTGTCTTTGACATTTATATATTAAGATAATTAATAATAATTTTATATTAATAATAATAATAATACTCTTTAGTGGTAGGTAACCACCAGGCAAGGTTAATGCTTAAAGCATTTTCTACCACCTAACCCTCAGAGTCTTATTATTATGTGGTCACAAACTCAAATTAATGAGGAAAAATTCGTGCACTGGTTGGGATTCAAACCAACGGATCCCTACGCTACCTGGATTACCAGACTAGTGCCTTAACCACTTGACTACCAGTGCACACTTTTTACCACATAATGAAGAATAGTCTCCCCTGTTAGGTATCGTACGTAATGACCTATTCGCCCAGAACATACCTAATGGTTGTTGGGGTTTTTTCGTACTAATGCTGATGGTTTTGGCAATAAATTCCAGGTTTGAATTGGCTGGACGATGGGAAGATCTAGACAGATAGGTGTGGATAGGCCGAGGGTCGAAGCCTTGACCTCCGAGCTGCGTTGAGCATTACCCAGAAGTGAATTCGAATGGAGCATGTACTGGATGGGTATACTGAGATAAGCACGAGTTAAATGCTAATAAATGGGAATTAAGACATAAAAATTATACAGGATAGTCTATAAATATTGTAAACCATTGTGCAAAGTATTGGGTACACCATAATAACCGGGCCTTCATCAATCCTATATGATGAGACGTAGTTACACCGTCTTTTGAATAACACGTAATTATAAAACAAAGACATGTAGAATGTATTTTTTACTTTCCTTATCCTATAATAAGGAAAGTATTGTATTCGTCGAAAATTTGACCTACCCAGCTTTTCACATTTCTGGACGAATCATAGCCTCAGGATACCAAAAAAGTGGTTTTCAGCCATTGGTCCGTGCGTCTGTCTGTGTGTCTGTCTGTGTGTCTGTGTGTCTGTGTGTGTGTGAACAGGATATCTCAAGAACGGTAAGAGCTAGAGACTTGAAATTTGGTATGGTAATTAATTTTATACACCAGACGAACCATGAAACTTTTGGTTGAAATCGGCCGCATTCTGCGGCCGCAGGGCCGCAAATATTGGCCGCAAGCACCGCTTCTTTGAATTGGTTAAAGATACAAAAAAAGTTCGAGAACAACATTTTCTCAGATTAAAAAAATAATAGGGGTTCACTCTGATCATTTTTTTGATATCTTTAACTTTTTGGAAACCGGCCCCAATTTACCGGTATTGTAGGGGGACCCGATTGGACTAACTTTTTTATTATTCATCCTAGATGGGGGTTGTGACATATCAAATTAAATGATTTTGAAGTGCTGATCACGAATTTGGCATTGATTTTTAGTTATCTGTTACCGTTCAGTCACCAGTGGCGGAATTCGACTCCTTTTTGGGAGATAAGGAAAGTCGTGTGATGTTTACACCAGATTTTTTTAAATTTATTTACAGGGCGAAACCTGAAAATTTCTTTTTATAAACACTAATAAAGATTAAAGTATTATAGGTAGAAAGTATTATGGGAAAAAATCTTTTTCATTGACAAGATAAATGTAGGAATTTTATTTTCAAGCTGTTTTGAAAACAATATCTTGAAGATAATACCCGGAATTTTCAATACAATGCTGCAGACGATTTTGAAAACTTCTGTGTAAACTGTGAAGAGGTTCTATTTTGACGGGGATACGTGCAATTTCTTGACAGATTTACATCTTCAGCACCTCGAGATTCGTTGGGAGATGCTTCTGCCTTTGCCTCAGAGGAAAAAGATTCGGTGAGTGTGCCTACCAAGAAGTATTGCCTGTCTGGACTAAAGATGATCCAGAAAACATTGCTCTCAAAATGTCCAGAGTCACACGAACTGTATTGATCGAGGTTTTCGAAACATCACCGAACTAATCTTAATAATGTGAATAGTATTATGTTTGATTTGTGTTTGATCACATATTTGTGTTTACATTGGAAAAATATTTATTTTTATTTCCCCATAAAACTTTTTTTAGCATTTCATAAAAGAAACTTTCCGGGTCGCACCCTGTAATGTAAACAATAAGATAGGTAGTATAGGCACGAGTTAGGAACCAAACAGGTATGATTTATACTAAATGGGTACCTCAAAGTACCCAGCACAGTTCAGCACATGGTTACATAAATAGGTAAGTGTGTGGTTTGTGTAGATAACTTCTGGACTTCAGGTTGATAAATGTGTTGGACATTAACGCTGCCATTCTAGTTGAGAAAAATGATGTTGCCTGAGATAAAGACTTTAAATTGATTACGTCCTTGAACTTTAGCTGTAGGAACATTGTTTTGGCGTAGACTTGGACTGATTCAGGCTAATCAACATTTGAGACAAACACTACGTATAATAATAAAATTGTTTACCAACACACAATTATCTTTTGGGCAATGTTGTATACTCCTATTGTTATTACCTGGGGTTTTACGTCCCATTCAACAGCTAGGTCATGTCAAGACGAGGTAGTAACCCTCCATTCACAGAAAACCTACAAACTTTCTACCCAAATTAACCTCACCCAACCTGGGTTGGGCTGGAATGCCAGTATCACGAAGTCCTCACCTTGCTCTGGATGTTGCTTAACTTCGGTGACCTTAAGAGAACCAGTGCATTTAAAGCCCCATCGATGCTGGCTTTGTTGTACATTGATCTCTTTTATAATGGATGAGAGTTTAATGAATTGATGACCAACGATTCATTAATTTTGGAAATAACTCTATAGAAAGAACGTAATATAGACTTGGAAAAATAAATATCCAGCAGTGTTCACTCATGAATATTTTTTTTAATGATCACTTGGTCATTTAAAATAATATTAAAACACCAAAAGTGAGCAGTTATTGTCATCATTACCAGAGAAATAGAAAAGAACAGTTAAAGAGTGATTGATGGAAATGCAAGCCACTTGTTGAAGTGTCATCCCTACTTCTGCAGACCCTTATGATCTTTCAATTTCGGGATGCTTTGACCTTGCGATATGCACAAGAAATTAGTTTTAATGAGCATTGTGGTGGTTGCAACGAGCGTATGGATCTATGCCACGCTCTAAACTGTAAAAAAGATGGTCCATTTAAACATGATCATAATAGCCTCCGAGATGATGGAGCTGAAATGGCGAAACTGGCATTGCTATCAGTTAGTTGTGGACCATACGTGAATGAAATGGACTACAACACCTGCTTTATATTTATATTGTTCTCCAATTAGGTATCATAACTAAAACGTATTTCATTGAATACTTGATTTCAAATAATAATAATAATAATGAATGATATTTTTATACATAGATATTTCCGATAAAATACATGATTTTATTAGTCATTTATTTATCAGGAAGAAGTAGCTGAATGCCTTCACCCATATTGTCAATGTTGTATTGATACCTAAATATCCGGAAAATTTATAAACTTAACCCACATTTTGTCTTTACGTTTTATAAATTTATAATTTCAGTAAAAAAGCATGATTTAAAAATCAGAGCAGGAGTGTGCTTAGAGTTTTAAGGGCAATAAACCGAAGCGTCTTTAAAGCACATGGGTCAATAAATTGAGCCGTTCAATATTGGACTAAAAATAGTTTTTAAGGCAAAATAAATTGAAAAATGAACAAATGCGGGAAATGTGATAGGTAAATATTGGACTGAAAACAGTTTGCAAGGCACAAATGAATGGGAAAATGAAAAGTAGAGAGTGAAAAATTTGAGAAACAAAATATTTCTATTGAAATTGAAATTGTAAAAACAAAATACTAGTATTTTTTTTTTTTTTTTGTATTAGTAGAAATTGAATAGATCCCTTTGAAATTGAATTGAATTGAATAGAATACTCCCACCACAAAACAAGAGGATTGTATCCGGTATCCCTTTAGTGTGGGGTAGTCGCATGAAATATATGTTACATATTATACCTATTATGTACAATTTTATTATTAATGCAAATAAATTACAAGACGAAGGGACAAAAATTATTTGACCTTTTAGTGCGGTGGTACGTGCTTTAATTTTCGTTATTCTCTTCTCGCCCCCTTTCAATTAAGTTTATTTGTCAATTTATTTAGTTGTAATGAATATTGTATTGTTATGCGTTAAAATGAACTAGATGAAGATAAGTTATTATTAAATTAAACATATGTCTTTGTTTTTCATAAAGTCAAACATCCGTTTCATGTATTTTCTACATATTTATAAACACAGACTCTGCCACTGAATATAATGTGTAAACAAGTTTATATTTGATTGAGACAATCATGAATTTCATCTCACAATAATAGATAGACGACCATGAAAACATATGAAGATGAACAAAATTATCTAAAATAACCGTCTTAACGGGTTTTAGATATTTTTCAGAAACGTTTAGTATTGTAGGGTTATGTAGGCATACCCATGTATACGAGATAAAACTAGTATAAATTTGATATTAAAACCATAAAATTAACCAACACCTTACAACATCCAAGGCGTATTACACTATTAACGATGATTTAATACAATAATAAATATTTTATTATTTAATCGCGTGCTCATAATTCAATTCCGGAAGTTCTTGATTTGACGCCTGCACGAACGAGGCTGAAAATTATTAAGGTTAAAATGGCAATACTGGATCATTTATTATTATACATTGCTTTGCTTTACTATATTGCTTTACTTTAATACAGTTAATTTCATAAACAACCATGTCGACCTTTTCAGCCTCAGTAACAAGCATCAGGCAATGTATAAATAAAAATACAAATAAAACACTTTTTTGAAAGTTTATAGTTTTCAGTTTATATTTTTCTCTCTCAAGTCCTGTTCCACTTTATCCCCGAATCTCATTATATTTATGTCTTCCTCTGTTCGATGTACTTATCTTGAAGAATCTAATGTTCCGATTCAACGACATCTCACTTGCAGAGAGCAGAATCCTTTCTGCTTAGACAGTTGTCAATGTCGTCACTGTTCATCCATTTAGCCAATTTGCAAGTCAAGAACGCAAATCAGAAGAATAAAATTAGAAATCCTGATCACAGAAATGGTTGAAATGTTGCCAAAGATAGTTTAATGGTTAGAAAAGTATTGACGGCTTTGTTTGTAGACATGGCGAACATTGGTGATGACTGGGAACATTTTTTTGCTAAGGAACTAGTTATTATTCTTGTTGTGAGCGTCAGTGTTTGGCCGACACGTCTCCTACTACGAGACTTAATATATGTTTGATACAAAGTATAGACTCTGTCTCTTCTTGGCAGACTGGCATCATAAACAAGGTGTTTATAGAATAACATCTTATCTCTAGATCTCATTAGTGGCATTGAAAATTGAAATTATCTCTTTTTATATCTCAAAAATACACGAAATTCGAGACAAAGAATTAGTTCAAAGCATTATTTCTGATCGTCAAGTTTCATTAACTCGTTTACTCACCTTTCTAAAGGTGTTTCCCCCTAGGTGTCTCGCGACAATGTCTACTACCACCTCTACCGCTGCGCCTTGGGATCCAGGAAGCAAAGCTTGCGTTTTGCAACGCATGGCGTTAAGTCACCCTATTGAAAATATATTATGTATGAACATCGAAGAATTTAAAGCGAAATTAATAGACGTGTATGTAATACCTCTGTGGATCTAAGTGTCGATTTGCTTACTGTCTAAATGTCTCAGAAGCGAAGGAAAAATCAATATAAAAGCAAGATTACAAAGAAAAAATCTCAACTTCAACGTAATCCAAATTATTCGAGTTTCAAACTAACAAACTTACTTACTCTTATACTTATTAAACATATTAGATCAAGTTTTATTTACATAGAATATATACATATACTATACATACATAGAAATTGACATTAATAAAACAAAACTTGACGAAGGCGGTGCTAATGCCAACGGCATTCTCTTCCGCACCACCCTTATTATTTTGTTATACCTCAGTTATTATTTGGTTTAGCCTAAGCAACTTTTCGTCTCTATTGGAAGCTGTCGGTAGCAATAGACTCAAAATAATAATCTTGTATAGCTATACAAATTACGTAAAGCCAAAAAGAAAATAAATAAAACCAATCTTGACAGCAACATGTTTCTATCGTTAGACATGAAACCTGACCTATCCCTTTATCTCGACGATTGTTCATTCTTTCTTTCAATAAGAAAAGCACACATTGGAGTTATACATAGATCAGTAGTTATAGAAACATTTATTGATGTAATAAATCAAACTCCCTTGTCACTTGTTTCAATAATTCAGATTCTATTGTCATTGAAGTTAACAAGACCATAGATAAAAAAAAATACGTAAGAGACATGGTTGACATTGCCAATTCCAATCGCCAACAGTATTACGTATTCTTTGGTATGCTAACATTTTTGATGTGTCGTTTTATTGGAACTAAAACTATGACAAATGCATGTTTTTAAAAGATATTAATGAGTGTTCCTCGTAAGTTAGAACCCATGTCCATGATTTCAAGGACGCTCAGCTTGTAGATGTTTTAGAGATAACTATTCAGAATATGCAGGACGCTGAATAGTAGTAATGTTTTTCAAACGAGGTATGTAGATTAAATGTATACATAAGTAAGTGGATAGACAGAATTCAAATGAAAGAACATTTTCAAACAAATGTAAAATTGAAAAATAGAAGAGGAATGATAGAAACCATTACGAAGAGAAAAGTCAATCTCGCAGGATTTGTAGAAACGTCGATAGACAAAAGAACAAGAACACACCCTAGAAAATCAGTATTCAAAGACATTTGAATAGTATTATTGAACTAAGAAAGTTCAGCCAAGAAAATCAGTATTCAAAGACATTTGAATAGTATTATTGAACTAGGAAAGTTCAGCCAAGAAAATCAGTATTCAAAGACATCTGATTCATACTAATGAACTTGGAGAGTAAAAGAAGAAGGCGATCTCAACACGGCGACAGGGCGCGCCGTGTTGAGATCGCCTACGCTATGATGAAAGCTACGCCGCAGCGGTGAAGTAGCTCACATATTGATGTGAGTTAAATAAAATTTAGTCTAGCCAGCGTCGATGGCACGTTGAATACACCAGTTCTCATTCAGTCACTGAAATTAAGCAATGTGCAGTGGGGCTGGGACTTGAATGGGTGATCATTCAAATTCAAATCCTTGTATTCCCGGCTATTCCCGGCTCCACTCAGACTGGGTGAGATTAATATTTGTGTAGCTGGTTTGTGAGTTTCCAGTGATTGAAGAGTAAAACCTTCGTCAAAATATGACCATGCAGTTGAAAGAGACCAAAAAAAAGTAGCCAAATGTAGCTAGCAAGTTACAAAGGGTTACACCTAGTTGTTTGTAGTACCAACTTTATTATACTGTCGAAGTTGCATAGGTTACCTAGTTCCATTTAATCAACTGTCAAGTAGAGAAAGCCAGACAATTTGAACTTTTCACCAAACGACGAAAAAATAAAAACTGTGCAACTACGTACACTATTGTTTATTTCCCTATTTTTTTACTTCATGTGAAAACTCTACTTTCTTATGGTCACTGTCAGATACATAATTCTTTTTTAACGAGCTGTACCCACATTTATGATATCCCATTGCATTGTTCAAACTATCATGGGCACGTCCACACTTTTCAAAACAATACATATCTTCCCCCAACAGATCTGATGCGTTGAAAGCGTCAAAAACATTCGGCAGTTCACAATTTTCGACCAATGTCATGTCACAATCATTAACGAATGGCAGTCGGGTCTTTCCGCAAGTTCCACACTCGCATGCGCACTTGTTACGTGCTATAATGGAGCAAATGTCCGTACAACGTAGCATCTCACAGATGTTGGTTTGCATTTTACGACAAGGTTCGTCTATTTCAGGTTCGGTAAGCATGAAGTAGGTGCACACGCAAAGGGTTACCCCAGCCATGACTAATGTGTAGAGCACTTCGTATGTGAGGGTTGCTACCAGTTTGAGCCAGCAGAACAGGCGGTTCTTGTAAAGAATACAGCTGAGCAAAGACTCAAATGTCTGCCAAAGGGAAATAATGGTCTCCGGTAAGACAGAGAGTAAAAATGTGATGACATTGCAGAGATCTGACGAAGGCATTCTATCTCTTGGTAATTAATATCTCGATTTATTATTTAATTACTGTAGAATTTGGTTTATTATATTATTTGATAATGATAACATAATGCTATTTCTCCAGATTTAGATATTTGGCTTGAAAATCCACAGAATTTTATTCATTTTTATATGTAGACGAATAATAATGCTGAGAATATTTCTAGATATCTGATAATATTATTCTAATGTGTTCAATTTTTTTCCCCCAGATGGATTTTCACAGTAATTTCTAAACTTTTGTTACAATAAGCCTCGGATTATTTTATCTTTACCTCACTGTTAGAGACACGAAGATGCTTACCTTAGAATGCATAGATTGTATAGGTCTATAATTTCTTACTATTGTGATTTATAAAAAAAGCTGTCTCATAGAATGATGGATATAGTTTCCACTATTTACCTAGAGTGATCGAAATAAGAATCAAAAATAATAATATTGACGAAGGTGAAAAAAAAAAATGTAAGAGAGGTACAAAAATAGTGAAACTAATTGGTAAATCCCAATAGAGGAACAATAAAATTAGGTAATTACAGCTCCAAGTAAAAACAGAGAGTGAAAAAAGTTTTGAACAGATCAAACAAAATAGAGAAGTCTCAGAGTGAAAAACAATAGAAAAAGTAAATGAACAGAAACTGCTTGCTTAAATAATAAGAATTTTAGGGTTAAAACTTTCCAATTAAAATTCCTTATTTTAAGACAAGTGTAATAATGGCAAAATTATGCCCACCAATAGTGATCGCAGATAGTGGGGATACAACTCCACTACAACAATATCAAAACAAAAACTTATCCGAAAATCCAATTGAAAATTTCCCCGACAATCTCACCGTCATCCGAGCGTACAATCAGTTCACTTGTAGTTTTCCATCCGATCAAGTCTGATCTAGAGAAATCTTGAGGCAGAATTTTCGCCGGTAGAAAATCTTAATCTCAACAGGCAATTTTTATCTTTGTGTGATTGGAAAATCGAGCCAACCATCAACAGATTTTCCCAAAGTTAATTGAATTTACCGACCGATTATTTATCTTTTTATAAAAAAACAATAATTATAGGTACGAGTTTTCCGGTATCACAGAAGAATACGAATAATTAAAACATATCAATCAATCTGTTAGGTGCTAATCTCGTTTTTAACATAGATAATACGTAATTGATGAGAACCAGTTTCGAGTCAGTGATTAAAATCTAATTTTATAATTATTTATAACGTTGATATAGGAATCCGTATTCATTTGAAGATCATCCAAGACACATTTGCAGTGTCAGACAGGCATTTTGAATTCAACAGATTGGACTGAAAATTTACAAAAGTTCAACTACATGAAATTTGTAGTAGAAGTTTAAGAAGTTCATTATCAATACTTGAAATTAAAATATAAACCGTTTTTTTATAACCGTTTAGCTCAAGATGAACTCTTTTGGATCGTCCTCTCTATTCGTTGTTCAGTTCGTTGTTCTGTTCATCAGTTTTGTGGAGTGCAGTAAAACAAAATTACGTAAGTATCTATTTGATTGTTCTATTGGCTTTTCACTTATGGTTATGGGTTGTTTTCGAAGCAGGAAAATTGATATTACTAATAAATTTTTCATTTTTTTTTAATAGTTGGACGCCTCAAAAATACTTAGAAATATGGTATTAGGGAAACTTCTTCTCTACTAACAACACATTAGCATGCAAATGTAAAATAACCAACCAATGTTTCTCCAGGTTTGGCATGTTACTAAAAATTTGTGGTCAGTTTAACTCACCTGTAATTATGATACACTTATTTAATGTCTTCATTAGAAGTAGAATAGAATAAGGGTCCCCCATATTTAGTGAACTTGATAAAATGAATGTAAATAAACTTGAAAGAGAGAGAAACATTTACAAGATCATTATAAATATGATCGTTTTCTAACACATAGAATATTTTACTCATATCTTAGAATATGCAAATACTTTGATATTACTTCACTTAGTTGCAGAAGAGACATGAACATATATATTTTCTTGTTTAATAATATACACAATCTAGCTCTATGTACATCATTCTTAGATAACTTCAAAATAAAAGTTCGAGTGTCTTCCTGTTCGAGTGTCGAGTGAATATTTGTTTAGTTAGCCATTTTTTCAAATTTCAAAAATGTTAATCTAATAATAATAATAACACTCTTTAGTGGAAGGTAATCACCAGGTGAGGTTGATGTTCAAAGCATTTTCTACCACCTAATCCTCAGAGTCTTATTATTATGTTGTCACGAACCCAAATAAATGAGGAAAAATTCATGCACTGGGTGGGATTCGAACCAACGGATCCACGCGCTACCTGGATTACCAGACTAGTGCGTTGACCACTTGACTACCAGTGCACGATTTGATTTGTACAATTTCATTTTTAAAGAATATTTTTGTTTCGTGAATTTTTTACTAAGCATAAGTGTACCTTTGCTTTTTAAAAATCATCTTTTTCAAATTTTTCTTTGTTAATAAAATTGCATTTTTTGGCGTGCATTAATCCTTATGGATCCTGTCTGATTCTATTATTAAAATTTTACTCGAAGTTTTTAAAAACTCAGCTCTAGACTATCTTAATCTTTAATCAGAGGGCATGATAGTTCAAGGTCGTTTCTAAATCAAGGCCGTTGCAGTTGTAATCTGCAATGTTTTCTTCTAAATAATTTATATCCCCCAAAAAATATCACTTCGTGACATAAAAAAGTCCCGCCAAGTCGTTTACCAAAAATATTTCAGTTCCCAAATTCATCCCTCCCTCCCTTATCAAAAAATATATTAGTTATTTGTGACCTCCCCCAAAAAAAATATTGAAATCAATTTATGGCCCCGCCTTTTATTCATTCACCTAAGTGCAACAGTATACTTATTAATAGCCTCCCCTCTCTCTTTCTTCTAATGTCCTCTTTCTTTTGTTCCTTATTGCATGTTGGAATGTTTCCTTTACAAACTCAGAACTTAAGTCTTATTTCCTTGCTCCTTTCACCGACTTGGGCTCTTGGCGGAGTACCACCAAGCAGGTCCGTTCTTAGCCAAAGGAACTGATGTCTTGGTTTTTTTCTAAGATTATATATAAATGTAGACATATGTAAACATGTGTTCCTTGGAAATGAGCCGGAATCGTGACTTGTTCTGATGGTCCAATTTTCGTTGGTGGCAGATATTTTGCGACTTAGATACAGATAATGCATCCTTGGGTCGCGGTCGGCTAGACTTCTCATTTCCTGTTCTCCATAAGAACCATTATGTTAAATTATCTCTTTTTAATTCTTTAAAAATAGCACTGTCTATTAGTTAAAAAAAAAAAAAATATTCCCAGTTAGTGGTACTCCGCCAAGAGCCCAAGTCGGTGAAAGGAGCAAGGAAATAAGACTTAAGTTCTGAGTTTGTAAAGGAAACATTCCAACATGCAATAAGGAACAAAAGAAAGAGGACATTAGAAGAAAGAGAGAGGGGAGGCTATTAATAAGTATACTGTTGCACTTAGGTGAATGAATAAAAGGCGGGGCCATAAATTGATTTCAATATTTTTTTTGGGGGAGGTCACAAATAACTAATATATTTTTTGATAAGGGAGGGAGGGATGAATTTGGGAACTGAAATATTTTTGGTAAACGACTTGGCGGGACTTTTTTATGTCACGAAGTGATATTTTTTGGGGGATCTTATAACTTTTTGTAGTGGCCCTGTATAGGTGTGGGGTGAATGATACATGTTGTTTCAATATAAAACTATTTAACATATTAAATAATGACTTTAAAGGAACAAGTGTTGATAAATGAAACAGTTTGAATGTGAAGATAAAGATTTTAGTTTGATATTCATACCTAAGCACAGTATCCTTCTCCAAATTATTCTTTCACCTAAAAAGTAGATATGCGACTTTTGACTCATCTGGGAGAGTGATAATATACTAGATACTGAATATCTATACACCAACTTTTTTCTGAGCTCTGAAAATGATCCTTTTCCCAATTAAGGGCCAAATGTACCTTTTAGGATAATAGAACAATAAAAAAGCACACCTACCACTCACGAGAAAAAAATTTGCCATCGTTTGTGAAAATCGGTCAAGTAGTTTTGGCTGTAGAGCGGTCAACGTGAAAGAAGAATCAGAAAATGATGAAAAAAAATCTGGTGTAAACATCACACGACTTTCCTTATCATATTAGGAATGGGAACAGGACCAAAAGCCACTGGTGACTCAAAGGTAACAGTGAGCTAAAAATCAAAGCCAAATTCGTAATCAGCACCTCAAAATCATTGGATTTGATATATCACAATCCCCATCTACAATGAATAATAAAAAAGTTAGTCTGAGCGGGTCCCTCCCAAAATACCGGTAAATTGGGGCCGAGGTCCAAAAAGTTCAAGATATCAAAAAAATGATAAGAAGAGACCCCTATTATTTTTTTAATCTAAGAAAATGTTGTTCTGTAACTTTTTTTGTATCTTTAACCAATTCATAGAAGCGGCGCTTGCGGCCAATATTTGCGGCCCTGCGGCCGCATTTTGCGGCCGATTTCAACCAAAAGTTTCGTGGTTCGTCTGGTGTATAAAATTGATTTGCATACCAAATTTCAAGTCTCTAGCTCTTACCGTTCTTGAGATATCCTGTTCACAGACAGACAGACAGACAGACGCACGGACCAACGGCTAAAAACAACTTTTTTGGTATCCTGAGGCTATGATTCGTCCAGAAATGTGAAAAACTGGGTAGGTCAAATTTTCGACGAATACAATACTTTCCTTATTATAGGATAAGGAAAGTAAAAATGACGTTTTTAAAGTTTGGTTTTCTCCAACTTAACTCAAACGATTTTGATGGTTCTTTTTTCAAAGCTTGTCTTTATCGTGCCCCAATCTATATTTATTTATAGTCCGAGTTCCTTCATCACTTGTACTTTTTTTCCTAATACAACTACAAGAATTGTGCTAATTTTGCTCTGGCGTATAACCTCACTTAGTGAGTTCGTTCTCACTGTGTTCGGTTAATTATATTTAAAAGAAGGTAAGATAACAAGCGAGACCCTCCCTCAAGTCGAAGAACGATTAGAGAGATAGTCCGGGTTATTCTAAAATTAATCCCGTTTCATAAATTGGCACTGTGTCACAGATTTTTACAAGGATGCTGTGTGGTGCCATTCATTTTATCTAGATGGGCCCCTCAACTGGTTCAAATAGTGGGTACACCCTGAACATATTTCCTTAATTTATGTCAGATATAATAATAAGGACTTTTAAGTCCCATTATTCCAGTATGCCCAAGATGTATTATTTTATTATTATGTGGTAAAAATCCCAAATGGGAGGATAACTATTTTTACAATTAATTTCTGTGAAAGAATACTGAGAACGAAGCTTATTGTGTTGAGTAATAAATGTATAATGTATATATATATTTTTTTTAACTGTTAATTTTTTACTTTATATTATAAAAAAGGTACAACACAACCCACAACAAAAAGGTTAATAATAGTACCTCATAAACTCACTAAATTTAATGTAAATTATGTAAAACTAAAATAAGTAAAGAGTATTTTGTTTAAAAAAAAATCACATGTCTCAGCTCGAACCCGTGGACCTCTAGCATCTCCAGCTTTACCCAGTGCCGCCTTGACCACTGAGCTAACTGGACTGTTGATTTACCCCCGTGGTGTTTGCAACAGATATAAGCTTCTATTTATTTTAATTTGTATAATAATATTTTTAGCGGCCAGTGAAAGAAATATTTACTAGAGAGAATTGGATAGGGAGGAAAAAGCCTTTCACTTCCTATGTACCTAACATTCCTAATTAGGAATAGGTATTAGGTAGTGTAGGGGCTTTTACAAATTTTTCTATGAAACTTCTACAATTCCCACTTAGAAAGGTCCCCAAATATTTATGACATTCATGTTACACATACATTATGTAACATTGGGTACTAGAGATTTTTTTTACATTTTTGAACCTAATATAACCAACATTTTAGAAGAAAAAAAAAGTCTTGTCTATTTCACTCCTTGGGCATTACAGGTTTATTATAGCTATGTATGTATGAAATTATTTGTGGTCAAGCACAAGGCCTCTTCACAAATTTTGTGGTAGTGCAGCATTACTAAGAGCCTCCTTTACTTTTCAATTCTATTACATTAATTTATTTTAACTCTGGTAATGCCGTCACTGGTCGTTACTTATTCAGTAACTACTCATTTTTCCTCACGAGGTATGAGTGGACCCTAAACACCCAAGTAAAGTGCAGAAAAATTCCTGCCCAGCTGGGGATCGAATACAGGCCACCATGCGTGGTAAGCTTAGCGCGCTAACTCACTCAGCACCGGCGACTATTTATGGGTTAGTATACCTTTACACAATTTCACATCGGGACATGTGGATTGAAAGGTTTGTGAATGAATAGGTATATACATAATAAACTAGATTAAATATCTATACTCCAATGTTATTCTGAGCTCTGAAAATGATCCTTTTCCTAATTAACGGCCAAATGGTAGCTTTTGGGATAATGAAACCATAAAAAGGCACACCTACCACCCAGAAGAAAAAAAATGAGCCATTGTTCATGAAAATCGGTCCAGTGGTTTTGGCTGTAGAGCGGTCAACGTCAAAGAAGAAGCAGAAAATTTTGAAAAAAAATGACGTTTTTACAGTGTGTTTTTGACCAACTTAACTCAAACGATTTCGATGTTTCTTTTTTAAAAGCTTGTCTATTATCGTGCCCCAATCTGTATATGTAGTTCAATTTCCTCCATCACTTGTACTTTTTCTCCTACAACTACACGAAATGTGCTACTTATGCTGTCGCGTATAGTATACTCTTGGTAGCGCGCGAACTATTTCGATTGACTTGGCGGGTCGGAGCGCTACCGCGCTCCTTAATAAATATTTTCAATACAAGTATTAATTAAGAGATAAGAATTTTTAAATAGCTTCTAAAGATTAATGGAGAAAATTGATGCTGGATAACAATAGCTAGTTAGTTTGGGTAGTTTATTTCTTTAACTAATTTTAAATCATTAAATATGATGTTAGTACTACTTTTTATTTTTTTTATTATTGTTGTTGTTTTTGTTGTTCTCGTTGTTGTTTTTGCAGTTTATATTTTTAAAACCATTGTAGGCATTAGACATCCTAGTCAATGGCTTGCTGAATTCCTATATCAGATCTCAAAATATCACTGAAGTTATATCCATTTAGCAAAGTTTAAGCTTTTGCGCTTGGTACTCAAATTTGAACACTCTTGATGCTGTTTTCTAAGCAAACAAGATAGATTGTTATTTTACATTAAATGGAGGGAAAAACGAAGCTAAACGAAACTTCATACGAAGCTAAACGACATCACAATGAAAGAACCAGAGCACGCCTTAGAAAATCAGTATTCATACACATCTGATTATTTATTGGCAACAAAAACAACAACTTAAAAGACTCTAAAAACGAATCAAGTTCAAGTTTAAGAAGAACAACGAGAGACGTGATATTCATAATCTCCGAAGCGTTATGCAATTCAAGGCAAAATGCCATCTGCAGAAAAAACCAGATGGTAAAAATAAAACTACGTGGAATGTGGATTTTCATATCGGAGACCGGACTGCAACCGGTGTTACCGGTGACAATGAATATTTCACTCGTAGGCAACCGGTGTTACCGGTGACACCTCTGTTGCGTAAACAATGGATTGGCCATTGTAAGCACATGCGATACCATAGGCAGTATCACTACCCTTGATGATCAAGTTTTGTTTGATGACTTTGTAAATTACATATGTATGCACTGTATAAATTCTCATTTATATTCAACTAGCGGGCTGCACCCGCTTCGCCAAGCCATCACACACACACCACCCATACATCACACACCACACCCACACACCACATACACACAACTCACACACACACATCTACACCCATCCACACACACACACCCATCCAAACACACCCACCCACACACACACACACACAACACACCCACACACATACACACACCCATCCACACACACACCCATCCGCACACACACCCACTCACCCACACACACACACCCACCCACCCACCCACACACACACATCCATCAACCCACACACACACACACACATCACACACCACACACATACACACACCCATCCACACACACACCCATCCACACACACACCACATACATACACACACCACATACATAAAACACACACACCCATCCACACACACACACACACACACACACACACACACACACACACACACAACCATCATCGCTGTAAATTTCAAAATCCCGAGCCAAATCTATCATAGCGGATATTGATAATGTAGCAAACTGGCCCATATTTCGAGAACGGTTTGTCAGAATATGGCAACAAAGGGCTCAAATAAAATCATGTGATGTTCTCAGACAGTTTTAAACAATAAAAATACAGGTCCCTCGCGATAACTTTTAAGTTCCGTGCTGGAATCTGTAAAAAAACGTGAAAAGTCTAAAAAAAATGGTCGAAATTTCAAACATTCTGGCTTCTATCTCGAGAACAATACGTCAGAATATGGCCTAATATGAATTAAATGAAAGCTAGTTTTGTCTAATATGTTATTAAATAATAAAAAATATAGGTCCTCGCGACAAATTTTCAGTTCCGCGCTGGAATCTGCTAAAAAACGTGAAAAGTCTGAAAAAAAGGTCGAAATTTCGAACATTCTGGCTTATATCTCCAGAACGGTACGTCAGAATGTGACCTAAAATGAATTAAATGAAAGATAATTTTGTCTAATGTGTTATTAGATAGTAAAAAATATAGGTCCTCGCGATAGATTTCAAGTTCCAGGGCAAAGACTGTCTTAAAATCGGACCCTTCCTCAAGGAAATACTTGAGGAAGTTCATAACTCAAGGACGGTTTGGAATTTCGGACTTTTGAAAGTTTTCCTGGTATTTTCCGGCAATTTTACTTGGGGTCGGTTCTCATCAATTTTTCGCTATCTCTTACCGTTTCGCCTAAACAATTCCTGCACACAAAGCCACAAACCCACAAACCCACAAATCCACAAACCCACAAAGCCCGTCCATATTTCTCATTTATATATAGAGATAAATGTAACTCGATTGAAATTATTGAATAATGCAATTTGTCAGGTGTAGACACTTTGTAAATATGTACTTACTTACCGTGTTCACTGTTCATGTGTTATGTCATGGTTGTGGAAGGTTTGATACCCTTTGGAAGCCAAGACAAGTGTTCTGGGCTCCTTCCATGACCTATGTGTAGTGTATTGACATTATGCACATAATATTTAGTGTAGTAAACATATTTATTACTGGGTAAATGTCCGAATAATAACTTGTTTCAACATTGCTATGCCTTCGTAAAGCATACGTAGGTGTGCCTTGGGTACACTTTATCGTTAAAAGTATATCATTTTCTATTTAAGGACTTTCAAATGGTCATAGTTTAGCTCCAATACAAGTTCTATTTTTTATTTTTGAGATACATACCGCACTGTCAGAGAAACTTATTTTTTAAATTTATAGTTTTCGTATTTGTGGGATACGCTTGTTTAAACTGAATGACTTATTTATGTGACAGCAAATTGGTTTTAGACTTAAATAATATATTGTGTCTATTGTCATCAAGTTCCTGTTACCTATCTTGGTATTTCATTTTGACCATTTGAATAATGAATACCAGTTTAACTTATTTCTTATTTTTGTAATTGATTTCAGCCGACTACATCACAAAGTGTCCAGAGAAGGACCCTAACTTGGAGAAATGTGTTGCCAATCTTGTTGAGAAAATTCGACCTCATCTTAAAGAAGGTATGTAGTACAGGATGCACTTTCATGGTTGTATTTTTGTCTAGATTGTTTTCCCATGATTATTATATTTTTTATAGTAAATTATTCTTTTTTATTAGTAATTAAGCGTTCAATTAGCAGAGTAGTACGATACTCGCTTGCCGGAAAGTCCCGGGTTGGAACTTCCGGTGTGCTTGTGTTGACCCAGCACTTAAATGGGAAGTATTGTGTCACTTCTCGCCCATCAGAGGCGAGGCATACTTCGGGATGGGAAAGCTACAACACAGACTAAAAGCGTCTACATTAGCTGTGAATCACTCATCTTAATAAACAAAAATGTTGTACGATACCTCCTTACCAAATTTCGTTACCAATCGTAGATAAGATCACTGTCTAGTCCAGAATAAGTGAAAATGTATTCAGTAAACCTAAAACCAAGTAAGACCACTCAATTTTAGTCCCTTGTGATATTTACCAATTACTTTTCTTGGCCCACACCAAATTGTAGCAATGTAGCTTGATTGGAGTTTCGTCAGCAAATTAAGGGTAATTCCCCCTTTTGAAGGATTTCAGAATTAGAAGAAACTTTGATGAAAAAAAGTAAGATGATGATGACATTTGAGAAAAGACATTTCAAGAACCAAGTCCTTAAATTTCCTATTTCTTTCACTCCACAGGTATTCCAGAACTAGGTGTTCCCAAAATGGAGCCTCTCATAATTCCAGAGGTCCACTTCTCCAGGGGGGATCTTTTCAAAGCCGTGGGAAAGAATGTGGTTGTATACGGTGGCACCAACTTCAAAGTTAGAGATCTCAAGTAAGTACGATGAGAATGTCAACATGGAAAATTCTTTAATTAAATGACATGCGTGAACTGAAATTTATTGTGGTCTGACGCACTGCCGGGTGACTGGGTTAATTTGAAATGCAATATTATGGACCGTTTTAGTTAAACCTGATTTAGGAATTACTATTGTATTTTTTGGAACATCACATGACAGTTGATGTGGCCAAGTGAACTAGTCAACGGTTTCTTTACTATTTCTTTTCTCGTACGTTTTCGTTTTCTATTGTACTTTCTCTTTCTCGTCCTAAATGTTAAAGATTAAATCTCCATCTAATGATTAATGAAATCAAAACCTGTTTCTTTTATTTATTTTTTATAAGTCAACTTTCTTAATTTCTTATTATTATTATGTTTCACTTTATTAAATAAGAACATAATATATATACAAACAGTTAATTACAAATTAATATACAAGAAGAAGTAAGAATCGAGAAAAAATAAATAAATATATGAGCATGTCCTAACTAAAGGGTGGGGTTATTGCCTTCGGCAATCTCTTCCAGCCAACCCTTTTGCTATTTTCTTCTTTATGTATCGATTCCTCTGTCATTCTCTTCCAGACTTGACATGCAGAAGAACGTGTTCCTCTTGTCCGTATTCCTGCCTAAGATCACGTTCGAGGCAGACTATGATGTGAACGCCCTCATAATAGTTCCTATCAAGGGTCGCGGTCCCATGACTGGAAACGCCAGTAAGTATTCTATCCCTAGTTGCAAAGTCTCTCGAAGGTAACCACCAGACGAGGTTAATGCTCAAAACGTTATTTACCTAATAACCTTTAGAGTCTTATTATATTGTGGTCACAAACTAGTTCCAATTATGTAGTAAGATTTTGAAGCAAGTTCCAAAACGATTTTCGACCAAAAGGAACATGTGTCACTTTATGACACAAAATTGTAAATTTTAATATGGCCCAAAATTATTTCAGGAGACAATCTCCAGGGTGACATTGTCTTTTGATTTACAAAAACTCATATAAAATTGAAATAATTTAAACGTAAAACCAAATTGATTCAGGATGTCTGCACTAGTGTGATGTGTACCCATGTACTGATGTACATTCGTTTGAGTTTCTATGTATGTTAACGTCTATTGCACATTTTAATGACGGTTTTGTTTAAGTGCTTAACTGAAGAAGCAATTGATTATTCGCATCATGATCCGCGTTAAATCTGATTCTTATCAACATTAGATCCATGGCTCATGACGCACAGACAGGTAATCAGATCTAAGATAACAAACAACCTACGTCATTAGTTGGTTGACTATATTTTTTATGAAGAAAACCTTTATACCTTTCAGTTTATAGGTAGTCTATTGACGTAACAAAACACCTCTTCCAAAACATTCTTCATAGAAATCTACTGTGATTTACTGTCTGATTTAACTTCTGCCAAATGTGTAACTGACTAGGTTATATATATGTTGTAATTTTTTGTTACTGGAGAATTTTTCTCTTTAAGATTTCCTTACTCCCAAAGAGAAGAAGAAAACAAAACCAAAACTTCAATATCTGTATACTATACAGAATTACAGATATTGAAGGTTATATACAAGGAAGTATTAACAATAATATTACTTTCGATAGTAGTAAAATAAATGTTTATTTTTCGTTATCTTCTTCTTCTTTTACTCTGTTTTATACCGTTTGAGCATGGTCGACGTTGTTTAAGCCCATGGTTGAGGTTGGTTGGTCATGGCACATTTTTTACGGCTAGATGCCCTTCCTAACGCCAACGATTCTATTTGATTTAACGTCCTGGATTAGGACGGGGGTTTTACCCTCCATTCGCTTGGAATCGTACCAGTTACCCACATTAACCTCACCCAGCCTGGGTAGGGCCGGAAATGCCAGCCTTACATATACGGAGGGAACAGAATTTTCTGTGTGAAAAATCTGCTCCGACCGGGGATTGAACTCAGGACCTCTGGACTACGGGCAGTAGTCACAACCGTTACGCCACGAAGGCTGGCTATACCTTATTTAATCTGACAATTTCCTTCAAAATAATAAACCTACTAATCTGTTTTCATTGCAGCCAAAATTGTGGGTGACGCTCTGCTCAAGGGCAAACGCTACAAGAAAGATGGCGAGACCTACTTGAAGTTTGTCAACCTCGACTTGAACATTGACATCGGTGACTACAACATGAAGCTTCGAAATCTGTTCAATGGAAACAAGGCGCTCAGTGAGTTTAATATTTTTAAAATATCAGTCCGAGATAACTCGAGATATTCAAGAAGGAGGTTGACCTTGATAATTATATGCAAATAATATCTAGGAGCTAGCTACGTCAAGGTCATTATTGTCTTCCTGATTTCTTCCAGATGTACTTGGTTTATGACAAAGAGTGTGAAAAGGTAAAAAGATTATCTGTCTGAATGTCTTTAGATTTGCGGTTAAAGGCTGAAATCAAAGCTTATCCTTGTTAAGGTTACATTGAAGAAACAAAAGATAAGAGGTTCAAAAATTACTAACTAGATAATCTTCTTGAACTACAGATTGTTTTCGAATTTCATTGTCAGAATTGAAAATTGACAGAATCCGACACTATATTTAGACCATATTACCAAATAATATTCCTCAATATCGATTTTGAAAAGGATCATTCATTACCTTTATCTATGCGAAACAATAGATAATAATTGTTTTAGTACTAGAACTATCCATTATTAATTTCTCTTTCAGATGACAACGTGAACTTTGTCATCAATGACAACAAGGAAGAACTGAAGAGAGACTTGAAGCCTCTGGTGCAGACTGTCATCTCCAAACTCATCCTCGATCTGGTCAACAGCATCTTCAACAACTTCAGTCTGGATGATGTACTTGGTTAAATCGAAGCTGATGTGCCACACAGTGACAATATCAGCCCATCTTAAGACCGAAGGTTGTCAGTTCAAACTCATCTTCCCTCCAATCAAACTCAACTGGCGTAGTCCATTCTTTCGAAACTACCAAACTTTTGACTGTCCTGTGTTTGACGGGAGATTTGGATGGTTGAACGGAAAATGCGCCTGAACTGATAGTCTGAAGGAGGACAATTAGTGTGTGGGGTCGCAAGCATTTCTTTGGCTGATTGTTTGACTAAAATCTTATGAACAATGAATAAGGTTGATATACAGAGAAGATTTTCTTTGGCGTTGGTGAGCTTAAACAGTTTTTTCTGACTTATATGCAATGAACATTATTCAGACTCCTAACTATCCAAGTAGAGGCACAATATCAGTTCTACAATAACAAACGTAGACAAAGTAGTGGAAGTTTACCTTGAAGGAGGCGTCGGGGAATCATTTGCTCATTAAGAAACTTCTGGCTACAAAATAGTAAATGACAATTGCTTCTTCTAGAATCATCTATCGCAGAGTTGTTTTCCAAGCGATGTAAAAACTCGGAAAATATACAGAAATATTCGTAATGTATCTATTTCTGTGGGAATGCCTGTTATTTCCCATGAAACCGATTGTTAGATGCTCACTTGTTCAGATGGAAAAGATTAGGTATCATAGTGGTCATTAGTTACCTACTGATTCTTATCACTAGCAGTTTGCAGGAAGAGTGTTGAGTCTATAAATGACTTGAACAAAATGATGATCAAAATTGACCAATTTTTTTACTAATTTTCAAAAATGTCCAGTTATTAGATTATAAATAA
Organism: Bactericera cockerelli; assembly: GCA_024516035.1. Taxonomy (NCBI): domain Eukaryota; kingdom Metazoa; phylum Arthropoda; class Insecta; order Hemiptera; family Triozidae; genus Bactericera; species Bactericera cockerelli. The sequence continues at coordinate 10,411,574 of CM044964.1, forward strand.
CGAACTGATTTTTGCTCGTATATTAGTAAATTTTATTTTCAAATCGAGACACGTGCGTTAGGAAAAATAGCCCTACCCAGGTAGTATTTTTTAGTTGACTTATGTTATTCCAGATAACATAAATATCATTATTACTGATTCATATTATTATTCATCTTTCGTTTATTGGTTTTTAATGAATAAATTACCAGTTGCAAGAACTGGTTCCATTTTTTGATCATTTCATTCTCAAACAGTGCTAAAATAGTTGGTCAAATATTTAGTTACTTTCGTGATATCTTGATGTTTTTAAAAGATGTGAATTTATATTAAATTTGTTGTAAAAATTAAATAACATAGTTTGAAATTCATCCAGTATTTTTCATTTTTATTATTCAATAAATAGGTTTGAACAATCAATAACAGTAAGTTCTTGTATAAAATACTGATAGAAGTAGGTCAACTTCAGTAGCGGTATGATTTGACTGCAAATCATCGGATTTTTTGGGTTTAACTTCGCTTTCAATTACATGGTTATATCACGATGGGGGTGTAATCCTCCATTCGCAGGAAACTCAGAAACCTGCTACTCATATTAACTCACCCAGTCTGGGTTGGGCCGGAATGCCAGCATCACGAAGTTTTCACCTCGCTGGACGTTGCTAAACTTCGGTGATACCACATGTTCAGCAGGGAAAATATCATACTCCTTAAAATTTAAGACAGTTTCAACACATACATGACCTGTTAATTTGTAAGAAAGAGCACCATTTATAATGTGTGCAATTGTGGGATCAATGAATATAATATCGCTATATTCATACTACCCGATTAGGACTATTAAGTGCCATTATTCTAGCAGTAAGCTCAAGACGTATTATTATCTGGTAAAAATCCCAAATGGGAGGATAACTGGTAATGTCCCGGCTGGGTTTTGAACCCGCGACCTCTGGACTCACAGAGTGTCGCCTTTACCACTGAGCCACCAGGACAGACGAGAAATGACCCAATGATGGGAAAACTATATCAATAAGTTGTTCCATCGCTGGCACATCCGGTCGTGCTTGTGACCCCTCAAACGAACCTTTAGACTACCAGGAACTTATTGGAAAAGACTTCTTGACTCTAATCTTTGAAGAGACTATCGAAGGGGAAGCTCTCTGCAATGCCGTCAGCCGCACCCAGCAGGAACTTGTTTAGAGACTTTTCGATGATGGGTGACAGCTCTTTCATGAAGGCCTCAAAGTTCTGGTTGATAGCTGTGTTAACAACTTCACCTGAAAAAAATGAAAAGACAGTTAGTGGAATGAAATAGAAGAATCCTGGAACTTAGGTGAAGCTAAAATTAAGGAGGTGGTGATAATTGAACTATGACAGAGATTAGACTTTAAAAAGAACAATTTTGTTCAGCTATCAGCCACATAATAGGTATGATAATGCTGAAAAGAAATCGTTATCATTTTGATACATTTTATGAACCTTTCTTATTAACAAGAATAATAATAACACTCTTTAGTGGAAGGTAACCACTAGGCAAGGTTAATGCTTAAAGCATTTTCTACCACCTAACCCTCAGAGTCTATGATGTGGTCACAAACTCAAATTAATAAGGAAAAATGCATGCACTGGGTGGGACTCGAATCAACGGACCCCAACGCTACCTGGATTACTAGACTAGCGCACAATAATAGCGTTTTTTCGTTATAATGTCAAAATGACTACATACAGCCAACGCTCACTACATTGCATTTAGCATACAGAAAATTGAACCAGTACACAGAACATGTAACCTGTAATGTAAGTGATACAGGTGCAAAATTGCAGACCATTGTTAATTTCCTGACAAAAAACATATCCTCCGAACTGTTTTTATAGAGGAGAATCCTAGTTTTGTCTTTATTTAGGTGGTTATCATGTCTTCCTACACTTTGCCGTAAAAGCAAACCATAGACTAGTTATCATACATGTGTTAATCACTTTCGCGATGTCACAATACATCTACTCAAACTCGCTTTACTAAATCTTTTCTGAAACCGGGACTTGAACCACCGACCTCAAAGTTACAAGTCCGCCGCCTTATCGATCAAGCTACTGAGGTCGGTTTTAGACTACACTTCATGAAGAACATAGATAGATCACAAGATATTGCTTCTGAGTCTCTCTCAACCTGTCGTGGACTCGGAACATGGAGCTCGATAGTTCGAATTCCGAAGTGTGGCAAATTTTGAGTAAGGTGAGTTTTAAGTAATTGTTACATCACGACTGTAATTTACACAAATAGGTATGATAACTTAAACTGAACTTCCTAGCATAGACATTTCTAATTTTATTTAGAAAGTGGAGTAGCTTAATGGACGATTTAACCTCTAGGTTTTTTAATACATTATGATTATACATATAGGGTACCTTGGTATATCTAGAAATCTGTAAAATCAAGTAAATACTAACGCATGTTAAAAGATTGGTCTAAAAATCTCCAAGAATTCTAATGACTCACTGTTGATATCCAAATTACCTCAACTCAAATCTCTTCTTCTGAGAACATATTAATTGCAAATGAGACAGGTTATGTTTAAGAGTGAGTCATTTATTATGATTCATTAATGAGGAAAAGACCCGTCTGATTGATAAATAGGTTTACATTTTGTTGATGAGAATCTGTGTCCAGCAGTAGCTTCATCGATAAAGCGGAGGACTTGTGAGACCTAAAGGTTGGTGGTTCAAGACCGGGTTTCAGCGTAGATTTAGAAAAGCGAGTTTGAATTCTTGTGATATCACGAAAGTGATTTACACAAATATGATAACTTTTCAGCAGACTTATTGCTTCAAATAATCTGACACGCATCTAGCTGACCATGGTAGCAAATTGGGATACCCCAAAACACATTAAAAGAAAAAATCGGGGATTTTTTGTTGTTGATAGAAGACTATTCTAAATTTATAATAGCTGTACTTTAGAATCCATTTTCACTAGTTGATAACATGCTAAAGCTTTTGTTCTGGCCAGGAGTCAGATGAAAAGTTGTCATGTCCCGGCTGGGTTTTGAACCCGCGACCTCTGGAACCTGTGAGTGCCGCCTTTACCACTGAGCTACCGGGACATAATCTTACCGAGTTGCTTGTCTCCATTGAACAGGTTGCTGAGGTGAATTTTGCCCTTATGCACTTTGATCTTGATACTCATATCGCTGAAGTGATACACAACTGCACCATCTTTCTCCATTTTGTTTCCGTGCATCACCACGTGGGCTTTGATGTCATCTGATGGGAGCAAAGAAGAAAGCATTAGGAATGTTTCCATGATCAAACCTGGCCGTAAGAGAAGTGAATATAAGAGAAACCTGGATAAATATATACTCGTAATTATAGAAAAACTACTGTAAATAGTGTAAGTGTATTTACCACAAATTCATAAGTTTCAACAAAATGCTTGTTATTTTTATTCACTCCTGTTAACATTTCTCCACATCTAAAGTATGCAATCTGCAATGCAATATAAGTACTGATCTTCCTAACTTCAGGTTACCGAATATTTATTCTACTGACAAACATTTCCAGTAATGTTTAAATTTTCCATGGTCACCAACATGATGATCTTGTTCCTATCCAACGTGTAACGGGGACCCTGAGAGACCCTAAACCCTACACCTAGATAAAGCCCATTTTCATGGACTCCGTTGATGCGGCTTTCATTTAATAACATGGTTAAATTATTCTGTGTAGTACTGGGTCGACCGTAGAGTCTAGGGTTTAGGGGCTAGGGTTTTGTTGTGTTCGCGCACAAAGGATAATACTTACAGACATCTCCAGTAATGTTCCCAATTCCCTTGATAGCTAAAATGACAATTTTCCAATCTAAAGAATACTGATAAAATACTTACAGACATCTCCGGTAATGTTCCCGATTCCCTTGATAGCCAACATGATAATCTTCCAATCTAAAGAATACTGATACAGACATATCCAGTAATGTTCCCGATTCCCTTGATAGCCAACATGATAATCTTCCAATCTATAGGAGGCCTCAGATACCAATCTGATTTTGTACAACTTTATTGTATTTTATGTATTTATGTTAAAATGTGTAAATTTAATTGTACAAATAAAGATTATTTACATTACATTACATAAAGTATACTGATACAGTACTTACAGACATCTCCAGTAATGTTCCCGTTTCCCTTGATAGCCAACATGATGATTTTCCCGTCCACATGGTACTGGCCATCGAGACGCAGATGTGGAAAGCTGACATCGAACTTGAACTCATGACTGTCCGAGTCCATGGAGAGTTTGCCCAGGGTGAAGTCACTAGCGCCGTGGACGTACAAGTCCTTGGTGGATATCTTGAGAACCTGGTGGTCGGCTGCCACCAACTCCTTGATGAACAGAGGCTCCAGTTTGGGCACGTTCAGCTCGGGGATGCCTTGAAGGAAGAAAAAATGCTCAACTTGTTAACTGGTGAGACTTTTTTATGTTGATTTTTTTTTTTTTTTTTTTTTTTTTTTTAAAGGTAGTTGTGCCCCGGAACCGCTTTCGCATTACTTCAGGGCACTTTACCTTTACATCCATGCCATCACGGAAACGGAATAACTCAGTTAGAATTTTCCGCTCCGGCCGGGATTCGAACCCGCAACCTCCGGGTCAGCAACCAATGCTCTTAACCACTGAGTCATGGAGGTCGGTGCCACGGAGTAGCTGGTGAGACTAGGAGGTATAATCAGAACACGAGTTGACATTGTAATTTCCTCATTTATTTGAGTATGTGACCACATAATAATAAGACTATGAGGTTAAACCTCATAAAACCTCCCTCTGGCCGCTCTCGCGTCAAGCTAGGATACAAAATGAAGGTGTATATTCGGTGGTTCTAGGTTAAAGAGCTGATTTTCTAAAAATCCAAAGTACTGAGCACACTAAAATTGTAATCTTAAATCGCATTTTTATCAAAGGTTATACGTTATGCTACATCTCGTTACGTGTATTCATACAATATTAACAATCTTATGTATGTCTACAGGAATGAATGGCCTATGATAAAGCTGATGTATTGTTGTTGTTGTAATCAACTTGGCTAATGCTGGGGTGAGTGATGGTCTTCAACCAACTAAAGTAGTAGTTTTCTCGTTCTAAACCACATATTTCTATGTGCGATCAACCATCGTGAGAACTTGGGCATTTTTAATTTTGAGCCATTAAACCCTGAACTGCAAACTAGCCTGGCTTGTTAGGGTTGACTAGTCTGCTCTCTGTTTATAGTCCTCTAGCAAGACTGACTGATTTTCTAGTATGATTGTAAATGAAACCTCCAGATTCAGCTCTATAGTTTCACCTTGTATTTCAAGAATAATAGAAATAGGTATCTTCAGAAGAGATTAAAATGTAATATTGCAGACGCAGATATTGTATGTACGCCTGATGTTCATTTAGATATGCAATGTGCAATATTACAGGACTGTATACCTGAAGAGCGTTTGCGCACAGGGGTTTACGTCGCTGCTTCTTAATACATTTGTAGTTAACTAACTATTTTGACGATAAAAATATATTCAGTATCTCCCCCTTATAAAAACTATACGAGACTCAACTAATACAAAATGAGCCTTCTAAAATTGCTGAATAATAATTATTATAGAGTATCTGCAGTTTAATTTTATTTATTTATTGAAATACCTATTATTACATCAACCAAAATTTATCAAATATATTCAAAATACCTACAGTACAAGACCCTGTATGAGTGTATAGCCAAAATAATGTCTAAGCCACATGGCTATCAAAAAATGGTGATAGGTACTTACAGGCTTGGACTAGAGGAGATTTCAATGAGTTTTTTTTTGTAAAGACCGCTATTATGTAACACGACCAAGACAAATATCATAAGTTATCTCTCACCATCTTTCAGTTTAGGCTTGAGGGCTTCAATGTTCTCACGGATACAAGACTCTACATCTCCGTTGTGGCTGCTGCAGGGATGCACATAGTCGGCTGAAATGTGGAGGGTTATTTTGGAATAAATTTCAGTCCATCATAAAGGGGCCAACTTATAAAATTAGAACGAATATTAGATAAGCCCCTTCATAATCCTAGATATAATACTCTGTGATTGGTGAAAGAACGAGATCTTTGTGATAATTTCTTATCTTTGCTATAATTTTGTTTTATAATTTGGCCCTAAATTTGGCCCTAAATGTAATTTGGCCCGGTATGGAAACAAATTAAGGACCTAGTTTTTGTTATACATACATACAATGATGATGCACAAAATTTATCAAAATTTCAGATGCCAAATTTTTGATTTCAAGCTTGGCTTCAAACAGATACAAAAGCTTTTTTCCGCCGTATTTTGACCAAACAGTATTCTACCAAGTTCCTAAAATATTCAATCTTTGATTTTCAAAGTGAAATTATAATGGACTCGAAACTAGACGATACTTGGGGTTTATCTTGCCCTTTGTCAGTTTTTGGCGAACATTTTTGCCTTTTCTCATAAAAAAATCCAGAATTTTTTGTGATCTGTGTTGTAGCTTGCACAATTGACCATCTGGTAGCTTGTCCTCCCTTATGGGCGAGAAGTTCCCATACGAAGGCAGGGTCAACTGGGATCAACCTGATGCATCCTTTAAATGTAACTGTAAAAAACTCTGAATACAAAAAAATGATAGCTCTGGGATTTGAACCTGAGACCATGACAAGCGAGTACATTACTACTGATTATTTCATCTCACCTCGTCTAGAGTCTCATCATAACTAGATGGAATTTTTTTCTGATATTCTCGTTTCCAAAAAAAGTTGAAATTCTCTTTTCTTAATTTAGAAAATTGAAAAATTAGTCACTTAAATTTATTAAAAAAAAGAATAACTTCTTTTTATAGAAAGGTAGCAGAAAAATCTTTCAAAGACAACCAGGTTTATCACCTCTCTGAGCGGGTTTGAGATGCACCCACTAAACACATCACTTGGAACAGAATCTTTTCAATACTTCAAGTGCGCCGCTATAGGGCCAACTACCAGTTACGTTGCAAAGAGTTTTTTCCTATCCAGCATACTTACGGAGTTCCTTTTGCACTGGAATAGCCCCGCCCACCTGGAACCAACAGGACTGGCAGCACACCAGAAGCACCAACTTCAACAGTCGAGCCATTGACAGCATCTTGAGTACTGATTCCAAAAAGAAAAGTCACTTTTTAAAAATTGAATGCAATCCAAAAATCGAAGAAAATGGGTTTCTTTTTAACTTGGATACGTTGTTTGCAATTGTAAAGAAAACAAAAATGCAATTAATATTTTTTGTAGAAGTTTTAAATTTGGTGTTTTGGCAAATAAACGAATACTTACTTCTTCTCTAAAGGTAAAAATAAAATAAATAAATAAATAACTTAAGAATAAAGAAGAGATCAAAGTGTTTTCTGATATTTTTATCGTCTACATGGACACTGTTTTGATTTGTGAAAATGTTGTGGAAGTGTTTGTTGATAAATGAATGTATCAACTTGACTTTTCTATTAGATTTTCCATGAGAAATGGTTTAATTGTCACTCGTGATATCTGAGTAATGGGTTGACAAGTGACATCGTTTCCGTGTTCAAGACTTCCTCATAAGTATATGACGAATACAATAAACATAAATGTAAAGATATACATAATTATATGACTTCCTAAGACAGAATATATATTTTTATCTAGTGCTACATAGCGTTTTCTATTCACAATAGCAATTTTCTAAGCTTGGTCTTTCATTTCAGAATAATCTAACCGGAACGATAAAACATCCCTCTTCGTTGACCTACGGTTCAGGAGATAAAGTCACCAGAAGTTTAAATACACACACGTCAGAGTCACCTTGTGTCAAAAAATAATCAACTTAATAGTCAAATTTATGTCCATTTCAAAGAAGGGGTTAAAATCCTAAGACAAGTTATTTTTACAGATGAGACAATAGCCATGAAACAAAATTATTGTTATTAAGTGTATGCTGTTGGTAGCTCCCATGTGTAATTGTGTAGGTTTAAGTGCTTGATGAAGGAAGAGAATGCCGTTGGCATTAGCACCGCCCTTGATCAAGTTTTGTTCTATTAATCTCAATTTCTATGAATTGTATATAATATATACTATGTAAATAAAACTTGATCCAATATGTTTAATAATAAGAGTCTGTAGGTATGTACTAGGCATGTCGGATATTTTTTTCTTATCAATATTAGTGCCTTTTCTTATGTCGTACCCATGAGCTTCAAAGACATTCATCCTATGTTATAGAGTTGTAGCTTATCATCCCGTAGTGTACCTCCCCTCAGATGGGCAAGGAGTGAGACAATACTTCCCTTTCAGGAGCTGGGCGAACAGGAGCTCACCCATTTTTGTAGATGGTCCCATTTTAAATTCATCAACTTTGAACTAGCAGTTCTTGGAGAAAGAGACCATGCGCCTGACCTCTAACATTTTTACTGAAATGAATATTTCGACCAAAAAGTGCAAAAATAAGGTTTGAGTCTTGCCGATAATTTGTTTGTTGTTGTAAAATCTAGAATGTAGATTTTTTTTTTTATCATAAATAAGGAAAGTAAAAAAAAAACTTAAAGAGAATCTCTTGAAAACTTTTGTGATTCTAGCGATTGTATCCATTAGTGTATTTTTCAATGCAATATTCTGTTGAGTTTGAGCCACTGACCTATTAGCGCTAATTTGTCGTCTTGTAGGTATAAATATTTTTATTTTTTTCTCACAAAACAAAACTCCTATCTTGTCTTGAATGATCCTATACGATGTTTTTTTTTCATTTAGGTAGGCGCTTTAACTCTGCTGGAGCAGGTCGTTCGCGCTATCCGATGTTTTTAACCATCACTATTTATATCATTTTTTCTGATCCATATGGTGTTTTTAACCATCACTATTTAGATCATTATTTTTTTTTCTGATCCATATGGTGGTAATCTACCACCATAATAATTATTATAATTCATTCTCTGCCGTCACATGCTATCAAGCTCGAGGGGAGGCTATCGCTCGTCAAGTAGCGCCAGCCAACCGGCCTATATTAACACGAAACAGAGGTTATATGTATTTTGTTTTATTGTTTTAACATTATCAGGACTGAAGAGGACAACATGGAATTGTCATGATAAAGTTAGTGATCTAGCTATTTGCTATTAATTTTTGCCTTATAGGGACAGGAAGACAATTCTACTGGAACAGCACATAATTTTCTTCACTACGCGTGGACCAATTACGTCACAACACAATAGATTTACTATAAACTACCGATACTAACTCCTGTTTGTTCTGTTAAAACCTTATAATAAATTTACATGAAGATAATATCGAGAAAACAGAGTGCCTAACCGACCTCAGTAGCTTGATCAATAAGGCGGCGGACTTGGAACCTGGAGGTCGGTGGTTCAAGTCCCGGTTTCAGCGTGAATTTAGTAAAGCGTAATTGAGTAGTTGTGATATCACGAACCTGAACACAAATATGATAACTTTATTTTTAAATTTCATCTCCATTATCTTATCACGACGCGACGGCGCTTTACCCTCTATTCTTTGAAAATTCACAAACCAGCAACTCAAATTAAACTCACCCAGCCTGAGAGGGACCTCGGAATTGCCAACAACATGAGGGTTCAAATTTGAATTGGCACCCATCAAAGGAAGTGATATTTCTGAAACTGAAAGATTTGCTGTACGCATTTTTAATAAAGGCCGTCTCCTCTAGAACACCTATTCGAGGAAGCACGGGAAGCCAACTTAGCATACCATGCTTTTAATTGCCACCTGATTGTCTCAAGCAAGTTGTGGGCTGTCTAATTATAAGATGGGATCGATCCTGTAATCAGCACGAATTCACGGTCCCTGTCAACCAATACTAGATCCAGGACTGCCAACCTCCAAGATGTGGTTACAATGTCATCGCATTCGTGAGAATAATAATAATAACACTATTTAGTGGAAGGTAACCACCAGACGAGGTTGATGCTCAAAGCATTTTCTACCACCTAACCCTCAGAGTCTGATTATTATGTGGTAACACTCTCAAATTGTGAGGAAAAATTCATGCACTGGGGGGGATTCGAACGGATCCCTACGCTACCTGGATTACCAGACTAACGCGTTAACCACTTGACTACCAGTGCACGATACTGGTGCATTGATGAATCACAATAGCGATGTCACAATTACTCAAAATAAGCCTTACAGTACCAGCCATGTATAACAGCTATAACAAAAGACAATAACACAAACCGTCAGCGACCTTAAAGGATTGGTGTTAGGAAGGACATGAAAAGTGGAAGTAGGAATACAAGAATCAATCAACTTTAACCATTTAGAAGAAGTTAGAGGTTGGACAACTATTCACCGATTCCGAGTAAGTTTTGGAAGAGGCAAAGTGAAAGAAGAACATTATTTCCGATTTCTAATATTAGAAATTTATCTGAAGTAATAGATTTACTAGATTATTACTGTACTTGAGACTCGAACAACCGTTCTATAGACTACGAGTCCGCCGCCTTATTAATCGAAGTACTACCAAATTAGTTCAGGGTGTAATGTATGTATAGTTATAATTTGGTCTATTTTATAATTCGGCCCTTAATCAAGAGTGGAAGTTTTTAATAATATATCAGTACCTTCAATTTTGTATCTACTTAGTACAAACGGACGATTCTTTGTTTTAATAGTCGATCATTATACATAAAAATTAATACGTCTGCATATTACAGTGTAGTGGGTTTAATTAAAGTTTTAAATGATAAAAGATGAAGATATGTGGTTTTTAATGAAGGGTTTGGATTGAGAATTATTAAATTAAATACATACCTACATTAGCTATCAGTATGACCAATTGACTACTCACTACCCTTGATTATGCATACTGGGGGGGAGGATAAAAATACGACCTCAGTAGCTTCATGGTTAAGGCGCCGGAGTCGTGACCTAGAGGTCTGTGGTTCGAATACTTCGAGTCGGAACAATGGCAATATTAACCCTTATTAACCCCGCGTTGCATTGACGCAACACTGGTGGTAGGCCTGGTTTTTGATTTTTTTTCTTTTTTTTGGTTAGTACCTTTGCATTGAAATTACGTGATCTGCAATGTAAACAAAAGATTCTTATCACCTCGAAAGAAAACATCCTCATTTTGTAAAAGAGGTGCAAGCAGAGGAGATAAACGCCATGGCGTTTATTTTTCAAAATTAAAATGTCGGACCTTCGATGGTAAGTTCGATTTTACTTTTCAATTAATTTTATTTTTTATTGTCTGTTTAATTATTTAAATTAATGAAAGCCCCTGGAATCCATAATTACTTATTTTGTAGTCAAAAGTACAATTATTACTGCTCTATGGAACCCCATTTGAGTGTGTTGCATTCTCGCAACGCGGGGTTATTACCATGCCTATTTCATATGAGAATTATTACCCTGGAAAGATAATGCAGCAGTTACATTAGCTTCTACCATTCACTACCATTCACTCTGTGCAACCCATCTCTGATGAAAATAGATACTCAAGTGATCTAAAACGAGTTGTAAAGGTTAGACAACCATCTGCAGTTACTGAATATAACAAAAATACATGGGAGGGACAGATTTGATGGATGAGAACATCAACAGACATCGCATAGCGATCCGTAATAAGAAATGGTGGTGGGCCATCTTCTCGGGGGCACTTGATGTCAGTGTTCAAAATGCTTGGAATCTATACAACATGTAACATGTTGAGAAAATGACTCAACTCCAGTTCGAAAGAGCCATTGCAACCTCTTACTTGCGAACTCATGGTGTCCCTCCGACACAAGGAGGCCGACCGGCCATCAGACCACAGGCGCTACTCAGACTCACTTGGTCGTGGTTAATAAAGGCAAGAAACGCCGTCGATGTACTGGCGCTTATTGTACCAGTATAATGCACACATCCTATAGAAAGTGTGATGTAGGTCTTTGTGTAAGTTGTTTCGAAACTTATCACAGGGTGAGACCCTAGTCTCACCGCTGACATTCTAAGCATAACCCCCGCTGACGCTGACATTCTGACCTTTATTTACTAAGAAAATTTTAAATTTAGTTGCAATAATTGTTTTTACTATTTGTTTTTGTTTGTACTTTTATAACTATGTAAAATGATAATTAATAAAACTTTTTCAATTTGTTATTTCAGCTATTTAAAAAAAGTCTTTTTATACCACTCATTAGCCCCGCGTTGCATCTAAGCAACACCCCATTGTGGACAAACGGTAATATGGAGAAAAAAAAGTTAAGGGAAAAAGTTTGTTTAAATTGAGTAATTAACAAGATCCAATAATTTTTTAAATACATTTTAAGAAAAAAAAAACTCGGGTTAATAAGGGTTAAGAGTTCAGGGTTGAGTTTGTTTTTTTCTTCTTCTTATTCTTCCTTTCGTAAACGTGGACATCGCTTTCAAACGCATGGTCTTATCACGACAGGGGTTTTACCCTCTATTCAGTGGAAACTGACAAACCAACTTCTCAAATCTTTCCCCAGCCTAAGGGAGACACTCTCCCGTTCTTGAAACACTCTCCACTCTCATTATATCCAAATCTCCCTTTCAACTGTCACACAACGCTCTGTGATTGATTATTTTGAACGCAATAACCAATCAGAGTGCGTTGTGTGTCGGTTGAAATAGAGATTCGGGGATTTTGAGCGTGGAGAGTGTTTCTGGAATGGGCTATTACTCCTGAATTTAACGTGCCATTGACGCTAGCTGTGGATCGGGTAGTTTTGTTCTCCTAACATTGGATGTCTCTACGGCTCTAACTAAGAGAACCGGACCTCGTTTCAGAAAGCTTTCTCACTCTCCATAATCCACAAATCTCCTTTTCAACTGCACTCTGATTGGGTCATTTGGGTAAACAACATACTCTGATTGTGTTATTTGGGTAATCAACACACTCTGATTGGGTTATTTGGGTAAACAACACACTCTGATTGTGTTATTTGGGTAAACAACACACTCTGATTGTGTTATTTGGGTAAACAACATACTCTGATTGTGTTATTTGGGTAAACAACACACTCTGATTGTGTAATTTAGGTAAACAACACACTCTGATTGAATTTTTAAATGAAATTTGACAGTTGAAAGGGAGATCTGGGGATTTTGAGAATGAAGTATGAAAATGTCGAGGCATGGCTGTTATGGTGGATAATTATTTGTAAACCTGACTAGATACTGACCATTCTAGACGTTGCTCTGAAACTTACGTAAACGAAAACGATATTTGGAAGGTAAACGATCATCATTAGCATGAGATCATCACGCATGCGCGTTGAGCATATGAAAATTTGCCACGTGGCATAAGTACGACAATTATTCGATATCTAATAGTTATCTATGCATCTATCTATTTTTTTATCGGACTATCTATGTAAATACAGGGTGAGTTGAAAGTCTCATGTCGCGCCAAAATGTTGTCCGTCCTGTATCTCTAGAACCGTATATTGTTTGATTCTGTCCGTATCTGTATATTGGTACTAGCGGCCTGCAAGGGTCCAGGACCTCCAGAACACAGCTTTTCCATTTATTATATTTATTTTGCTCTATACTTAATTAACCAAACACAGTGAGACAGCGAAGCGACTTCACTAAGGCTGATTTGGCCTAAATCTGGGCCGCATTGAAATTTTTAAGGAAATTTTAAACAAATTACCAATAAAATCTACAGATAATGTGTTAGTTTTGGGTTAGGTGCCAGATGATGTGAGACTTTATTAATCAAGTAAAATTCATAGTACTTATCTAACAGCCATGATACATTATAATTATTATTATTTTAATCTTTATTAGGAGGACACAATCTTTACAGTAAAAGATTAAGAAAAAAAAAAAAGAAAAAAATCTCAAAGTAAAAATAAAAGATAAAATCGTATGAAAAATAAAAAAATAAAGATGAAAATGATACTAGTGTCCTAACTAAAGGGCATGGTTATTGCCGGTTTCAATCTCTTCCAACCAACTCTTTTTTTTTTAATGATATTTAGGTATTTACAGAGGAGGCTTAACAATCAGAGTCCTTGCTCCTCTACTATTAATTACAATGTGCAACACATGGAGTTAAAAGTATTAGGTGTACAGAATTTAGTAATATAGGTAATTAGAAAGAACTCTTATTTATTTTACAATTTAAGTTACGATATGAAGAGGTAATGGTCAAACCCAACTCTTTGATCCGACCACCTTGTATTTCTACTTCTTCATCCATCAGCCAGAAATACTAGGTATTTTACTTGATTATCTGTCCGTCTTTATCATTACCCATTTGTTTTTAACAGTTTATCTATTGTGTGTAACTGTGTATATATTTATGTGTACCTTCATCTATCATCGCCATATTTAAATGACTTATCTTCGTATCATGCCTTACCTACTGACTTATCACATCCCGCTTAGATAGATATCAGGGTCGGTCACTTTGTTTATCCATTGTGGCAATCATGAGTTACGATATTCCTAGAAGACCATTCCGGTTTCCAAGAGCCTGCCTGCAAATGGACAGTGGACTGAATTAATTCTATCCCGGTAGATCAGTGGTAAACGCGGCACTCTGTGGATCCAGAGGTTCCAGAGGTTGTGGATTCTAAACCAAGTGCACTGGTAGTCAAGTGGTTAAGGTGCTAGTCTGGTAATCCAGAGGTAGCGTAGGGATGCGTTAGTTCGAATCCCACCCAGTGCAAGAATTTTTCCTCATTAATTTGAGTTTGTGACCACATAATAATAAGACTCTGAGGGTTAGGTAGTAGAAAATGCTTTGAGCATTAACCTCACCTGGTGGTTACCTTCCACTAAAGAGTATTATTATTATCAAGTCTGAACATGACAAGTTTTCTTCCTATTTTGGATTTTCACCACATATAATATTGGGTCAAGGGCTTCTTTTTCAATCTCTGTTTACACGCAGTAATAATGCTGCAATTACGTAAACAGGTTTGAGGGACACTGCATACATCAGGCTAAGGACCTATTCCCAGGCCCTCTCTATACATCTTTGTTTATACCGAGATCCAGATCCAACTTTGCACTGTTACAACAACTATTATATGTATACCATTAAAGAGGAGAGGCTTACTGCTAGAATAATGGGATTTCTATAGTCCTCGTCGGGCATTACAAATAAGCCGATATTATTACATCCGTAACCTTACACTCTGCCGGGCTGTCTCTTTCCTTGTATTGGCGTTCTTCACAACTCGACCGAGGTGTTTGATCATAAGACCTAGAACACTCAGTCACTCAATTATTTTTTTATTTTTCCGTAAAAAGAAGAAATAAATGAAATTCTTCCTTTTAAGGAAAAATAACCCGTCGTGTATGACCATGCAGTTGAAATACGACGTTAAACTCTAATAAAACAAGGAAAAATAAGTAAATAATAAAGTAATCTTGGTCTTAAGATAAGATGATTCCAGCCCTACCCAGGCTGGGTGAAGTTAATGTGGGTAGCTGGTACGATTCCCAGCGAATGGAGGGTAAAACCCCCGTCCTAATCCAGGACGTTAAATCAAGTAGAATCGTTGGCGTTACGAAGGGCATCCAGCCGTAAAAATGTGCCAAAACCAACCAACCTCAACCATGAGGTTGAACAACGTCGACCCTGCTTAAGCGGGATAAGACAGAGTAAAAGAAGAAGAAGGTCTTAAGATATCACAATTTTAATGAGTAGCGCAGAAAAATGAGACTCTTTTTGAATATTTATCTAACGAGAGGTCTTCAAAATCAGAGTCCTTGCCCCAAATGAGACTTTTTCGTAGTAAGTTTCTACTAAATGGAAGTTAAACGAAGAAGTTTTGTATTTTTAACATGGTAGTTGAAAGAAGAAAAAGCACAGCTTTGCAATGAAAAGTACAATTTGATTTCTAATATTAAGAATTTATCTGAAGTAAAATCTTATTATTATGCTGTAAATAACATTCCTGTTTTATTTTCCTTAACCTCTATATTTAAGGTTATTCAAGACGGAAGTTTTACCCTTCATTTTCTGGAAATTCAGAAACCAACTAAACATAAACATGACAACAAAGAAATACAAAGTTGAAAGTAACAGAATAAAAAAAGAAAATTATATATTGTAATTAAAATTATTTTTTTTTTTTTTTTTTTTTTTAAAGATGAGTGTTTCACAGCCTTTTTTATTTTGTAGCCATGAAACAGGAGCTACTGTAGACGCTTGTGGTCTGTGTTGTAGCCTGCCCATCCCGTAGTATGCCTCCCCTCTGATGGGCGAGAAGTGACACAATACTTCCCATTTAGGTGCTGGGTCAACACGAGCGCACCGGAAGAATACAAATTTTTGTCGGCGCGGGGGTTCGAGCCCGGGACCTTCCACATGGCAAGCGAGTGCTTAACCACTGAGCTAATCGCGCGCTCTAATTCTAACTATTCTAATTATTCTAACCTACTTAAAAGACGAGGCCATTACCGTGGGCAATCTCTACCACACAACCCTTATTATTATTTATTTAAATAACATTACCTATGTTACATGTACCTACTATAAGTACACATTTCTAAAAGTTATGGATTCATCACCATAGTCAAACCAAATGATTGAGCCAGTAAATAGATATCTCTTGGACCTTAGGGCTAGGGTCTAAGCTAGCACATAGACTAGGCTATGTTCTGTCGTACAAATCCGTTCTATGGTTGCAGTGATCAAATAACATAATATGTACATACTTACTAGGTCTGGCTGGGGACGTTAAACTGGGAGAAGACCCGTGTCTCGCTAGATAGTATAAACAGCAAACAGACTAGCTAACTCTTACTAGCCAGTAGGCCAGCTTGCAGTTTCCTAAGGGTTTAATGGCTTAAGAAAAAGTCCAAGTCCTCACGATGGTTGATCGCACACAGAAATATGTGGTTCAGGACGAGCCAACTTTAAAATAAAGTTGACTGGAGACCATCATTCCCCCCTCAAGCTGTAGCCTAGCTGGCTTCAACAACAACAATAACATTTTCAATTATTATAAATTCTGTTATGACCGGTTCTACGGATCTGGAAAAACACCTAAAACACACGAAACCGGGTACTGGGAACGTTAACTATCCAAAAGGATTCGTTAAATTAGTGCTAGTGCAGAAATCGAGGGTTTTACTGCACGAGCGCTAATTTGACGAATCCTTTTGGAACCAACATTCCCAATTCCCGGTTTCGTGTTTCTCAAGATCCGTAGAACCGGTCATTAGAATTGCTATGTTTTTTTTTTTTTTGCTATGTTAGATCATGAAGAGAACCTCCGAACACATCATCAGTGCCTAATGAGTACTAGGAATTCAATTCGTGACGTCAATATCACACGCGACCATCGCATTTCATTTGATTATCTCAGTGGTAAGAGCTTGTCTTGTGCCAGTTCACGGGTTTGAACCTCAGAGCCGACACTACAATTGAATTCAAAATTTGGTTTCAGTTGTTTGTAAGGAATAAAATCAACAGACTGTCCATTACCTACTTCTCTCCTATGTATTTATTCCATTAAATATATAAGACCTGTTTGACTGCTGGAGTAAAGGGACTTTTCTCCAGCAGTCAAAGCACAACGTAAAGTTGTGATCTTTGAGATTGATTTTGTCCATTTTTTACATCTCAATCCCAGGGTCAGGGATCGAGGCCATTTTGAAATTGGTATCCCTCGTCAACAGATAAAATAAATCAAACACCTCGGCCGAGGTGTGAAGAACGCCTATACAAACAAAGAGACAGCCCGGCAGAGTGTAAGGTTACGCAAAACATAGTTCCCATGCATTTCATGTACTTTCAGCCAGCGAAAAGTGCAATATGAATTATGTAACACACATTGCATAAGTATTGAGTTCTTCGGCGCTCATAGGTTTGATACTTTTTACTTTCCTTATCTTATAATAAGGAAAGTATTGTATTCGTCGAAAATTTGACCTACCCAGTTCTTCACATTTCTGGACGAATCATAGCCTCAGGATACCAAAAAAGTTGTTTTGAGCCATTGGTCCGTGCGTCTGTGTGTGTGTGTGTGTGTGTGTGTGTGTCTGTGAACAGGATATCTCAAAAACGGTAAGAGCTAGAGACTTGAAATTTGGTGTGGAAATTAATTTTATACACCAGACGAACCACGAAACTTTTGGTTGAAATCGGACGCATCCCGCGGCCGCAGGGCCCCAAATATTAGCCGCAAGCGCCGCTTCTTTGAATTGGTTAAAGATACAAAAAAAGTTGAAGAACAACATTTTATTAGATTAAAAAAATAATAGGGGTCTATTCCGATCATTTTTTTGATATCTTGAATTTTTCGGACCTCGGCTCCAATTTACCGGTATTTTGGGGAGACCCGCTTTGACTAACTTTTTTATTATTCATCCTAGATGGGTGTTGTGACATATCAAATTCAATGATTTTAAAGTGCTGATTACGAATTTGGCATTGGTTTTTAGTTACCTGTTACCGTTGAGTCACCAGTGGCGGAATTCGACTCCTTTTTGGGGGATAGGGAAAGTCGTGTGATGTTTACACCAGATTTTTTTATTTTAATTTAATACGATTTCCTTGATTGTGCAGATACACCAGTTTGCTTGATTAAAATAACATTATGTTAGATGTAAATTGCTAATTAAATTAAATATTCTCTTATTTCTTAGTATCTTAGTAACTGCCCTTAATCAAAGTGCGTTAAAAAGTAAAAAAAAAAAAAAATGTATCTAGATTTTAATTTGTTATGATCAACTTGGGCTAGAATTATTATTGTTAATAAAAAAAAAAAATGATCTACTATTTCAGCGTTTAGTTTTTGGGTCATTCTCAGCAAGTATAATTGCTGATTGTTAGAAGACAAAAAAATTGTTACAGTAACAAATATTTAGGTCGAAATTAATGGACAAATTCTATAACTCAAGTCATTGGTAAACGTCGGTTTTCCCTATCTTACACAGTACGCAATCCGTGACTTAGCGCCACAAAGGTATTACAAAAACTTCTATCAATTCCGCCCTTAGTGTCACTAACATACTTAACACCTATTCTATGAAATTAAAAACGGCATAGAAAATATCTTGACAAATAAATTATTTATTTACAAGAGAATCATTCAAGTGTATCATTACATTTCACCTGAATAGTGACATTAAAACTTAACGTTATTGTGTCATTTGGATAGAAAAATGTAACAAAATAGAGCCTGAAACACTATTACGAAATTCTTTCATCAAACATTGCCACTGTAATAATAATGATCTTTATTTCTTTATCTGTTACTTACAGTTTTATGTTCTACGTAGCTGCGGGAAGTGCAGGATATTAGAAGATTATTATTATTTATTTATTTTCGATATGAAAAAATACAAATACAAAAACACGTCACCTAAGTCTATGAAAGGTACATGGTACCCACAAAATTAAGAAAAAAAATTTAATCTACAATATTAAAAGATCTACAAAATACAATGAAGATTTCACTTTCCTTCACCAAGCGAGCTAGGTCATGTCTACATTTCCATTTACTGGAAAATAATTTTCTCACTTTCTGTAAATATGTACCTTAGTTATTTAAAAATAATGCATGTCTCTTTCACGTTCACGCACGGTATTAAATATTATCTCAACTTTAGAAGATTCACTCATATCGTAGGGAATGCTGGCAAACAGACGGCTATGCAGATGTCCTCAAAGCTTGATCATTGACTAGTTGTATCAATAGATCAAGAATACGAAAATACAAGAACATTTTTACTTTAGTCAGTTTTAAGTACATAATTCCAACACATTCCTCAACAATTGAATTGGACACGGAAGAAGCCCACAGGATTGAATCTGGGCGTTCAAGGGGTTCAATATAATTATCACCGAAAAAAAACGTAAATAAGTAAATCAAACCATTGGGTGGAAGGGGCTGGTTGGTTGGCTGGGTGGAAGAGCTCATTAATGAGAACTCTGCCATAAAAGGAAAGATAAAAAAAACCATCAATGTGACATCAATCGAAGAATGTTCACAAAAAGATGGTCGCACAGAGCTCAATCAATGTTTCTCTACTTTAGATCCAACCCATGTAAGAGAATAGTACCAAAATAATTATGGTTGATGGAAAAATTCACCTAGGCCAGGGCTGCCCAACCAGTCGATCGCGACTGGTTGGGCAGTACAAAATGATTGTGAAGTAGGTTTTCTGGCATTTCACCATCTCACACAAGTGAAAATCCAAGATCTCCTTCCTCAACTCATGAGAATTTAAAGGAGGTTTCGTGACTTCTTGAAGGGGGGGGGGGGGGTCGATCGCGTTGATTATATGAGACTTTACAGTAGATCTTCTTCTGTAAAGGTTGGGCACGCCTGACCTAAGTTGTCCACAGCTCTTGCATTGTCTCACACCTTCAGTGGACCCATCAAACATAGACTTTGTTGGCAAATTATGATGGATGGATGACCGTCCAAAGTTTCTACTTCGATCTCAACTTCAGTAGACCCATCCATCATAGGGAATGGTGGCAAAGAGATGGTCGTCAAGGAAGGTCCTCATTTGGGCCAGCAGCTTCCGCTTGATGTCGGGTTTCATCTCCTTGAGTAGCTCCTGAGCGTTGGAGTTGATGAACAGGTTGAGTGCCGCCTCTGTGGGTTGAAAAAGCAATTTAAGAAAAGTGGAAAAAAATTAATGGGGCGGAGATGTTGATATTTGAAAGTTGTTAACAAAATGAAAAAATAAAATAAAAATTATGAGTGTTATTAAATACACATAAAAAAAATAAATAGAGAGAATAAAGTACACGCATTTACAGGTTTGACGAAGCAAGAGAATTTGCCTGTCCATTTGTAAAGCGTTTCTGTACAATTAGGTTTTTAGTTATATCTCATACAGTAGCGTACATAAATCTATGTCTTACCATTTTTAAAAAAAGCATGCTTTTAATTTAGACAAACATGATTTTGTAATGATAAGAACACAAATTGACATAATAATATATTATCATCTTTTTTTCAGTGGACTTTCATTGTGCGCCATTTTGTGTTATAATCAAGCAAAAAACCAAGTCTGTTTGTTTTACGATAAACCTACGACCTACGACATTCACTCCAAGTTGGTCTGTACTTGAGTTGAATATTTCCATGTATTTTGAAACGAAAAAGCTCAAGTCCTCACGATGCGATGGTTGATCGCACAAAGAAATATGTGGATCAGGACGAACCTAATTTCAATTTAAGTTGGCTGCAGACCATCACTACAAAAACAAAAGAAACATCACGAACATATTTACATCAGGATGGTTGAAAAAATATAACTGCTTGTCCAAAAATAACCGAGTCTTCAAGGTGTTTTGAGAAGTATTTAGGGTGTTTGTATATATTTAATAAATTTGCGTATACAAAAGGTGACATGTCATTTTTTATGACTGTTTTATATTGTAACGCATGATCGCACACCAAACTTCTTAAGACAATTTTATTCCCTGGACATTCCGAGGGGAAATGCTAATCCTTGATTCACTACAAGATGCTATTATTATTATAGTAAGCTTTATTAGGTAGAACAAAAATATATACAGTAAAATACAATGAAATTAAAAAAAAAAAATAGATTAAGCAAAGAAACAAGAACAACATAGAGAAAGAAGCTAAAGTCCTACCTAAAGAGCGGCGTTATTGCCTGTGGCAATCTCTTCCACCCAACCCTTTTTTTTGTGCTATCAAAATGAAAGAATTTTTTTTACTTATAAATGTTATTGTTGGTAAAATTCAATTAGTAGAAATTTTCTTACCCAGAATTTGGTTTCCATTGTGCACCTTCTCGATTCCCATCTTCAAGTTCCTCACGGTAAAGTCCATCTTGAGATCTTCGGTTCTGAGGTAGGTTTTGCCGTCGCTGCGGGTGTATGGAGTGGCCTTCAGGTAGATCTTGGCCTTGCAATCCTCTGTGAAAGCGGAGGAGAATCATGATTAGGTTGGGTTTAGTAATATTTAAATGACCGTGCGAGGGATGGGAAAATTGGGAAATTCCTTACAATCCTCTGTGAAAGCGGAGGAGAATCATGATTAGGTTGGGTTTGGTAATTATTAAATGACCGTGAGAGGGATGGGAAATTCCTTGCAATCCTCTGTGAAAGCGGAGGAGAATCATGATTAGGTTGGGTTTGGTAATTATTAAATGACCGTGAGAGGGATGGGAAATTCCTTGCAATCCTCTGTGAAAGCGGAGGAGAATCATGATTAGGTTGGGTTTGGTAATTATTAAATGACCGTGAGAGGGATGGGAAATTCCTTGCAATCCTCTATGAAAGTGGAGGAGAATCATGATTAGGTGGGGTTTGGTAATATTTAAATGACCGTGCGAGGGATGGGAAATTCCTTGCAATCCTCTGTGAAAGCGGAGGAGACACATGATTAGGTTGTGTTTGGTAATTATTAAATGACCGTGAGAGGGATGGGAAATTCCTTGCAATCCTCTGTGAAAGCGGAGGAGACTCATGATTAGGTTGGGTTTGGTAATTATTAAATGACCGTGAGAGGGATGGGAAATTCCTTGCAATCCTCTGTGAAAGTGGAGGAGAATCGTGGTTAGATGGGGTTTAGTAATATTTAAATGATCGTGAGAGGGACGGAACTTTTTTTCCAGTAATGTGTGATGACTATTCAAAGCGGAGGAGAATCATGATTAGGTGGGGTTTGGTAATATATGACCGTGAGAGGGACGGAAAATTCTTCCAGTAATGTGTGATGACTATTCAAAGCGGAGGAGAATTATGATTAGGTGGGGTTTGGTAATATTTAAATGACCGTGAGAGGGACGGAAAATTCTTCCAGCAATGTGTGATGACTATTCAAAGCGGAGGAGAGTTATGATTAGGTGGGGTTTGGTAATATTTAAATGACCGTGAGAAGGATGGAAATTTCTTCCAGTAATGTGTGATGACTATCCAAAGCGGAGGAGAATTATGATTAGGTGGGGTTTAGTAATGACCGTAAGAGGGATGTAATTTTTTTCCAGCAATGTGTCAAACTATCCGTCGCTACGGGTATGGAGTGGCCTTCAGGGAAATCCTGTCCTTGATATCCTCTGTAAAAGAAATAATTATGTACAAATGGAGAATTGTAATAATTCAAACCAACCTTACTAGGTCGATCAATAAGACGGTGGACTTGTTATCTGGAATCCAGTCATTCTGCAGTCACAGTTTAAGCAAAAATACAATACTTCCGATTTCTAATATTAGATTTATCTCGGAAGTAATTTAGGTAAAGCGAATTTGAGTCATTGTGATATCACGATTGTGATGTGATAAAACACAAATTTAATATGATAACCTTTTTGACATTTTCATGTCTTTGCTCTGGCACATAACCAAAATTATGTAACGAAATTATGTAACGAAATATTAAATTATAAAAAGAGAGAAGAGAAAAAGTATGTGTCATGCGCACAATACGAAATTTGGTCAGTTAAGTTTTAGACCTTGAATAGTAAAGATGAAAATGTCCCAATGGTTGCAGACTCGTATGCAAGCGTTTTTTAAACAAAAATTTAACATCGCTTTCAACTGCATGGTCATTTGGTCATATCAGTAGTCACCGTGGCAGAGTGAGTTAGCGCGCTAGGCATTGTACGCATGGTGACCTGGGTTTGATTCCCAGCGGGGCAGGAATTTTTTTTTCATTTATTTTTTTACATCAAGTACATCAGCTAATACAACTTCTCACTTTTCTGTCTATACTGATACTAAATAAAAATATATGCTTGAGATGGTTCATCTGTATACCTAGAAAAAAAGAAATGAAAAATTCAACTAAAGATTTTATAT
The DNA here is from genome assembly GCA_024516035.1 of Bactericera cockerelli. NCBI lineage: Eukaryota > Metazoa > Arthropoda > Insecta > Hemiptera > Triozidae > Bactericera > Bactericera cockerelli. The sequence continues at coordinate 10,435,323 of CM044964.1, forward strand.
TTATTTGAGTAATAATTCAATAACTGTGAGAGAACGCATAGATTACACACAGTGCGGGAAGAATTGTGTGGATGTTCAAACCCACTGTCTAGTAGTGTCTTGTCTGTTTCTTTATCCAATAATTAAAATTAGATTTAAGGATCAGAGTGTGTTATGTATGAATTTGTATTATCTACTTTCTGAAACCGCAGTAGCCACCGAAATCAAGCAGAACTATTCAAGATTGGGACGAAAATGGCAAACTCTAGTGATTTTTCCTAGGATGTTATCAACAAAATTTCACCTTATATCAAAATTTGGAATTTGCAATCTAATATCCACGTGCATCTGTACAAAAAAACTGAGTTCGTCACAGAGGTTGAATAATATTCATTCAACTAATAATATAATATTCAACCTCTGTGACAATTATTGAATAATATTATTATTTCAATTTGGAAGTAGTAGTGCCAGAACCAAATAACCTCAACCATGTGGAACAGTGGACAGTGGTTGGACAGTGGTGACCCAAACCAAATTTGGGAAAAGACGAAATGAAAGAAAAAGACACTCACCATACTCCCCCCAGTACTCCCCGCCCCCGGTAGCGGGCACCATGATGAGAACCCCTGAGCTGCGGTAGTGACTGCGCACAGATATCTTGGGAACATAGAACGTGAATTGGAACTGGTAGGTGGGCAAGTCAGACCTGTGGAGTGAAAGGGTTTGTTGATGAAAAATGGATCTGGAAAGTAGAGCAGATTAGGCTAATGGGACATGGTGAGTGAAAGGGTTTGTTAATAAAAATGGGTCTGAGGGGTTCAGGTTTATTAAAACGCCTTATTTTGTCTATAAATATTATCTTAATTAGCGTCTAGCCTTAGAAACTTACCATTATCTCAAGAACTGGACATAGAATTGAAAAAATATACATGTATACGGGTATATCCCCTTCCATACGTTCAAAATCAATCAAAAGATTCAAAAGAAGAAGAGCAGTTTAAGAATCTTTACTCGTTTCATTTTTGCAAAAGGTTATTTTAATGATTGGTTCATCTTACTGGACTTATAAAAAAAAAATTGAAATCCGAGCAAAAAAATATATTTTTTTTTTACAAAAACCAACACAATATTTCCGATTTCTAATACCTATTAGAAATTTCTCGGAAGTAATAGTAAATAATTTATAAAAGTTCAAAGCGCCTTGATGAATCTAGTTTCTTCGATCCAGAAGATCTTCAAAAATATAATAATAATAACACTCTTTAGTGGAAGCTAACTACCAGGCGAGGTTAATGCTCAAAGCATTTTCTACCACCTAACCCTCAGAGTTTTATTATTATGTGGTCACAAACTCAAATTAATGAGAAAACTTCATGCACCGAGTGGGATTCGAACCAACGGATCCCTACGCTACCTGGATTACCAGACTAGCGCGTTAACCACTTGACTAACAGTGCACTTATCCCTCTCCCTCCCGTATCATCTCCTCCCCTCATCTCCTCTCACCTGACAGCCATGACGGTCATGTTGCTCACGCCGTGAGCGTTAATGTCGCGGAACGTGGCGCGATATCCATTTGGGCCAGATCCGAGGGCCAGATGGATCTCGTCGATCACTATCGGCTCAATGTTGGCGATCCCCAGCTCGGGGATTCCCTGTCGGAAGTGCTGGACCATGAGGTTGGCGGACTCGGTGAGACATTCGTTCACGTAGGGGTCGGCTCGGGAGCAGGGGTGCAGGTAGTAACCTAAGAGAAAATAATAAATAGTTATAATAATAATAATATCGCCTTTTTTATACTGCCCGATTAGGACTATTAAAGTCCCATTATTCCAGCAGTAAGCCCAAGACATATTATTATGTGGTAAAAATCCCAAATGGGAGGATAACATGGCATGTCCCGGCTGCGTTTCGAACCCATGACCTCTGGAATCTTTGGATTCACAGAGTGCCGCCTTTACCACTGAGCTACCGGGACAAAAAAAGTTATAGTGAGATAGACTGAAATGTCACCTCATTATTAACTTAGAAGCTGAAAAATATCTACCTTGAACGAATAATAACACTCTTTAGTGGAAGGTAACCAACGGACGAGGTTAATGCTCAAAGCATTTTGTTTTTGTTGTTGTTGTTGTTGTTGTTGTTGTTGTTGTTGTTCTTGTTGCCAGATTGGTTGAGAAATAGGTAAGAGACAGGAGATAAGTCTAAGAAGATGGAGTTTGTTCTTTTAGCTTCATTTGATGGGCTGAGGTGCATCAATTATTTTGGGCGGAATTAATGAACGTTTTGTAATACCTCTGTGACGTTAAATCTAGATTTTGAGTATTGTTTTAAATGGGTCAACTACTACTGAAGTCATGACTTAAGATCTCAACTTTGTCTATTAATTTCGCCCTTAATCTTTACGAGACTACACCTGAATTTTGATTTGGATTGTTATGTCTTTCGTTGTTCTGTGCATTGACTATGCAGTTTTGGAGTGCAGGACATTGACTATGCAGGACTATGTTTTGGAATTATATTTCCCATCGATATAATACAGTAGTTAACGTATTTTTCACAATTAAAAGGGTCATTTGCATGTTTCAAACTTTTTAGGTAATTTTCACTGTTGCAACAATGCCGCTCAGAGATTTAACAAAGTTGAAAGTATTCAAGATTATGTTGGAAAGATAGTGAGAGACATGGAATTTAGAGGAAAGAGAAATAGAGGAAGACTTAAAATGAGATTCAGGGATAAAGTGGAACAGAACTTATGAGAGAAAATTTTAAACTTAGTGCGGCACAAAATCGAGAGACATGGAGATGGAGAAGGCTGTCAAGAAATGTCGACCCCACTAGAGTACGAAAAGACGTATAAGAAAAAGAAAGGTTTCAGAAACTCACGGTTAAATTGTTTGGCGGTTCGATTGTTCGCCAGTTGTTCACTGGCTTTGCTAATGGCAGCTGGACTGGTATAAGTCGCGCAGAGTAGAACCACCAAAACCACTTGTGAGGAAACCATCCGGTGGTTCATTCTGGACCAGGATAGTGATGGGCTGGGAAACATGTTGTGATAGCTAAGTTGAAATTCTGAAATGATAAGATTTGTTCAACATTACTTAAGTATTGAGGTCATTATTGTTGATTATATAGACATTAGCCTCCTTGTATAGACAGTGGTAGAAGTGCTGAGTCATTCCTTCACTGCCTGGCTACCATCGCTCACGATGACGCCACCCTATGATGATGATAGACATTAAAACACGTAATATAACCATGTAGTTGAAAGAGTTGTTATTCTATATAAAAAAAAAACCACTGAGAAGACATTTAAAGTAATTATACCTTATGAATTAATCACAATTGGAGATTCCAGTACCAATCTTTAGATAAAATCTTTTGGAAAGCAAAAAGGTAAAGAAAAAGATATCATCCAATTCAAAGTCGGTGTCATAATAATTACCTATACTTCTTTACTTTACTTTTTCCCAAACCCGTCAAACTTATTAGGTGACATGATGTCCGCATTGTCAGCTTCTTCTTCATTGTTGAGGTTGGTTGATTCTGACACTCCCACTTCCACATTTTATTTCTAGATACGGTTTCCAAAGTCAACTTAGCCAACCCTATTAAAGGCACCAACGATTTGTGTGGTTGTCTTTTGGCCTCACCTCTGACATGGCTGGTACCGTATATGTTCGCCAGCGTGACTATACTACATATTTTGTGTCGTAATAGTTAAATTTTTACACTATTACGACAACGAAATTACCAACACGATTTTTTTTTAAAGAAATCTATCAACCATAACAAGTTTAACTGAAAGTTAATGCCAGAAGGAACAAATTAACTTAATTTGGGTTTCTTTTCAAAGTACGTATTATGTACCTACATAGTAAGTGTTTCTTTCGAATCTTCGAGTAGAAGTTAATCGTTCCTCATCGGACCGATAAAGATAAATTACGAGGCTGTTATACTTTTATCTTAAATTAGACATTCGTTTCCGTGTGAACTCCAGAGATTGTTTTCAGTGTTTCTCAAAATGGTCGCATTTTGTCGCCAATTTTAGAGACACATGGAAGAAGTAATGATATTTGGACAAGAGTATCAAACACTTCAGTCGACCTGTGAAGATCGACTCATGCAAAGAAATGGACATAGACAATCATACTAGTATATTCAAAAAGTTTCAAGAGCACATGAAAAGATAAACCAGAAAAATATGCGTCGTATCGGCAGTTTTTTTGTTCCAGCTGTTGTTTGGAAGAAGTAATGATAGTTGGACAAGAGTATCAAACGCTTCGGTCGACCTGTGAAAAACGACTCTTGCAAAGAAAGGGACAATAATACTCGTTGGTTGAGATACTAAGGTCCGAATAAAAAAAGGATCAGATTTAATATAATTGGACAGTATCCCTTATCTGAGGAATACTGTCCCTCATTTTTTACTGTCCCTTGGGACAGTGGAATACTGTCCCTCATTTTTTACTGTCCCTCGGGACAGTGGAATACTGTCCCTCATTTTTTACTGTCCCTCGGGACAGTATCCCTTATTTTTTTTCTGTTAATGGATTAAAACTCTGACTTGAGGACGTATTTAACTTACCTAAACTTTAATCCAGTTCCATATTGTGGCCCTTACTCATAGCTTACCATACTAGACCATTTACTAAACAAAAATCAATGGACTTTGTATACCTATGTATACCAAGAATTGTATCCAAAATAACAGATTTTCGACATTAGCCTACCAATGCACAATTCGGCATTGAGTAACATAGTTTGAGAACGACTGGAGGACTCTGGAGAAGTGTCCGATACATTGATATTGGTAGCTGATATAATAACACGGAGAAAGTGTTGGGTTCTCCCATTCACCCAAGCTTCCGGAGTTCCTTTTCCGAGATGGTCAGGATGTTAGTGAGGATAAACCAGTGGCGGGTTTGATAATCTGGGTTATCTTACACCCACTTCTACCGTGTACAGTGGAACCTGGATGTAAGAGAACTGGATATAAGAGAAACCTGGATATAAGAGAAACCTTGATGTAAGAGAAATCTTGATATAAGAGAAACCTTGATATAAGATAACTAGATGTAAGAGAAACCTGAATGCAAGAGAAACCTGGATGTGAGAGAAACCTTGATATAAAAGAACTGGATGCAAGAGAAATCTGGATATAAGAGAAATCTTGATATAAGATATAGAGAATTGAACTTTTCAGAATGTTTTATAATCAAAAGAAGCAATGATATGAGAGTGTGAAAACCCATGAGAAATTAATCTTCCTTTAAGCAGGCTACTTATGCAATACTCGTGCGTTCTCCACTGATCATGAGAGCTAGAACCGGACATTGGGGCATTCCCGGTCAAACGCAACAAGATTGAGGGCGTTAAGTTAGCCGCAATCAACCGCAAGGAACCGTATATAACCGATTCTTACCTACGTTGCTCAAGATAGAATTGATGATGAATTCAGAGAAATTTGAAACAGATAGGAAAAAAGTCTCTAAGTTACCGACAGTTGGGAGTTCGATAAGCAAATCTAGGAATACGGATACATATCACATAGTAAATAAGTTCGCTAAAGTTATTCTTATTGCAGTATCTAAGTTGAATGTTTATATTCTTGCATATCAAGTATTAGAATATCCGATGATAATTTTAGTAGTCTTAACATTATTTTCATCATAGAGTTGAATGTTGGTAGGTAATAGAATTTCCTAGCAGTGCCCGAATAACTTAAAAGTCTTCTGGGTCTCTCTGGCTTTTTTGGTTAGCAGTGCTATTTTTTCATATCTCAAATAATCAGAACTCGAAATCACATACGCCAAATTTCAGAAGACGTGCAGTTGTGCACCTTTTTAAGCTCAACATAGATATTTCAAAATCAAAATTACTCATAGTTGGTCTTGTATAAAATCATTAAAATTTCAATCTGTTAGGATAAGTTTTGGTGTGTTTTGATTATTTGAAATTCGAAGAACAAGTAGAAAAAGCATAATTCATATAAAATAACTTACTAACCTGGTTAGGAGACCAGCAAAACAATTTTCAATAATATTAATAATATCGCTTTATTTATACTGCCCGATTAGGACTATTAGGGCCCATTATTGCAGTCGTAAGTCCAAGACGTATTATTAAGTGGTAAGAATCCCAAATGGGAGGATAACTTGTCGTTTTCCGGTTGGGTTTTGAACCCGCGACCTTTGGAACCTCTGGGATTCACAGAGTGCCCTCTTTTCCACTGAGCTACCGGGACAGTAACACCAACAACGAAATGCTATCCTAAATACCAGTAACCGAATGAAGAACCTATTGAGTATAGGTCGCTAAAGTAAAGATGACACAGTATGCTCAATAATAGCTTCAAAGAAACTTGAATGAGTAACAACAACAATCTCGGATCTAGTGGATATGATTATGTATGCATGTCATTGTAACCTGGAAACAGGTAGAGTCGGTATGGATATGGATTGAAACTGGAACTACTGGAGTCCTGATCAGTTGTATGGTATGTTGGTATTCCATTAACCTTTTCTCAAGGAATAGATAACTGGAAGTCTGATACGTAACAGTCGTGGACTAAATACACATAAATGTAAACATGCAATGCTCGTCAAGTGGATTGAGCGCAAATCTGACATTCCAGCTATCATGGGGACACCAAAACAACTTCAGGATAATTTTGAGTTAATCCTTCTGGCGTATTGAAGTTTTAAACTAAAAAAAAAAAAAAAAAAAAAAAAAAAAAAAAAAAAAAAACACACGTAAGATGTAAGAAATTAAAAATCTGTTCGTGGTATCACAAAAAGAAAAAGAAAATGCTGCACCAGAGTTCCAGCTTGAGGCATGGACCTATATTTATTTTTCTTACCCCTACTCTACACATTGAGGCATTGCCGTACATCGTTTCGGGTCGGAACTAGGCGTCACAGGAAATCAAATGTCCTATTAGCAGGATAATTAAAGAGAGAAGGTTACGGAGATAGTTGTCACAGAATTTCAGGTGAAAAAACAAAATATGATTTCTTAAATAGAAAAAAGTAGAGAACATAAAAATAGCCAGAAGTCTGTCCAAAGTGACTTTTAAAAAGTGAAAAGAAGAAGTGACTTGGCAATAATACAGCAAATTAATGGCGTTCACTGGAAATCATTTGAACCTATTCGGAATCGAACTCAAAGCGGTTCTCATTGAAATTATTTGCAGTATATAGACTTTCTTAACTTTAGATGACCATCATGCATGAAGATTCTGTAATAGATGCTGATTATGCAAACGTTTCACATAGAAAGCACCACTCAAAATATTAAAAGAAAGAAATATTATTAGGAAGAGTACAACTAGATGTAACGGTATCGAATACAGTAATACCATACACTACTAGATCCACAACTGAGATCAACAACAAACAAAATAAAACATATACAATATTTACTCATTGGATTTTTTTTCGGCTATGTACTTGGATGTCTCCCCCACGAGGCTATGGGGGCCTACTATAGCCTCGTGAAGACAATTGAGGTAGTTGTAAAGTAGCCAACGACCAGTGTTGGCATTACAACATTGATTTTGTAACATAATGGTTTGATGGTTGGTTGGAGATATGATACAATACTAGCGGGCTGTCGCCCGCTTTGCGGGCCGAGGCATGGCCGTGAAAGCAAAAAGTCCTTTTTCGCCAATGGCAGGTGTTGTAGTGGGAGTTTCGAAAAACTTATTGCACATTTAGACTATAAGACAAAGCTACCTACCAAATTTCAGCTTCCTAGGACTTACCAGTTCGGAGAAACAGTGATGATCAGTCAGTCAGTCAGTCAGTCAGTCAGTGACTTTGACATTTATATATTAAGATTAGCAGTAGTTCTCATAATGTCGATGCCACCTACTAAAAATTGTGACATAATAACACAATTAACTAGCTCATCTCAATCAAATATGAATGAACCTAAAATAATAAACCTCCAACACCCATGGAAAGTAAGTACCATCAACCAAACATGCAGAGTCCAGACAACTAACTTTTTCCCAAATTATTTTAAATACATATATATTATGATAATCACAACAATATACGTATACTATACATACTGGATCCTTTGTCCACCTGCAAACTGGGTCAATTCATTGAACAAAAAACCTTACGAGAATGATACTTCAAATGAAAGTAGTCTATACTATTTGTAGTCCACCAATCTTCAATTTCATTACCACTTTCACCCATCTTTATCATATACTTTGCACTAGCCTTCTCACTTGTAAGAACCAAAGAGATAATTTCACAAACCCATTTTCCACCAGAAGATGACCTTACGAGTATAATTATAAAAAAATTTAAAGGATAAGAAAACATGCCATAGCCTTTATTATCACACAGTTAAAAGCCCATTTAACTAATGATACTATAGTATAAAAATAATAATAAAATAACAACAACCAAAAATGAACTATTCCTGATGTGAAAAAAAAACTTACCTTTAATCTTAGAAATGCACAAAAAACCAAAGAGACATTCAAAAAGTGGCGGATTACTTAAATTCAGGTTTCAAAAACAATAAAAATAAATACGTACAAAAGATTTACAAAAAGATATCACAGATAAATTAGTTAACAAGTAGATTGAAACAACAACAACTCGTGAAACTTATGTTCAGATAGAAATAGTTAATTGAGTTAACCAAAAAGGACTATTTTGTTGAAAGTATCCTAACAGCGGAAATGTTATTTGACGACTGTCCTGTGCTCACAGTGGAAGAGATATGGGAAGACTGACCAGTCCAGAGACCCAGCCAGAGTAAGTTATTAAAAAACCGAGCGCGGTCCAGAATAAAGAACAGTTAGTTAGCCAATACAGTGATGTGTATCCAGTCAATATAGTGATGTTTCTATACATTATTTATGAAGAGAGAGATAAAACTGAAGTGTTACTACAGTATGTATGTAAGTATATGGTGATATGAAACATTTACCCGTACTACGCCATGGAACTAAGTTTGTTTTTGGTTTAACGTCACTTTCAACTGCATAGTCAAATAGTCATATCACGACGGGGTGTCAACTTCCATTCGCAGGAAATTCACAAATCTACTACCCACATTAACCTCACCCAGTCTGGGCTAGGCCCGAATGCCAGCATCACGAAGTCTTTACTTCGCTAGACGTTGCCTTCAGTGATCCTACGAGAACCGGTGCTTGGAACTTAGTTTGTAATATAAAATTTGGCCAGATGTGGCAATAATAGCTTACATGATGGCTCATCCTTTGATGTGAAAATCAATGAACAATCAATTGGACCCGCAGCCAAAGCACTGATATCAAAAATTTCATATATGTTGGTTGACCACACAGGAAACAACAGAGCAGGCACTTTCTTCAGACAAAAAATATCTTTGTCAATCTAAAGGGGAAATTCGCACGCCGTTTTAAATACCATGCCCCAGAGTAAAACTATGCATAGCGAGCTCAACTATTTTTCTTTTAAAAAATATTTCAGTTGTACATTTTAAATAAAACATGATTAACAATTATAAAAAAAAAAAAAAATGAAAATTTATAATGCTATAGTTGAATCTGTGTGAGGTTTACAGTTCACAGATCCACTAGTTATTACTTTGGTAATATAACCAGTTCACAGATCCACTAGTTATTACTTTGGTAATATAACTTAAAACAACTTCAATTACTTTACCTGACCCTACCTAATCACAAAAACTATAAAATTTCAAAAACTGCAATGTAATATTCACCTCACGGAGGTAGAAAGTCACGTATAATGGGTAGTTTTGGGATGATGGAAAAGATATGGCTGAAAAAATGTTCCTGATGGTGGATTCTAAGCAAGGTAGCATTTTCGTAATTACTCGTGATTTTTAATTTTGTTGAGTCATTTTTAGCTTGATTTTGTATTAGGCACAGATATGTTTTTCGCCAAATGTTGCTCACACAGGTTATTTAAAAATAAAAAAATAAATTACGGATACATCCATAATACATTGTTTCTAACCTTAATTATGACTAAAATTATAATAATAAAAAACTTATGGCTAACTTAAAATCTTAATGACTTATCTGATGAAAATGTTGAGTGTCTGGTAGTCACGTGGTTAACGCGCTAGTCTGGTAATCCAGGTAGCGTAGGGATCCGTCGCGCGTCGGTTCGAATCCCACTCAGTGCACTAATTTTTCCTCATTCATTTGAGTTTGTGACCACATAATAAGAAGACTCTGAGGGTTAGGTGGTAGAAAATGCTTTGAGAATTAACCTCGCCTGGTGGTTACCTTCCACTTAAGAGTACTGTCTGTCACTAATGATAATTCATTAGTGACAGTAGGGGTCTGGTCGTGGTCATATTGCATAGTAACGGACATAGGTAGTCGATGTTTATACGGCGCGGCGCTAGACGATCAACGTAAAAAATATAGCATACGGATTGTGGATCCGTGATCTGTGGTTCAGGATTTCAGATCCCACCCAATGCTTGGATTTTTCCTTTATATTTGAGTTTGTGACCACATAACAATAAAACTTTAAGGTAAGGTAGAAAAAACTTTGATTATATGTAAACCTCACCTGGTAACGCTGGTTTTGGGCTTTGTGAAATAAAAAACAATTACAGAATATTTTGTTGCTGATTGTGTCATTTCAGGTTGACTATACCTACATGAACATTTATTTAATCAAATTGGATGCCTATTCGATTTTGTTTATAGTACAATAAACACATATTATTATCATCATCACTTCCTTGTAAAACTCTTGCCTTCAGGTCGCTTGGACTGTTACCTACTTTAAGTATATTTTAATCTTAAAATTACTGTACAGAAGTTCATTTAAGATAAAAACTCTCAACGTCATTTAACTCTTAAACTGTACCATCAGTCATTGAACTGTGTTTTTTTTTTGTAGTCGATCGTTTTGAGATTTATCTGAGAGACTAAGTGGTTCCGGATCAAAAATTGGAGAGGTAGGATTGTCTCATGCATTATCAGAGGAATGATCGACTAAGAGAGTTGTCACGTACAAGGCCCGGAGGCAGTGGTCCTGTCTAGGGCACTCCAGACAACAGAGTATCAGAGTGGACTAACGCACTACAACATACGATGCGATAGGAACAGGGTCTCCAATGCTGGCCCTGTAGGTCTGGATCTAGATACAAAAAATCTACACAGATCGAACGACTAACGCACTACAACATACGATGGGATAGGAACAGGGTCTCCAATGCTAGCCTCATAGGGCTAGATCTAGATACAAAAAATCTACACAGATCGAACGACTAACGCACTACAACATACGATGGGATAGGAACAGGGTCTCCAATGCTGGCCCTGTAGGTCTGGATCTAGATACAAAAAATCTACACAGATCGAACGACTAACGCACTACAACATACGATGGGATAGGAACAGGGTCTCTAATGGTAGCCCTATAGGGCTAGATCTAGATACAAAAAATCTACACAGATCGAAAATGCATGTACAAAATAATGTTAATAAGAGGGAGTACCTATAATAAAAAAAAATAATATTTCTTTTATAATAAATAAACATTATAAAAAAGGACACTTTTTGGAATCTAGCCCTTTTTTCTCCGAATCTAGCCCTATTTTTCTTACATCTAGAAAGAAACCCCATTTTAAAAGAAACCCTGGATAGGAACCTCTTCAAATTGTCTAGGTACCTCTTGGACAAACGTATCTGTTGAAAAATAAAAGATGGCTAGTTGCTTGAGTAGAATCTTAAAGAGCACCCTTGCGATAGGAAAGAAACTTTTGGCGCGAATAGGAGAAGAAAATTAGTGTACCAAAGTCAATCGAAATTCAGTTTTAATTCTATTTGTTAAGTAGAAAACAGAAAGTTTTCAATTATTTTTCTATGAGAACAACAAGGAAAATACTGTTTTCTTTTTAACCAACTCCTCTAACTAATACAAGAGGGTATTCCTAATTAAAAGTGTGAAATTTTTATCAGTAAGAGTAGGGTAACCTATAAATTTATTGTAAGAGACCATTCTTAATATTGCTCTCCTGAAAATTAGACTTTTCGACATCTGTTTTTCAACTCGCCAATTCCTTTACAACCACATTGATAGTTAAACTAAGTTAAATTAAGTATAGAGATATTAATCACAATCGTCATATCACAACAGCTAATCAAACTTGCTTTACTTAAGTTTTGCTTGACTTGGGATTTGAACCACGCACCTCCGGATTACGAGTCCGCCGCATTATTGATCAAGCTATTGAAGTCGGTTACAACGCCATTGATATTTTGAATTAATCTTTCTTCTAACGTTGTGATATATGACCATGCAGGTTAAAGCGACGTTAAACCCAAAATTAAAAAAAATCTTTTAGCATTAGAATCGTTTTGGAATCTAATTAAGTACCCAAATTTAGTACACAAGAGTCAAAAATGTGCCAAAACCAACCAACCTGAACCATGAGCTTGAACAACGTCGACTCTGCTTAAGCGGTATAAGACAGAGTATAAGAAGAACATTGGAAGTCAAAAATGATGATCCATAGTTCCTTATTACTTTGAGAGTCACAAGCACAACGCCGACTGTGAATGGTGAATACGGACACTTCCACGTAGTAAACAAAACCATTAGAGTTTATTTACCAGCTGAATTTCATTTCACCAACAATGGCAGACCATGTGTTTACTTCCGCCCGACCATTCATTGTCAAGGCGATGATTGTTTGAGGAAAAAATAGTTACATGATGCTTAGAGAGCAAACACAACGAAGGCTTAGCTAGACCCTTGGGTAGCGCCGATACAACGTAAATTATCTAACCATGTTATTAAATGTAAGCGGCCTCAACAGAGTCCTGAAAATTAAAAAAAAAAACTAACAAAAATGAACATACAGACATTGTAAGAGTTAAAAGTTGTGGAACAAAGCCAGTGATGGGGGGCGTAGATATCTTTCCGGATCCTCCGGGAAGGTTAGTCGACCTGGCAAGATCAGGAAAGCTACAAAGATAATTATATCACCACTAAGCCAATGAGGATGCCATAAAGAAATATCACCACTAAGCCAATGAGGATGCTACAAAGAAATATCACCACTAAGCCAATGAGGATGCTACAGAGAAATATCACCACTAAGGCAATGAGGATGCTACAAAATTATATCACCACTAAGCCAATGAGGAATTGAGGATGCTATAAAGATATATCACCACTAAGCCAATGAGGATGCTATAAAGATATATATCACCACTAAGCCAATGAGGATGCTATAAAGAAATATCACCACTAAGCCAATGATGATGCTATAAAGATATATCACTACTAAGCCAATGAGGATGCTACAAAGATATATCACTAATGAGGATGCTACCAAGATATATCACTACTAAGCCAATGAGGATGCTATAAAGAAATATCACCACTAAGCCAATGAGGATGCTATAAAGAAATATCACCAGTCCCTTGTGTATTTATCTAAGGAGACGGAAACTGCCGGATAGTGATTAAGTCATGTCATTAACTGCTAATATGGCACTGATAAACATCCTATTGGAAAAATACAACATAATTTTTCTTCTTCCAAAACATACTATCTTATTTTGTCTATCTTACGAAGGGATTTCTTTACCTAAACAGTAATAAATTCCAATTAAACTATAAGGTTTTCATAAAAAAAAACCAATAGCTATTTTTATTGAAAGACTATAAATCTTAAAACGTAACTATCCTATTTCAGGAATGAGTTTGGTTTGAAATTGGTTCTATAAGTTGACCTACTTTGAGTTTCTTTTCTTCATAAAATGTGTACTGTTGTGTTAGGTTAGGCCATCATCAAAACCTCTTCGGAAAGGTCTTAGTTTTTCTTATAGAACTCGTATTTATGTATGTATTTAATAAGTGTGTAGGTAGAGGCACCCTTCAATACAACCTAGACCATTCGGCAGCTATTATAAAAGTTTAGAAAGAAAGCTAGGTATTTTTCAAAAAAAATAATATTCAGAAAACAATGATATTAAATCAACAGCAACATTTATCAATAAAAGCTTTTCAACACTAACTCCATCCTACTTCAAATCCAGGAATCCTTTCAAAGCAAACATCTAGCAAGTTCTTAAACCATGTTCAAGGTACATTTCAACTTTTCTATCATAAGCTCAGTCTATCAAATGATTTCTTCTAAAATCACATCCAAGAAGTTCTGCTAGCTACAGAAACTCACAGATTATTTCTCCAAAGTTATCTTAATATACAGTATGTTTCAGAAAAGGTGGCCACCCCCTCGTAACTTTTGAACGCGACGGAATTTTTCAATTCTGTAAAGTCCTAAGTATAGGAAGTGCCCTATGGCCCATCCTGTGGTCATATTTATTTTTGGCCCCGGTCGGCCCTTCCGGCTTTTAGGCCATATTTTTTCATTTTTCTCGAGAATTTTAAATGGAATGCTATATTTTTTATTCCTGTTAATTAAAGTCCAAGTTAGGCTGAGTATAATAAGCTTTTAAAATTTTCAAAAACCTTATCAGGGGCGGAGCTAGTAGGATGCAAGGTTCAAAACTGTTACACGCTGTATTTCAGCGTTAGTTAGATTTTTTAGTACTTTTTCTATTTTCATAGGTTCAAAATATTGTTTTACACCATATGAAATCAAAAAAATATTCTTGTTTACATGTAATCAGGGTCATAGTAAGGTTTTTGTAAAAGTACTTTTTTTCTCACGTCAATTTTTCCGTAAATTCATGGTGTTCTCGAAATTGGCATTTTTAGAGGTGAAAGTCTGCAGTGACATATGTTTTTTATGATTGAAACTAAAAGAAAACTTAACGGAGAAGCGATTAAGATCATAAAAAAAGCCATTTAACCTGCTAGTTTTTTCAGGACAGTGTCCGGTAAAGTGGGTGAATTTCGTATTGGATTTTTTGTTGTTGAGGAAACACAATTGGCATAGAAAATAAATAATACCTAATAACGAAATAATACTTCAATAAACATAACTAAATGCGAATATAAATGAGGATTATTTCTTCTAAATCAGTGCCGGATATTTTTTTTTTTTTTTTTTCTCTCTCTCTCTCTTTTTCACTTTTCAAAGTTCAAGTTGTATCAAAAATAGTTATCGGATAATGCTACTTCTAAAGTCAGCCTAGGGGTCCCCTCATGAAACAATTTTAGTTGGTAAGTTGGTAAAATCTGTAGAAAACACATTGTCAATCATTCTGGAGTCAGTCCGATGGCGCTTTGAATGCAACGATTCTTGTAGGATCACCGAAGTTAAGCAACGTCCAGCGAGTTGAAGACTTCGTGATGCTGGCATTCCGGCCTAACCCGGGCTGGGTGAGATAAATGTGTTTAGCAGGTTGGTGAGTTTCCTGCGAATGGAGGGTAACACCCCCGTTTTGATATGACCATGCAGTTGAAACGCCATATTAAACCCAAATTTAAAAAAAAAATCATACTGGTGTTGCTAGTAATGAATACCAGGTCTCTAAATAAAGGGCCATTTTTCTAGGTTGACTACCAAACTTTTTTTTTTAAGGAAGATTTTTTGTGTAATTCTTTTATAAGGTATTATTTATTTTGTATACCAATATTGTATCCCAAAAAAAAACCAGTAATTTCGTAATTTACACATTTCACCGGACTCAGTATGGAAAAACTAGTTTTTTTTTGTTTCAAAAAAATTGTGTTTTCTCAACAACAAAAAAATCTAATTGTCTCAAAATTTAAGAAAAAAAAATACCAGGTCAAGTACCAAACTCTAGAGGGTGAAAATTAAAACAATTCAATTATTTTAATGAGGAGAAGAGACAGAGAGAGAGAGAAAAAAAATATATATCCGGCACTGATTTAGAAGAAATAATCTTCATTTATATTCGCATTTAGTTATGTTTATTGAAGTATTATTCCGTTATTAGGTATCCTACTTCGGTGATCCTACAAGAATCGTTGCATTCAAAGCGCCATCGGACTGACTCCAGAATGATTGACAATGTGTTTTCTACAGATTTTACCAACTTACCAACTAAAATTGTTTCAAGAGGGGACCCCTAGGCCGACTTTAAAAGTAGCATTATCCGATAACTATTTTTGATACAACTTGAACTTTGAAAAGTGAAAAAAAGAGAGAGAGAGAAAAAAAAAAAAAAAAAAAAAAAAATATCCGGCACTGATTTAGAAGAAATAATCTTCATTTATATTCGCATTTAGTTATGTTTATTGAAGTATTATTCCGTTATTAGGTATTATTTATTTTCTATGCCAATTGTGTTTCCTCAACAACAAAAAATCCAATACGAAATTCACCCACTTTACCGGACACTGTCCTGAAAAAACTAGCAGGTTAAATGGCTTTTTTTATGATCTTAATCGCTTCTCCGTTAAGTTTTCTTTTGGTTTCAATCATAAAAAACATATGTCACTGCAGACTTTCACCTCTAAAAATGCCAATTTCGAGAACACCATGAATTTACGGAAAAATTGACGTGAGAAAAAAAGTACTTTTACAAAAACCTTACTATGACCCTGATTACATGTAAACAAGAATATTTTTTTAATTTCATATGGTGTAAAACAATATTTTGAACCTATGAAAATAGAAAAAGTACTAAAAAATCTAACTAACGCTGAAATACAGCGTGTAACTTGCACCCTACTAGCTCCGCCCCTGATAAGGTTTTTTAAAATTTTAAAAGCTTATTATACTCAGCCTAACTTGGACTTTAATTAACAGGAATAAAAAATATAGCATTCCATTTAAAATTCTCGAGAAAAATGAAAAAATATGGCCTAAAAGCCGGAAGGGCCGACCGGGGCCAAAAATAAATATGACCACAGGATGGGCCATAGGGCACTTCCTATACTTAGGACTTTACAGAATTGAAAAATTCCGTCGCGTTCAAAAGTTACGAGGGGGTGGCCACCTTTTCTGAAACATACTGTATAAATGTCAAAGTCACTGACTGACCACTGACTGATCATCGCTCTACAGCCCAAACCGTAAGTCCTAGGAAGCTGAAATTTGGTAGGTAGCTTTGTCTTATAGTCTAGATGTGCAATAAGACGGGATTTTTCGAAATTCCCACTACAACACCTGCCATTGGCGAAAAAGGATTTTTTGCTTTCACGGCCATGCCTCGGCCCGCAAAGCGGGCGACAGCCCGCTAGTTACTAAATATAAAAATTACAACCCTATTACTAATAATAATATTATAATGCCCGGTAAACGTGTGTACGTTTATGTCTAGCTCTTTTTCCTATAAAATATATAAGACCTGTTTGACTGCTGGAGTAAAGGAAGGAACTTTTCAGTCTTACCTCGGCAGTATATACAAGGTATATTCTATTCTATTCTATTTACATTTTCAAATAAAATAAACATATAAAATTGACACTCAAGTACAATTACAACAAAATACTGATTAAAGACAACTTCTAGAAAATCCTTCTATCCAAGTTCAATGACTTCTTCAAAACCCTCCCAACCCTTTCATAATCAACTTACACCCGTATTATTTTATGAACAGGGAATTTTGTCTGAGCAATTTCTCAAGCAAGTTATTGGCCAATAATAGTAAAGGAAATCATGCTTGAGACTTTGCTCAAACGACGTTTTCTATTCATAAATACGGCTGTTAGTGTAGCAAAATTTTTCACTCAAGAGGTTCTGCAATCCAAAGAAACCGACAAGATCGTCCCTCAAAGAAGTGACAACGAGAAGGTTAGATCCGGCCATAGGTTGACGTGCAGTGAGGCACGTTTTAACGACCTGTACGCGGCTGTACTACTTTTGTTCTGACGTCATATGTGACCATCCGGAATCACTTGGAAACCACGACGGAGATGTGAGCCAACAAACGCGATTTATATCAACGACTTTATATCGATTTTATTAATGGCCCCTTATGATGAGCAGCGATTTGTACATGCAATTTGAGTAATGAATATTGGATGTTGATTTATTTCATAGATTGAGCGATCTGATGAATACTAATCCACCAATTGGCTAATCGTGAGATTGGCAATGGAATTCTCATTAATCGTTCGAGTTTTTGCATGGATTTTTTTGGACTTTTTGATTTTTTATAGATAAAATTATATGGGAAAGTTTACATAACAGGAGTGATTTTATGTATCCACGTTTTCTTTTTTTGCATACAAATCTGACACCAAGACCAAACAGTTAAAACGTTTTTTTTTATAACAAGAGAAAAAAAAACCTAGAAAAAAAAACCATAAGGAAAATTTTAATGGATTCATAAATTAAGAATATCAGATCGTGGGGAGGGAAAGAAGACCAGCAGATGACGTGAGTAGCATTGGTAATAAATAAAAATGTAATAAATCATG
The DNA here is from genome assembly GCA_024516035.1 of Bactericera cockerelli. Lineage (NCBI taxonomy): Eukaryota > Metazoa > Arthropoda > Insecta > Hemiptera > Triozidae > Bactericera > Bactericera cockerelli. The sequence goes on from CM044964.1 coordinate 10,453,613, forward strand.
TATAAAAAAATAATAATGTAACCATACAAAAGGAGTATACATACTTAGTCATACAGAATGTGAAACAATATATGGTGTAAGTACGCATAGCAGAAGTCATTAACATTTTGTAAAGAAGCAAATTTAATTAATTATATCATGTATAACATATGATTAACTCCCGTATTAATGAACAACTAATTATGTCCTAAGATACTAATAAGCGATATATTGGTCAGTAATATCATGAGAAATCATGCTTGAGACATTTGTAGGATAAAATTTCACTTTCAATTGTACGGTTTTGAGTGTTCTGAAATATTTTAGGGAATTTAAATCAAATAAGATACTAAACCCGTACACCAATAACATCATCTGGGAAAATTTCTATACGACAGTTCTTCAATCAGCATCTTTCTAGGAAGCAGAAGATTTGGGGCCCAATTTCTGTATCCCAATGACGCTTCTTCAATCAGCATCTTTCTAGGCAGCGCAGCGCAAGAATTGAGGCCCAATTTCTGTATCCCAACAAAGGTATCTTTCATGAAAGTCAATGATGTTATAAATGCAGCAGATTACCATGCGAAAAAATTCAAAACCTACACTGATTATGATGATGGTAATGCTAATGCTGCATATGATGAGACTAATGACAATGCTATTGATGATGGTTCCAACAGCAATGTGGTCACTGATAACAATCGCTTTATCTGATAAACAAACATTTAGAGTTGAAACGCCTCGGAGTGAGGAGAGACAATGAAGTGATGCCATTAATTCAAACCTTTGTAAAATTCATGAAGAACAATTGAAGTAAGACCATGTCGTAGGAGACACGTGTTGAAGTAAATCATTCCTAAAAACATCGTGGTTTCCATCAGCCAAAGAAAGTTAAATTCAAGTGTATGATCGCAAACTGCGAAAGAAGTCATAGTTAACCATTTCAGTAGGTTAAAAGTGATACATAAGAAAAAAATGAGGTGAAAATAAATGAACGAATGAAATAATAAGTATACACCATTAAAAAATATATATGTAAACTAACCAAATGTGAATTCCTTTCTTAGTATTTGGTGATTTTATATATGTCCAACAATTGCTAGCCTCTTTGAAAGAAAAATCATCATGTTTCATTCAATATGACACCAAATCAGAACCTTAAACGGACCAAATCTATTTGGCTAATCTTGTCTGTCACACAGACGTAACCAAAGTTGTTGATACAGCGGACCAATACCATGCTTTGCTATGGAGTCTGTCCCCTAGTCTTTGTGATAGTGAATCTTCTAGTTCTCATAGATGGACAAGGTTGGTCTGGCACTAAAAGCAATGTAACTAAGAAGGCTTATATCCCCATAGAGGAGTACACTGGTAAATACTACAAAGATATTTTGAAGGATGAGCTGACGTTCCAACACAAGCACGTACTGGTGAAGAGAGCAGTGAAGAGGAAGAACAAAGGAGATATGGAGGTCACTAAGAAGCGACCACCGCGAACCACAAGAGTTAAAAGTAAGTACATTATGTATTGTTTTTTTTCGTAAAAAATATACATATAAATAGGGCGATAGTTTATATGGTCAAATTATCAAGTAAGTTAGGAAAAATCCAATCAAAGCATCTGAATTTACTCAACTACAAATGCATCTGATAAATACTCGTACGTCTTGTTGCTTTGGGAGTCAGAGAGTAAGTTTTCTTCTCTTTTAGTCAACAAAATTTCTGTCTTTTGTCTTCTGGAAGCAAGCTGGAAAAGATAATATCACTGGGAGATTGTGTTCTATTCATTCTATTCATAGCGTATTTACCTGTGTACAGATAAACTAAAACGTCTTCATCTTGTCTAGCGTCAAAGATCTGGATCATCCAGACCACTTCGACGACCACACTAAAGCCTCTCAAGTATAACGACTCCTTGAGGAAGTGCCATCGGAGGAAACTGATGAACATTGCTGTGGGGAACGACAAGATCAAACTGGAGGACTGGGTCAGTCACGAAGACCTGCGAGCGAAGTATCTGGAGATCATGAAGCCTTGGAATGTCTTGGGTAAAGTATAAGAATTGTTAAAGTGCTTCAAGAGAAAAAAAAAAAGTATAAGAATTAGATTAGGAACTTTTTTAAACCAGATTCTTACAATGTCCAACTTTTGTTGGATTCCTCATTCTGTTCTTCCACTTAAGTAAGAACTACTATGAATTTCGTCTTGAAAATGTAACAAGAAGATGGATTACTAATATTCATCAAAGCTCCCAACATTTAGAAATCTAACTAAAGTCAGCATCGATGGCGCGTTGAATGCACCAGTTCTCGTAGGATCATCGAAGTTAAGCAACGTCCATCGAGGTAAAGACTTCGTGTTGTTGGTATTCCGGCCCAACCCAGGCTGGGTGGGGTTAATATGGAAAGCAGGTTTGCGAGTTTCTTGCAAATGAAAGGTAACAACCCCGTCGTGGTATGAGCGTGGTATGAGCATACAGTTGAAAACGACGTTAAACCCAATTTAAAAAGAAAAGAAATCTAACCGGCATCCTCTCTTTAAATTTCCAGACGGCCCCAAAAGTCCCTCTCGGAAGATCAGGAAGCGTCTGAACCGGATGAACAAGATGAACGTCTCACAGGTCCTCATCTCCACCCACTTGGGCCACAACTACTCCATCTCCCTCCTCGAGTTCAAAAAGCAGAAGCCCTCCTACCTGGTCAACTGGAATGTCAGCCACTTCCAGATTTACAACACCAGCATCGACACGAAGGGATTGCATCAAGGACGGTTGTCGCTGCACGAGACGGCCAGGAATCCAAACCTGACCATGTTTGACTTGTGGTAAGTAAAAGAAATCGAATTTGAATTGGACCCAAAACTTTAATTTACAGAAATACGTAAACAGTTTATACAAATTTAGTACCTCCTGAGTAGCAGGTTTGTGAGTTTCCTGCTAATGGAGGGTAACACAACGTCTCCAGATGACCTAGCCGTTGACAGGAACGTAAAACCCAATAAAACAAAATGAAAAAAAGGTAATTACTAACCTAAAATTTTGTTGCACTTTCTAATTTGTTGTGAACAGAACAAAATAATAGACTATCGAGGACAGTTTCGCTTTACAGTGTCTGCTTTGAGAGACCCTCGATTCCTCGAAGGAACTTGTAGGGATGGGTAGAACTGATCGGAGCCATTTCAGTGAAATGGCTCTATCAAGACACAACTGAGTTGGTTCCGGTCACCTCTGAGAGAGATGGCTCCGAACATCTCAGTAACAGTATCACTTGGCTCTACTGGCTCAGTACATAGGTTTTAATATATTATGAAACCACTGAGATGGCACTGAGATGGCTCTACTGGCTCAGTACATAGGTTTAATATAATATATTATGAAGACCACTCATATACTTTGTATGGATTTGTAGAATCTAAATAAGTAAATAATACAAACATCTTATACTCAGACAAGGAGAATTGAAACGTTTACTTGAAAGAGAAAAAGTGACTCCGCCCCTTTCTTCTACCCCTCGTACACAGATTTCTAAACTTAACACGTTGAGCGCTCAGAACCAAGAATATCAAGATTATCAAGAGAAATAATTCCTGTTATTATAATAATAATAATAATTCCGTGTCCGTGAGTTAGGTATTGATACCTAAGTCACGGTGGTGAGACGATTATATGGACGCTTAGATTTTAATGTCTAGGCTCCTTTCATGTCCATTGATTCTATTTGGTTTTAACGTCCTGACTTGAGGTAGACAGGACAGGGGTTTTACCCTCCATTCGCTGGGAATCGTACCAGCTACCCACATTAACCTCACCTAGCCTGGGTAGGGCCGGAATTGCCAGCCTCACAGGTTCGGAGGGAACAGAATTTTCTGTGTGAAAAGTCTGCTCCAACCGGAAATCGAACTCAGGATCTCTGGACTACTGGCAGTAGTCACAACTGTTACCCCACGGAGGCTGGCTATTCCTGTTATTAACGTGAAATAATTCCTTCTTAACAAATACATTGGAGGCTTACTGGCTTAGAGAATCCTATGAGGGCTTACTGGCTTAGAGAAACCTATGAGGAAGCCAGCGTCGATGGCATGTTGAATACACCGGTTCCCTTCAGAACACCGAAGTTAAGCGACATCCAGCGAGGTTAAGACTTGGATGGGTGACCATTCAAATTCTAATTCTCGTGACGCTGGCTTTTCCCGGCCCCACTCAGGCTGGGTGAGGTCAATGTGAGTAGCAGGTTTGTGAGTTTCCTGCGAATGGAGGGTAAAACCCCCGTCGTGATATGACCATGGCAGTTGAAAGCGACGTTAAACCCCACTTAAAAAAAAAAAAACCTATGAGGGCTTACTGGCTTAGAGTATAAAAAAAACTAAAGTCATATTCGTATATAAAAAACCCCCATGTGAGTTTTGATACCAGTTGATAATATATCAGAAAAGCCCCCACCCATGGAGGTTCGCAGCGCTCAACGTGTTAATTAAGGGAGTCTTAGGTTTTTACTAGAAAGAAAGGAAGAAGCAACGGGCCAACTGGTTCAGTAATAAGAATACGATTAAAAGCAAAGATCCTACATAACATTAATTCAGTAGAATATCATGAAAAGAAAATAAATTATGTACCTATCTGGTAACAGGGAAGGTTTCAAGGTTTACACCATACACCAATTTTCGTACTGTCACTGAAGTTCAGCAACCTCCAGCCGAGGTTAAGAGCTTGGATCGATGGGTGTGGGTGGGTGTTCAAATCGAACCCTCGTTATGCTGGGTATTACCAGTCCCACTCGGGCTTGGTGAGGTTAATTTGAGTAGGTGGTTTGAGAATTCCAGCGAATCGGGGGTAAATCCCCCGTCAAAGCAGCTACTCATTTCTGCTGGGGATCGAACATTTTTGCCTAGCTGGGGATCGAACCCAGGTCACCATGCGTGCAATGCATAGTGCGCTAACTCTTTCGGCCACGGTGATAGTAAATCTAGATAATTTGTTTTATCAATATTAAATTTATAGTATTGCTACATTATTATGTATATATAGTTGTGGCTAGAACTGCTAGAAGTGCTGCGCTTTCACAAGGCATGGCCGTGTTTGTTGAAAGAAAGTTTTGGGCATCGCGCTGGCTCAAATGTACACACTTTTTGAGAATGCAACTACTGTCCTGGTTCACCTGTTACGTCCTGGTAAATAGACCAGACAGACTAAAAGAATTTGCTTGAGATCTCGGCTCGGAATTGTTAGATGCTAGAGATCATACAAGCGTGGTTATCCCTAGAGACTATTTCCTATCTAATAATGAAAATATTACAGAGAGAAACCTCTGTTCCGAATTCATAAAAGTTATCATATTTGTGCTAAAAAATTTCGTGATGTCAGCACTACTTTGAGTAGTTGTGACATCACGTTAGATTGAGTAAAGCGAGTTTGACTCGCTTTACTAAATCTTTGCTGAACTTTGGACTTAAACCACTGACCCTCAGGTTACAAGCCCGCCGCCTTACCAATCCATTTTTGATTATTTATATTCCCTCAGCTCTTCCTTCATTAAAACTTTACCCTCTTACTTTCTACGGGCCTGATTGTTAGTTATTTCCTATTTATAATCTGAAAGTAAATAGGTCCTACATAGTACATAAACAATACGATTGCAACAGCACCAAAATTCTTTTTCGTATAGAGAGAGAGAGAAAGAGAGAGAGAGAGAGGGAAAGAAAGAAAGAGAGAGAGAAAGACAGAGAGAGAGAAAAAGAAAGAAAGAGAGAGAGACAGTAAGAAAGAGAGAGAGAGAGAGAGAGAGAGAGAAAGAAAGAGAGAGAGAGAAAGAAAGAGAGAGAGAGAAAAAAAAAAAATATGCTCTCTCTTTCTCCCTCGAGAGAGAGATAGAATGAGGAAAAACAAACAAAATATTGTCACAATTCAAATTAATGTTAAAATGAATGAGATGAGGGGAAGGAGCCTGTTGAACTTTGACCTGAACTGACTAACCCATGTGTGATATCATTGATATGTGTGACCGGGTGACCGGGTGATCGGGTGATCGGGTGAGCCAGTTCACTGAAATGGCTCTTCTAAGTGATAGAGCGGGTATGAGCCATATCATTTCACTGAACTGTTTTTCCCATCTCTAGTCGAAGTCAACGAACGGTTAGTAAATCTTAGAGACTTGGTCCTACAGAGTTTCTTTAAGTACAGTGTCCGCTATTGATCATGAACCATTTTGCGATGCCTATGTTTTCACAACTGAAGTTTCTAAATATTTTTTTCTTTGATGGAATGCTAGAAAATAAAATGCCCTTTATTGTTATAATCACCAATTCACAATTTAACAGATCACATCAATCACCATGAAGATGTTGTCTTAAACAGAAGGCATGAAACCAGGCGTTCGTTTACTGAAAACCTTGGTAATAGCATTGATTTCTTGGATGAAAACCAAAAACATACAAGAACTGAAACATGCTATTCGAACCATAGGTCCTTACTCATACAGTACAGTTGTCTGGCTGAGGGACGTTAAAAAATAGAGAAGACCAGTGTCTCGCTATAGAATTATAATAAAAAGAGAACGGAAAAGTCAACCCTAACAAGTCAGACTAGCTTACAGTTTCTCTAATGTTTGTTTAATGGCTTATTTGTTAAAATAAATGGAGTTTGTTTAATGATTTATAAAGAAAAAGTCTAAGTTCTCACGATGGATCGTACATGTGGTTCAAATCGAGCCAATGTTTCCAATTAAATTGGCTGAAGACCATCACTTGAAAAGGAACACACAAAAATAAAACAACTTGAAGTATAATTATATGAAAGAAAAATATAATGGAAGAGAATGCCGTCGGCATTAGCACCGCCCTTGATCAAGTTCTGTTTTATGAATGTCAATTTCTATGTAAGTATATATTGTATATAAAAATTATTATTATTATTACATTATGCTTTATTAGGAGGACAGAGTACAATGTTAACAGTATAAAATTAAGAAAAAACAAAAAAATGACAAAATAAATAAGTAAAAAAGAAAATAACACTAATGTTCTATCTAAAGGGCATGGTTATTGCCTCTGGCATTCTCTTCCACTCAACTCTTTTGATCTAATATGTTTAATAATAATTATTATTATTTAGGTGGAATGACACGGAGCGTAATCTGGACACCCAAATCCGAACCATCAGTCTCAACCGCAGTCACGTGTACAGAGTAAAGTATCCGAGGCGCCAAGACAGGGGCCATAGGCTTACCTTTGCCGAGAAGAAAGCTGCCCGCCTGAGTCTTCTCAAGTATTATATTGGTAAGTTCTTAGTTGCAATCCGACCTCAGTAGCTTGATCGATAAGGCGGTGGACTTGTAACCCGGAGGTCGGTGGTTCAAGTCCCGGTTTCAGTGTAGATTTAGTATGGCGAGTTTGAGTAGTTGTGATATCACGAAAGTCATTAACACAAACATGATAACTTTTTTTAAGTCCTTAGTTGCATTCCCAACAGAATAAGTTTTTTTTACACGAGTTTTCTCATAAGTTTTTTTTAAACATGGGTTGTAATCTTTAATTTGTTTTAAAAAAATCCCATAATCTTGTTTGACATCCAATATGTAACAAGTATGAATTCATAATATGAGACTAGGATTCATTGTCATCTGGACTAATTCATAGTCACAAGACTAATTCATAGAAGAAAGCTTCGCTTGTCATGACAATGAATCCTAGTATCATATTATGAATATATGTATGATTATCACTATTTTAATCACAACCCCAATTTTAGTACCACAAGATCACAAGCACCAAAAAAATCAACTAACGCTGTTTATCCTCTGATAATGAGGAGACTAAAAAGCCCTCGCACACTAAACAACCGGAGTGATCAACCCTGAAAAAAATTCAGAGTGGATACATACTAAGGGATGGGCAAGCTACAACATAGACCACAAGCGTCTGCTGTAGCTGCTGTTTCATGGCTACGAAATAAAAATAAAGCGGTGAAACACTCATCTTATAAATTATTTTTTACTAGGTAAACCCTATTAAAAAAACCCTAGTCGTTTTACCACTACATAGTCATATACAATTATGCAACGGGGTTTAACCATCATTTTGCTGGAAATTCACAAATCTCACACAGCGTGGGTTGGGCCGGAATGCCAGCATCATAAAGTCTTCACTTCGCTGGGCTTTGCTCAACTTCAGTGATCCTACGAGAACCGGTGCATTCTACGCGCCATCACCTTATATATTTTGAACATGGTGTTTATATTAGACATCCTAATGTGAATTTATTATTGAAAAACTGTTATATGCCTCGGATTCGAAATTTCATGATTTAATTTCCCATCAAAGTAAGTCATCAATATTCGAATCTTAGGATTCGAGCACATAAAATTGTCTCTGGATTGCAAATGGCAGAAATACTCGTATATTATCTGTAAAATAAAAATAATAAAATGTAAATTTTCCTGATGTACAGTTACAATAGAAAGTTACTAAATAAATAATAATAATAAATAATAATAATAATTTCACCTTATTTATACTGCCCAATTAGGACTATTAAGCCCCATTATTCCAGAAGTAAGCCCCAGACGCATTATTATGTGGTGAAAATCCCAAATGGGAGGATAACTTTTCATGTCCCGGCTGGGTTTCGAACCCGCGTCCTCTGGAATCTCGGGATTCACAGAGTGCCGCCTTTACCACTGAGCTACCGGCACGGATAAATAAAATTGTCTAGATATATAAAAGTGTTTCAATTATAAACACTCATCTTATAATATAAATAAATAAAATTATTTATCTCTCAAAGGAACCACGCCGGGAGAGATTGTGCCCACCCGATACTTCAACAAAGCCATGCTCAAGATGCGTCAGACACCCATCAAGAAGCTGTCCAAGAGGATCATGGCCAATCAGAAGAAGGAGAGGATGAAGAGACTCAACAAGGAGAGGAGACGAAGAAGGAAGATGCAGAGGATGGGCTACAAGGTCACCAACATACCCACTCCCAGCTCCTCCGTCAGGGTAAGTGTCAGGTCCTTAACACTTTGAGCCCATGAATACCATATATGCCTCTCAGCTGACATTTCACAAAGGACATGAGTACCATATATGACCCTCACCCGAAATTTGACTGTGGACATGAGTACTCTATATGCTATTCACGACCTTCCTTTACTTTGAAGACATGAGTACTCTCTATGGTATTCGTTTCTATGTGTTTCTCATAGGGAATGGGTTCTAGTGGTCCTTTGGAGCAATGTATGAATGTTGGGTTCTGAAATTTGTGGTCCCTCGTGCTCACTCGCCGATCCCAGCTCTGGGGCTCAAAGTGTTAACACTCCAACTGTCAGGTGTTTCAAATTGGACACACCAGTGCCTCGCTCCCCGGGCCAGGTGTTTCCATTTGGAACAATGCAATTTTGTTTTTCCAAAAGCAAGTTGAAACAACATCGCTGTGAAAAAAACAAAGTACTGAGCCAAAGAAACTATTACCTCATAATCTATCGGAAGTAATAATAGTCCAGTAACCTAGTAAATGTTATCTCGCTTGGTTTGGGGTACTTATAAATTTTTGATGTGATGCAAAAAATGTTTCACAATTTTGTGGCTATCACATAACTTTTAGGGCATTGTTTTTGAGAAAGTACGTATTGCAATTATTTTATAAATCTATTTTGGTTAACCAAACTGGAAGAAGATTTTTCCTCTTCCAAAAGAAAAATTACTTTCTTCCAGTTTGTTCATGTTATTACAGTTGAATCCACTTTGGTTAGAAAGATAAATACAGCTTTTGTTTGATTATTTTGTGTATTCCAAAAGGATGGCATTGACTTAGTGTTTTATTTTCTTCCTCTCTCCTCTCCAGTATACCAAGATTCGCCGGCAGGACCCATTGATGCGTGCCAACCTTTCATTCTTTGACCGGGACCTAGAGCATCAAGCTTTCTATGATCTCTCCAAGATGGCGCTTTCTGAGTTTGACAAGGAATATGAGATCATTGAGGTGTCCACTCATGGTCTGCACAGGTGAGTAAAGATTACAAGGAATGAATAATGATATTATCATTTAAATGAGAGATACAGTTTTATTGTAAAACGTTGCTGCCCACATATTTGAGGGTTGCTCAAAAACACAGCATATCAATCAATACATAAGAGTACATCTTCTTTTTTGTATACAAATTAGGCAAATGTATACAAATTAGGTATACATAGACTGCCCAAAAAGAACTGAGAAATCTTCAATGTCCAGCGGTTGCTTTGGTTTTTATATTAATTTGATATTAATTTGATCTACTAAGCATTATTTTCTAACCTTTCACATCCGTTGACAGTTACAAAACAATCAGAATAATTCTTTTCACCTAGTTAATTTTGAATTTTGCTAAAACCCTCTTTCGCAAATTTCATTATATACAATATCTTTTTCAATGCGAGTACAATCACTTTGAAATATTCCGAATGTTTCGCTTCTTCTCTTCAACAGGAAACAAAGGACCACATCCACCACCGAATTCTACGACGAGGCAGAGCCCACCACAGTGAAGACCTCCACCACTCTGAAGCGGTCGAAACAGAAGCTGGGTCTGGAGAAGAAGTTGATGAGGGAGAGAGAGGGAAGACCTGACTCCAACCAGGAGCGGTTTGATAGGTAAGTTGGAGAACCATGAAGGAGGCTTCACCTCCATATCTTCATTCATCATTTCATACATTATCATCATTGCATCATCACAACACACGTTCTACACATCTCATGCTTCCTACTCACCGAACCACTTACATGGGCGAAAGTTTTATAGTCAATGCTGTTAGATTATGGAATCAGCTGCCTGCTGAACTTAGAACTTTGGATAATCGCTTGGCTTTTAAGACCTTGACGAAGAGACATTTCTTGGAAAATTAATAATAATAAGTTGACTCTGCAAGACATTTCATCTCTTAACCTATGTCCGCATATGTGCGCTTTACCTTTACACTTTCCTTTCAACTCGCAAATAGGGTCAGCATTTTGCGTATGCCTTTTGAAAGTCATGTTCTTGCAACTTAAAAGAGGCATGCAATAGCGTATGACAAAAGTTCCTCTTGCCTTGCGTCATATTGAAAGTGAAAGCGCACTAGTGCCTAGGGAAATTGCATCTGTACTCAACAAGTATGATATAATTTATAACTAACCTCGGAAAATTGTCGATAAAAAGTTGAAAGCAAATGTTAAAACTATATTTTTTATTATTTTTCAGGGAAATGAAAATGAACTGAGAATAATGTACAGCCATCCTGAAGAAAAGAGACTATTCTGAGATTTAACAAATGATTCAGAAATGCCAATTGATGATTGATTGATCATAAATGGATACTTGACAACATTGAAAAAGATTTTCCTTTGGAACCTAAGATTTGAAATTTTGAAAAATAATAAATCGCTAAAGGAATTCATACTTCATTCACAACATAATCAGTCCTTCTTATTTCTGTATGTTTTTTTTTTTTTTAATTTCTTGGAGGTTATCAACTAGATATTATCTAAAATGATTTTCAAAATATAATGTGAGAAAATCAACCGTAAGTTGAAATCTCCAAACTATTCAGTTATGTAAGAACATTTTTGTCCATAGAATTTGCGCCCAATGTTTTTTCTTATCTACTTACGAATCTAAATGGCTTGACTGTTTACACAGTTCGAGAAACAAGTTTAGTAGTTCCAGTTTAGTCAGAAGGGTGTCACAAGACAATGGGAATAATTTCCTCGAAGTTTGGACTAGAGGAACGAGACTATTTCATAAAATGAAATAAGTTAAAATCTTTTTTCTCACAAAGAAAAATAGCATAATAACATTAAAATAACTTTTGTTAATACGATATTTTACGTCAGACTAATCTCCATTTTTGGCAATAGAAAAAAAAAACCAACACTAGTAAACTATTTTATTGTAACATTATTTGACCTGAGAACCCAAATAAATAAATTTTTACTCCTTTAGTAGTGTCTCTCAAACCCGTGATTTGTGAAACCCCTCAACGGAAAGCCTGCCTAATAATCAACTTGCACCTCCAAGATAAACACATTTTTTTAAATCACCAATAGCAACATACCTCTCCTTTTTAAGTAATAATCCAATCCTACGTTAATTAACCTAAATTTGTTAAGCCATCCACTAATCCACCGGTAGATCCACAACCCTAGTGAAAGTCATCCATCGGTTAATTCACCGGTGAAAAATGGTGTTCCCCGACACGATGAACTACATTCACTGGAGCATCTTCGGCACGCTCTACTCAGCCTACTGCTTCGTCATCTGCAAATACGTTAACCCCTACCTGGTGAAGAAATACCCAGACAGATACTCAGAGGAAGACCCGTACAGACCGGAGACTGTCATGCCATGGGCGAAAGTGACAGAGTTCCACGGGCGACATTAGCCACCTCTTAGGGAAGGTGGGTCTCGAATCGCAGTAACACTTAATTCTTTGACACCACACAACAACAACAACAACAACAACAAAAACACTATATATGGACAAAATAATGCATCTTCAAAAAATACAAAAATAGAAAACGATACAACAAGTGGAAAGATCATACTCTTCAAAAAAGATGCCGATGACAATCTAAATATACAGGGTGTCCCACCAAACTTGGACACCTCAAATTACTCGGCCCCTGAAAGAGTTTTTGAAAAATAAAAAAATCTAGGGTACATGTGCTAATTATGCGGTTTCAGTTATGAAATTTTTTTTATACAGGGTGGTTCAAAAGTCAGAAATTGAGGTGTCAACTTTCGATTTTTAAATGGATCGACCTGAATTTTATTTGATAATTTTACTTCTAAATGATTCCTGAGTACTTTTTTAAACAAAAATATTACATACAGGGTGGTTTTTTTTCGACCAATTTTTTTTCTAAATCTTGAATAACTCAAGTTCGGTTAATTTTTTCGATAACAAAAATAGAATGTGTTTGTGTAATTAATACACGCACTTTCAATTGGCATCAAAAAATTTTATACAGGGTGGTTCACAAGTGAAATAATGACTTGATTTTTTTTAAAACTGAGTTTTTTTAATTTTTTATTTAGGATTAATAATTCTCGTCTAATTTTACACATTTTTCGTCAGTCATATCGAAAAACAAAACTAAAGTGTTGTACAGGGTGAGACATAATTTTTTTGTAACACCCTGTATATGGGCAGTCAAAGAGACGCAAAATTAAATATAATGACTAAATATGCAAGAAAAACTTTGATTTTTAATTAAACTAAAAAGTTATGGTGTTTTAACTAATATTGTCGCATGGACCACCCTGTAGATATTTTCTTAAACCATCATATGGGTAGTCGAAACTGTCTAAAATTCAACGAGGAGTCCAAATCTGAAAGAAAAAAAATGAATTTCAAAAGCCATGTTCAATTTTGTGTCAACGCCTACCTACTTTTTATTTCAAGTTTTAAAATCATTCAGTGTGGACACCAAATTGAAAATGGATTCAAATTAGTGTTTTTTACTTGTTTTTCCCACATGATTCGAAGTGTTCGTTGAATTTTATACAACTTAGAGTACCTACATGATAGTTTAAGAAAATATCTACAGGGTGGTCCATGCGACAATATTAGTTAAAACACCATAACTTTTTAGTTTAATTAAAAATCAAAGTTTTTCTTGCATATTTAGTCTTTATATTTAATTTTGCGTCTCTTTGACTGCCCATATACAGGGTGTTACAAAAAAATTATGTCTCACCCTGTACAACACTTTAGTTTTGTTTTTCGATATGACTGACGAAAAATGTGTAAAATTAGACGAGAATTATTAATCCTAAATAAAAAATTAAAAAAACTAGGTTTAAAAAAAAATCAAGTCATTATTTCACTTGTGAACCACCCTGTATAAATTTTTTTGATGCCAATTGAAAGTGCGTGTATTCATTACACAAACACATTCTATTCTTGTTATCGAAAAAATTAACCGAACTTGAGTTATTCAAGATTTAGAAAAAAAATTGGTCGAAAAAAAACCACCCTGTATGTAATATTTTTGTTTAAAAAAGTACTCAGGAATCATTTAGAAGTAAAATTATCAAATAAAATTCAGGTCGATCCATTTAAAAATCGAAAGTTGACACCTCAATTTCTGACTTTTGAACCACCCTGTATAAAAAAAATTTCATAACTAAAACCGCATAATTAGCACATGTACCCTAGATTTTTTTATTTTTCAAAAACTCTTTCATGGGCCGAGTAATTTGAGGTGTCCAAGTTTGGTGGGACACCCTGTATGCAGAAGGAAGTTCCAGATTACAAGTTAATATCTGTCCCATACAGATAAAAACTAGAAATATCTATGTCTGAATGATTGCAAAAATAATATTAAATTTATTCTTTAGTGTCGATCAGTGAGGGATAGATACAACACCTACAAATGACACCTTTTACTTCCTGATGGTATTTGTAACACGAATGTGAAAACTCAAGTTGAAAAGACAAGATATCATTGAACAAATTTTGATTAGTAACCTCGAAAAAAATCAATAGAAGTTTCAGGAGTAGAACAAAAAGACAATTTTAAATCTGGTACTGATCAAAACACATTATTTTATTTGAAGTCTATCTATATTTTTCTATATTCTATTATATTAAAGTGGTGTTTTTCAACTTTTTAGTTATATACACCTTTTATTTGAAGTAATTGATTGAATAAAAATTCTTAAACGTATTCAGCAACGACATGCACTTTGTGTGTTTTAATTATAACTTTTAGGTATTCATTTTGTACTGGATGTTTTTGTTGCAATTTTAGGAAGGATAGCTCATGTTCATATTTATTTAGGTTTTCAAATACATGAAGCCTAGCTGATATGACGCATTAAAAGCATTACATTTGAAGAACAAAAAAAAAACTATGGAATGAGTAGCCAAAGAAGTTATAGTATGGTCAATACTTTTGGAACATTCATTGTTCTCGATCTCGATGGTAATTTTATATTCATTAATATTAAACAAGGGAATATAAACTAGAATGGGCTCTGTAGTCCTTTGGACGAATCTACAGGTTTCTGACGGATTGTTGTTTAGTCTAGAATCTAGAAGATCTACATAAAAATCTAGAAAAATTTATGGTCTGGATGGGGGACTATAAACAGGGAGTAGACCAGCATTGGCTTGGTTCTGGGGGCCCTTGTCAATTATTAGCCTCCTTGTAAAGACAGTGGTAGAAGTACTGAGTCATTCCTCCACTGCCTGGCTACCATCGTTCACGATGACGCCACCCTATGATGATGAAAATTTTATAACCATACTTAGAAGAAAACGAGAAAAGGTAAGTACAGGAAGTTCTCTAACGCCATTCGTCGTAATAAATGATAGGTGACCCGTCTGTGCGGAGAATGAAACGTTTCTTCGTCGTACCGGACTTCCTACGGGTGAACTTCCACTCGGGCCAGTAGTGAGAGATGTCAACCAGAGACTCCAGGGGTGGATGTGTTTCCTCTGTCGTCGGGCCTTGGGTGGTCCAGAAGTAGTTGTAGACGAGTCTGCCTATCTTCTGCCACTTAGAGAGGGTAGTCCGTAGCTCGGTGACGGGAGGGTTTCGCTTGCGATCGCGTTTGGGCGAGTAGATGCTCTTCACCCCGTGGCGGCGGAGGAAAATGAACTCTGGGAAAAAGTGAGAAAGGATGATGAAAGAAGTCTTTTAAGGTTCAGGAGGACAGGTTACAACTTCTCACTTTTCTGTTTATACTGATTATTGTAGCAAGAATGAGAGATGTAACGAGAGAAAAATGTTAAATCTGGTTAACACATTGCATAACTAATTGTTTATACGGCGTTTTATATAAACTATTATTTCAAGCTTGTGCAGGTAGTATTCTTTAAAGTTCATTAATTGATAAGGCCAAATAAAATAAATGACAGTTTGTAAATTATAACACTGTTCGTAATAATTTGAGTACCTATTTTGGGTAATTTCAAATTGGAATTTTTTATATTAGAAACTTACCTGAACTAGTAATTTTTTTTTGTCAATCAGTTTAAAAGCCCTTAATCGATCAATGATTTTTTTTTTTAATATCGCCTTATTTATACTGCCGGATTAGGACTATTAAAGTCCAATTATTCTAAAAGTGAGCCCAAGACATAGTATTATGTGGTAAAAATTCCGAAAGGGAGGATAACTTGTCATGTCCCGGCTGGGTTTCAAACCCGCGACCTCTGGAATCATCGGATTAACAGAGTACCGCCTTTACCACTGAGCTACCGGGACAGACTATGATTTCAACAAAAGCGAAAAAAAACTCACGTGTGTTGTCCGAATGAGTGAACATCCAGGGGGGCAAGCTAGGCTGCGTCCGACGCACCACTTGGTAGACATCGGTGAGGAAAGCTATCACCTCCTGGTGAGGGACTATGTCGTTGTCCTGATCCTTGAACCACCAGGATTCGAACTGGTGCTTCCAGCGTTGAGCTCTGGAGGAAGGGATCATATTCTATACGGTTAAAAGTGCTCACCGACCTCAGTAGCTTGATCGATAAGGCGGCGGACTTGTAACCGGGTTGGTGGTTCAAGTCCCGGTTTCAGCGTAGATTTAGTAAAGCGAGTTTGAGTAGTTGTGATATCACAACAGTGATGAACTCAAATATGATAACTTTTACTTTTTTTTTACGGTTAAAAGTGCTCAAGGCAGAGAAATATTTTACCATTCTTATGTAGGTACATAATATTACTATGTATTTGTAATAAATCATTTATTCCAACGCATTTAGAAAATTTACAGTCCGAGTCATTTATTGCCAGAAATTTTTGTATTTTATATTTTTTTTAACAAGATTTGTGCTTTATTTTTGTACATCATTTCATTACAATATTTTGAACACCAATAACATGATAAATATATAAGTACTTAAAATTAATCAAATAAAATAATTATGAGCATGCACTTATACTATCACTCTGAGGTATCTGGGGAACCAGGCACCTTGTTTTGTGATAGTAGTTTTGATTGTACGTATATAAGACTTGGTCCTTAAATACACACCCTTTTGAGGGTACTAATTTATTTTTATTTCATTTTCTCTGGATTTTAAGGAGTAGCACATTACCTGTTTAGCGTAAAGGTGACGGGCTCCCATTTCATACTGCCGTGCTCATCAATGTCGGGAAACATGAAGTGGCTTGGATGTACGGTGGTTAAGATGGAGGCCGTTGATGGTTTCTGCAGCATGGCCCACAGGTCCGGTCTCCTCCTGTGGAGCAATCTGAGGAATCTCTTGCTGTATTTGGTGCTCTTCTTGGCATCCCAAGTGACTTTGGTTCTCTCATTTCTTTCAGTAACGCATGAAACGGATGAAAAGAACGAAGAGGTTCTTCTTCGCCGAAACATAAAACGAGTTGAGTTGCGTCGAACGTATTTGTTGAAATTACCTTTGACCTTGCCAAGAAATTTTTGGATAGCTTTGAAAAACATGGAGTTTTTGAAATATGATGTTTGATTGTTAGATGATGTTTCGTTGAGACATCCCGTCTTATTGAGTTGGAAATATCGAAGCTTCATGGCGTTGAATAATGGAAATTTTTGATTATAAAAGTGAGGGGTTGTATCCGCACAGGTTGGTTCTGCTATATGCCCAGAACTTTCAGTAGGAATTGCATTCGTAAAGTCAAAATTATTGTTCTTGAATGATTTTTGGGCTTGACCAATAGTCTCTGATTCAATTTTCGGTGACATACGGCCATAATTAACATCAAAAAGTTCATCTCCAACATTTTCATCTACACCTCTTGATAGTGTAAAGCTTTTTGTGCTTGTGTTATTTCTGATTGCTTCTAAGTTATTATCATTAAGATGTGAGTTCTCCAAGTCATGTTTTTCAAATGTTCGGTTTTGTTCTTCAAATTCTTTAGAACTATCCGAAAGCAGAGCTGATAGTTTTTCCTTATCTACAACAAATGTCGAATTTCTTCTTTTTTTAGATGATTCAACTTCAAGCGATAAAACATCTTTTACCAAACTAGAATTTCTCATGCTCTCCTTATCAATGTCAAATATACAACTATTGATACATCTTTTGGGGCTAATTGAATTAAACTCTGTATTCTCATGTCTAGATACTACGTTCATATGAGCATTGTTTAAAGCTTTAGTTGTAGAATTTGTAGAAAAAATCTTAAATACGTTTTTTGTTTGACTCGGTTATCTCATCTAATATTTCCTCAAAATGTGAGGAAAATGTATTGGTCTCTTTCACTTCAATTGAAAATGTCCGATGATCCAATTCATCCTCAGATACATTCTCTTTTAACTTATGAATATTTAGAGTGTTACCTTCAGAATTAGTTTCTTGTTCCACTGTACTTATGACATCTCTCATTACACTGTCGTTCTTAAAATTCCTAACAGGATAAATAGGATCTTCATGATATTCATACTTGTAGTTTTGCTCGTTCTTAACTTCAATATTTGCAATGTTCTCTTTGGTAGCATTAATCTCATAGATAATTTTTTTTGGGCTCGACAAACATGCTGGAGAAGCAAATGTCAGTACGGTTGGTACTGAGTTTGTTTCTATTGTGCAACAGAATGAAGTATTTATCATTGTGTTCCGAGAGATATTCCTTTGATCTAGGAAAGGAGCTTCATTTACATGCAAATTTATATGTTCATGATGCCCTGGATTTAATTTATCAGTTATGCATGGATTAGTTTTACTTTTTTCAATCACGACACATTCTGCAGATCTATTTGGAGTTATTACAGTAGTAGAATTTAACACTGATCTGCTAAATGTCACTGTTTGTAGAATGATAAAGATCACAAGGAAACTAACTGACATGGCATCATTCCTGTGGTTATTATTAGTTATTTGTTTACCCAATACAATTTCGTTGTCACATCATTTCTTATTGGACTTAATATGTTTAAATGACTTTGTTTACAAATTTACAAAATATTAAGACAGGGGCTTGGATTTTTAACTTTTTTTTAAATATTATTTTAAAAAGTTAAAAAATATTACAGAGAAGTGTTATCAATCAGCAACATTGCCTTTGGTAAAATCAAAACAACAAATTTATACAATGACTAGAAAGTTATGTTGATCAATTCACCGTTCATCAATACAAAACACATTGATGACAACAAGACAACGGAAGTAAACCGATTTCAAATTTTAGTGGTATACAATGCTGGACAAAGTAGAAAAGTTTTTCTTAATCAGCTGATTCAAAGTAACCTTAGCATTGAACTCTATGATTCTTATCAAGACAATTTGTCTAGCATTTTTTATTTAAAAAATAATAAAGAATGTAATGCATTTCAATACTCAACAGAAAACAACAATAAAAACAAGTATTTTTTGTCAAATTTAAGTCAATAACCTATGCTTTGTGTTTATTAATTTTAAATCCTCCTTTTTACATAAATTGTTTCTTTTTGGATATTTGGTCAAATTGGTTACTGTAAATAGTGCATCAATTGATTGTTTTCAAATAGTTATGTAGATTTACCTTTCCCTGTTAACGCGTCCATCTTTCAAATCCACCAATCAATCACTCACCATCATGTCTGTCTGGACACCTGTACGGATCTCTCTGGCGCTATCCTTGTTCCTCCACCCCTCTCAGACGGCTCCAGGCTGTCGCACGCCCGCACTAGGCGCCCTTCACTCCGACGCCGGGGATTTCTCCGGCTGGTCGCCCGAGGACTCCTGGAGTTGGCCCGACTCCCGCGGACCACCCACCACCATTCGTCTCCCCGATGGGCGAGAGTTCTGGCCGTCTGACTCACGCAGCGTGCAAGACCCGCGGGAGCTGGGATTCGAACCTGTGGACGCCCGACAGATGGGCCGGTTCTACAAGCGAATGTGGGACGAGGCGCGGGACTATGAGGAGAGGAATGCCACCAAGGTGAGAAGACCTATGTATAGAAATTTGACCCTCTTATCAACACTACAAACTTACAATCAATATTCACAACACCTAGATCTTGATACGAGTATTGATAAATACAAAGAAAGTTGTAAGGAAATACTAAATCTAAATTAAAACAATATAGGAAACAACAAAATATTCACGTAAATGCAGTATCACAAACTGCGTGTGAATATTCTTTCTTTAAAAAAAAAAAAAAAAAAAAAAAGAACAGAGCATTTTTAATGTTTTGTCAAACGTTTTACAATATGTCCTCTATACTTGGAATACTGTTAAAATAGGAATAGTATTTCAATACCATGGCTCAGATTAAAAGCATGCAAAGCGAGCTCAACTATTTTTCTTTTAAAAACATTTCATTTGTACATTTAAATAAAACATGATTAACATTTATATACCTTATACTCTTTTCATTTCTATCGAACAGATCAATGGTATCTATTGGTTTTAAGTGTGGTCTGCTATTTAGGGAGGTGTAGATTTTTAGTGGGTGAAAATACGGGACACGGATTAGCTGGATATTTTTGAAAGATTCTTTCCTGACTTCCATAAAAAAGATATGTTTCTGTTTCCACATTGCAGGGTCGCCGTTTGAAGGCGTTGGACCTCCACTATGACCTGCTGCACAACACAGACCTCCCCATAGAGGAGAAGGCAGAACGGTTTCATCAGGGAGCGGGAGATCTGTTCGCGGGTACGTAGCCTGGTCAGGTAAGACTGAAAATGAGAGTGGGATTGAAATGTTTAAGTCCGATAATCCAATAGACCAGATGGTGCATCTTTTGACTATCTACACAGCATCAGCAGTGGATGTGGTGACGGCGCTAGACTTGTAATAATATAATAAAAAAAGGACATGAAAAATTAGAAGATAATATACAGGGTCTTCATAAAGTCTCACCCAGGCCTAGGTTTCTCGAAAACGACTCAGAATATCATAAAACGCAAAAACCCGTATTCCTTTATATTTAGGGGGATTGATTTTCAGCCAATTTTTTTTTTGCCTACACGGCCCCAGTCAGGCTGGGCATGGACCAACTTTAAAATATTAAATAGAATGGTATGTCTTGTGGCATATTGTTTTAAGGGTCTTATTGAGAGAAGTTCATTACAATAAATTTCAGTGTGCTACGACTTACCGTTCTCGAGATACAGGGTCGGACGTCCTGCGTAATATCCATATATTTTGACCTATAACTCGTTAACCGTAAATTGTGGAGAAAATTTTTCATGTTAATAATAACTCCTTATGACAAGACCTTTCGAACAAGTTATAACTCGACATACTTTGTTGATGTTAGTTTCTGGTCGGTTTCGTCAGCCAGCTGGACGAACAGTCGAAAAAAATTTAACGAAAAAACAAATCAAATTTTAACTTGTTCGAAAGTTCTTGCCATAAGGAATTATTATTAACAAGAAAATTTTTCTCCATAATTTACGGTTAACGAGTTATAGGTCAAAATATATGGATATTACGCAGGACGTCCGACCCTGTATCTCGAGAACGGTAAGTCGTAGCACACTGAAATTTATTGTAATGAACTTGTTTTAATAAGACCCTTAAAACAATATGCCACAAGACATACCATTCTATTTAAGATTTTAAAGTTGGTCCATGCCCAGCCTGACTGGGGCCGTGTAGACAAAAAAAATTTGGCTGAAAATCAATCCCCCTAAATATAAAGGAATACGGGTTTTTGCGTTTTTTGATATTCTGAGTCGTTTTTGAGAAACCTAGGCCTGGGTGAGACTTTATGAAGACCCTGTATTTGCTGCAATCCACCACATACTGAAAAGTACATTGGATTGCAGTAACTATTAAATGAAGGATGTGTATGAATGTTAAAATAAAATATAATAAATTTATTAGAAAAAAAAAATATACACAATCTAGTGGATATACCTATTCATGGATTGGGTCCCACCGAATCCTTCGACTTTTTCTTTTTTCTTTAAGTATATGACCATATAATAATAAGAATCTGAGCCTTAGGATCACATTACGAAACAGGATTAAAATTATGCTAAGTCAGACACGCCTAAAGTCGGTGTTTCAATCAATCAGAGCACACTATAGACCGAGTTAAGGCATACTGTCCACTTAGATGTCTTAGATTAATTCTAATCCACTTTGTTTGAATCTAGTACTGTTTTATAGTTCTACTAAAGAGTATCACAATACATTGTGTAGTGAATTACAACTGACAACACTACAAACTAATCCATGTACTATTATAAAAACATGTACGTATTTTGAAAGAGTGTCCATTGGTCCATTGTTGTAAAATCTAGAAATTCATGTAGTTTATGTAGATAAGAAGATTTGCATAATTGATATTTATAACTCATTAATAACCGACCTCAGTAGCTTGATCGATAAGGCAGTGGATTAGTAACCTGGAGGTCGGTGGTTCAAGTCCCGAAAGTTAGGTTCAAGTCAAATATGATAATTTTTTAACTTATTAATAACTCATTGAATTATGTAGATGATTTTCATAGTTTTAATTACTTCAGGTTTATTGATATATGTTTCTTCATACACTCAACTTTTCCTCGCTTCACAGCTGAAAAGAACACGTTGAGTGGAGAGAGCTTGAGAGACAAATCAGGAGACCTTGAGAAGCTAGCCAATGTGGCGCTGAAGGCACTCAAAATCAACAAGAAGTGGTTTGGCCACTGGCTCACAGAAGAGCCCTACAAACCCAGAGGCTTCACCACCCGTAACTTGGACATAAATGACATCTACTCCAGGTGAGTTAGTTGTTGTTGTTGTTGTAGCCAGCTTGGCTACAGCTGGAGGGGTGAGTGATGGTCTCCAGCCAACTTTAATTCAATGTTGGCTCGTCCTGAACCACATATTTCTATGTGCGATCAACCATCATGAGGACTTGGACTTTTCTTTATAAGCCATTAAACCCTTAGGAAACGGCAAGCTAGCCTGACTTGTAAGGGTTGGCTAGTCTGTTCTCTGTTTATAGTCCTCTAGCGGGACACTGGTCTTCTCCCAAAAATTGAGTTAGTAGGCGGCCACAACGAGGATCCTGGCCAATACTCTACACCGTAGACCTCGACCCCAGACCCTGGTACTAACAGCTTGATATAGACAACTAGCGGGCTGTCGCACGCTTTGCGGGCCGAGGCATGGCCGTGAAAGCAAAAAATCCTTTTTCGCCAATGGCAGGTGTTGTAGTGGGAGTTTCGAAAAATCCCGTCTTATTGCACATCTAGACTATAAGACAAAGCTACCTACCAAATTTCAGCTTCCTAGGACTTACGGTTTGGGCTGTAGAGCGATGATCAGTCAGTGGTCAGTGGTCAGTGAGTGTCTTTGACATTTATATATTAAGATATTTGGGACTCCGTTGTGGCTGCTTACATTCTTTTATAAAATGTATGCTAGGCCTAAACTCTATAGGTATAAACTCAGGAAAAAAAATGCAAGCAACGGGAGAGAATTCGGTGTTGATAAAACTATGAGCGGGAGAGAACTCGTGGTACTCTACTTGACCAAAAGTTTGGTCGAGAGAAATCGTTTACCTCTACTTGACCATAAGTTGGGTCGGGAGAGTACCTCACCTGAAAATAGTCTAGCTGGGGGACGTTAAACAGCGAGAAGAACAGTGTCCCGCTAGAGGACTATAAACAGAGAACAGACTAGCCAACCCTTACAAGACAGACTAGCTTGCAGTTTTCCAAGGGTTTAATGGCTTATAAAGAAAAGTTCAAGTCCTCATGATGGTTGATCGCACATAGAAATATGTAGTTCAGGACGAGCCAGCTTTGAATTAAAGTTGGCTGGAGACGATCACTCACCCCTCCAGCTGTAGCCAAGCTGGCTACAACAACAACAACAACTTGACCATATGTTGGGTCGGGAGAGTACCTCACTCGAAAACTCTCTCTTCTTCTAAGTCCGTCCAAACTACCTCACCCGAAATCTCTCTTCATATTAAATCCAAACTTTTCCTCCCTTCCAGATACTACGGCAGAGTCAACTGGACCACCCGACCCTCAAGTGAGGACTTGGCATACGAGGACGCCTTCTTCAGAACCATGACCGAGTACACCACACTGCTGCCCTGGGATGCTGACTGGTGGGTCAAAGCCTTGGACTATGTCAGCAAACATCCTGAACTAACTACTGGTGAGTCTCTCTTTACCCAAAAACAAAAGTATTAACACATTGTGTGCCAAGCCCCAAAATCCCTAAGGGCCACAATACAAAGGATTGTCTCCCCAGATTTTTTTTTTTTTTTTTTTTTAGGGGGCCACGTCGCTCATATTGAGAGACACCTACTTTCTGTTTACGTTACAGTACTGTTGATTTTATCATTTTTTAAAGTGTGATCTAGTGTCGCTCAATATGAGAGACGCCGCCTCTTACATTACCATACTGTCTCTCAATATGAGCGGCGTGGCACACAATGTATTAATAATAATAACACACTCTGTAGTGGAAGGTAAATACCAGGTGAGGTTATTGCTCAAAGCATTTTCAACCTCCGAATCCTCAGAGTCTTATTATTATGTGGTCACAAAGTCAAATTTATGAGAAAAAATTGATGCACTGGATGAGATTCGAACAAACGGATCCCTACGCTACCTGGATTACCAGACTAGCGCATTAATCATTTGACTTGAAATACACTGTGGAGATCTGGAATTTGATAAAGTGTTTTACCAAATGACCATTATTTTTCTTAATTTGATTTAACGTCGCTTTCAACTGTATGGTCAAACACAGCGGCGGTTTTTCCCTCCATTCACTGGGAACTGGGAACTCACAAACTAACTACTCAAATTAAGCTCACCCAACCAAGTCCTAATCTTGCTGGACGTTGCTTACTTTCAGTGACGGAACGAGAAATATAGCCCGATCCAAAAACACTCTCCGCTCTCATAATCTCCAAATTTCCCTTTTAACTGTCACACAACGCACTCTTATTCTTTAATTTTTTAATAATAATATAATAATAATAATAGTTTATTTATTTATTTTCTTTATAAAGAAACATTTATAAAAAGGTACTTCTCCTAAGCTTTGAAGGGCTTCTAAGAGGATTTGAACGGAATAACCAATCAGAGTGCCTTGTGTGACGGTTGAAAGGGAGATTCGGGGATTTTGAGAGTGGATAGTGTTTCTGGAATCGGGTACTGGTGTATTTATCGTTCCATCTACACTGACTATATGGCAATGTCTTAACCCGCAATCAGTACGGTTGTGAGAGATTTCTCTCACAACCGTATACGTTACCGTGTACTCATGGATACGTTACAAAACCGAACCGTACTGATCCCGGGTTAGAAAAAAAACACTTCTTTGTCCCGGTAGCTCAATGGTAAAGGCTTCACTCTGTGAATCCAGAAGTTCCAGAGGTCGTGGGTTCGAAACCCAGCCGGGACATGACAAGTTATCCTCCCATTTGGGATTTTTACCACATAATAATATGTCTTGGGCTTACTGCTGGAATAATGGGACTTTAATAGTCCTTATCGGGCAGTATAAAAAAGGCGATATTATTATTATTCTTTCCTCTCTCTCAGCGAAGGACTACCTGGAAGAGGCTTTCCACGAGTGGTCACGATTCACCCACCCCACCACCGAACACGTGTCCCATCGCACCATCAACCTGACGGTGCTGTTTGACCGGCGCTACACCAAGAACGACACGTTTGACTACTTCAGTCTGGACCAGTTCAAGCCCAAGGATTGGACAGAGCCGGTGCACACGTGAGCTATTTCATTTATTTATATTACACTTTATTTTTTATACAAAACAATCAACAATAAATTATTAACAAGAAAAAATTCGTGATGATGCATTCTGGCACATCCCATTCTGGGTGAGAATAATTTGGGTAGCCGGTTTGTGAGTTTCCTGCAAATGGAGTGTAACACCCCCGTCGAGATATAAATATTGAATATGCAGTTGAAAGCAACGTTTAAACCAAATGAAAAAATAATATGTTTGATGTTTGGTAAACACACAATACCTAGCACATTGCATACACAGAAACTCACAAGGAAAGATCACAGGCGCAACTGATGGAATTGGTTTGGTTTGTCCTAAATACAAGTAATGGATGAAACCCTTGTTGAATTTCAGGGAGGCGGTGATTAACCCTTACGAGTTGAAGGACGTGGTAATAGCCAGGTATAGAAATACCACCACAAAGAAGTTACCCCGGGCTAACTTCTTCTACAGCACCTATGAGTCGGAATATGGTAAGTAGGGCTTTCCACAGCATAAGTCTACTACCGCATAAGGCTACTACAGCATAAGGCTACTACAGCATAAGGCTACTACAGCATAAAGCTACTACAGCATAAGGCTACTACTACCAAGCATTGGTAGTCGATGTGGTTGCGGCCTTATGTAAATTTGAAGGCAGAACTTTTTGCACAGGGAGCGGGAGATGTGTTAGCGGGTACGTAGACTGGTCAGGTAAGACTGAAAATGAGAGGGGGGTTGAAATTTTTAAGTCAGGTAATTCCAACTGACCAGATGGAGAGTCTATGACCATCGACTACCAAGCTTTGGTACTGGCCCATGTACATGTAGACTTGAAATGTAAACATGTAAACAATCTAGTAGATTCGAGATGTGAGGTTCGGATCCCACTAGATGCATGTATTTTTGCTCATTTATTTAAGTTTGTAACCACAATATAATAGGTAATAAGACTCTAAGAGTTAGATGGTAGAAAATGCTTTAGGCATTAACCTCACTTGGTGGTTGGTAACCACTAGGTTCTACTAAAAGAGTATTATTATTATTATTAACGACGGAATAAAAAAACAATAAATTTAATCATTTCTTTACAGGAACTTAAAATATCATACCGAGGTAAATATTATTATTTATGGTGATGATCACTTGTTTAACAAATGATCATCACCATAGCGTGTTTGCTGTGTGTTTTTGTAACATCACGTTAGTATTTTTGTAGGTATTTTTGAACTATTTACTATTCAAAATACTAAGCACATTGCATATACATGCACAGTAGACAAGAAAATAGCAGGCGCAAGAGAATTATACAAGAATTTTTTAAAGATACCTAAATAAGTTTTGGTAAAGAATTAATGAAATTTTAATGATCTGCTGACGAGAATACCTTTAAATTTTGTTCATGTCAGGGATTGTCTAAGCCAATAATCACGCCTCATTGCTATTTTGTAAAAGCAAAAGACCAATAAAGAGTACATTATTCTTTCACTTTGCCTTTTCCCAAGCCTACTTGGGGTCAGAATTATCCATTTTTTATTTTAATTTAAATATTAATATAAACAATTGGTCGGAAGAGATTGCCGTAGGCAATAACATTGACCCCCCATTTTTGTATTTGTTATTTCTGCTGTACATGCCTTTATAAATAATTCTATACCTACTAAATAATATAATTCACTTTTCAGATTACAACAATACCTATTCCGAATTGAACAATCTGGATTTCGGCCATTTCCAAGGAAATTCGTCAGAATGGGGGGATGAGTCCATAAGAGGTGAGAGAGAAATCCATTCCATTTTTCAAACCTACTTCGAGTCAGCCTTGTTCAAAATCTTCTTCCATGTTGATGGTTGGTTCTGGCAACTCCTGCTCATTTTAGCGCTGGATAAATTTCCTTACGCTAATTCTGTTATTACCTTATGTCCCCAGGTAATAATAATAATATCGCCTTATTTATGTTGCCCGATTTGGACTATTAAGTTAAACTTAATAGTCCAAATCGGGCAACATAAATAAGGCGATATTATTATTATTTATTATTTAAGTCCCATTATTCCGGCAGTATTTTTTTTTTTTTTTTTTTTTTTTTTTTTTTTGGCCTTGGTTCCATTCCATACAGCCAATACCAACAGTAAGCCCAAGACATATTATTATGTGATTAAAAAAAAAAAAATGTGGTAAAATGAGCTGATAACTTGTCATGTTCTTCCCGGCTGGGTTTCTTGGCACGAAATCTGGAATCTCTAGATTCAGAGTGCTGCCTCTACCGCTGAGCATGTAAATAAAGTAGTCAAATTTGTTTGATGATTTCCTCAGAAATACGCAATTAGTATTACTGTGTCACCAGGTAACAAACTTAATCAAATTTGTTTGATTTAGTTTTTTTACTTAATCAAAGGGATGGGTGGAAGAGATTGCCACAGGCAATAACCCCGCCCTTTCGATAGGACATTAGTGTTGTTTCTTTTTACTTATTTATTTTGTCATTTTCCCCCCCCCCTAATTGTATACAATTAACATTGTACTCTGTCCTCCTAATAAAGCACAGTTAATTAAATTTGGTTGGATAGGAACCCCCGGTATACTCTTATCAGTGTTACGTAACGACAGACACCGGACTTACCCCCTCCACATACATTAAACTCTCTGACCCGAGATGTAAGCTCGGCGCTCGGCCCAGTCACTTACCAATAACTCCAGAGACCACACATAGCCCATCTCCACGCACGCGTCCATCCCCGGGGACCCCAAGCGACGCTTCTCCACGTGAGTGACCACAGACCAAGAGCCCATCCCGGTAAGAGAGTTTATTTTTCATTTTCTACGTTGCACATTTCCCAAAGAAAAATTGGAACCAGCACCCCAACAATAATAATAATGATGATTCCCTCAGAAACACCCAAGACCTATCCGCCGCACGTGCCCACGTGTGGACACGGCTTCCCCCGCGACTCCCAGTACGACCCGAGCGAGGACGTCAGCAGCTACGACTCTCACATGTGTGTCCACATCACCACCCGGCGACCCACCACGGGCGAGATCACGCACAACATAGGCTTCCGCAACGACATGATCAAGCTGGGCACCACCATAGCGGTGGACATGGATGTTCTGCTGGGCCGCAACACGCACCGGCCGCACAAGCGCAGCACTACCACCACCAACACACCGAAGAAGCGGGGAAGATCTACCAAAGTACGTCTTACACCTGTAGGAGATGCTGAGTTGCTACGACAACACAATCAAAAGAAAAAGAAGTATTTTCCGATCAACAACTTGTGTTGTCGTAGCAACTCAGCATCTCCTACATCCTCCCCTGACAACGTGAAAGAATCATCTCCTACAACACCCGTATTTATGAACAGCGAATTTTGTCTGAGCAATGTCTCAAGCAAGGTATTGGCCAATAATATTAAAGGATATCATGCTTCAGACCATGCTCAAACGGCGTTTACTGTTCAAAAATACGGCTGTTAGGGTAACATTATAAAACTGGATTAAACTTAAGCTATGCCTAAGGCCCGTATTTTTGAACGTCCCTAAAACTACTTTAGGGACAACCGTCGGGATTTTGAAATTTTTTGGCCAATGAAGTATATAAATTGTGACATGAATCTCTCGATTCCACTGAGATCATATAATATAGAGGGAACCTTACCTATCTCGAGTTGAACAAATTTATGCGTCCAACTTTGAACAGCTGATGGTCCCTCTTTCAACAAATCCCGGCTTCTGATTGGTTCAATTTATTTGAATTTTTTGTTTACTTCATGTAAAGGCGGACATCTAAACATCTTTAAATTTCACGTCAGATACCAACTCTTATATTACTACATAATAAGTAGAAAATAAGGAAAGTAAAAGAGGATGAAAGACAGAAATTACTAATATGTAAGTATGAAAATAGTAAAAATATTATTTCAGAAGAATTAGGTACCTAGTTTAGGTACCCACTCTTTCGCGAGAGAAAAATTACTACAAGTCCGGCATTGATTTTGAAATCAGCTGATGGTCTATTTTGAACGCAAATCTTGATACATCGGGTTCCCTCTATGTTATATAACCTCAGTGCTCGATTCCGTTTCCGCACAGTCGCAATATTGGGCCCCATTCAAAAGAAGGAAATGCTTTTTCTTCCGAAATCCAAAGGAGTTGCTTCGATCTACAATAAAAAAGTTTTGAGTACAATAAAGAGTTTTTTCTTTTATCAAATATCAAAAGCTTTTGTTTCTATGGAAGTAAAAGGTATATGTACATCACAAAGCTAAAAATAAAGCTTGCAAACATTTTCTTTGCTCACGAGCAATTACAATTTTTCTGTGAATATGGCCCATTTCACACAGAGGGTATTTTCACCTCTGTGTGAAAATCATCTGTGTTATTGTTTACATTTTCTAATCTTTTCAAAAATAATTTTTGTCTGGTGATTCTTCTTGTTTAATAGTTTTAAATTTCTTTATCCTTTTTGAGAATTTAAACAAGTTTTTTCCGAGATGAAAGCCAATTTGAAAATAATTATTACTATTCCGATCTCAGCCTTCTCAGCGAAAGAAGTACCTACAATTTATATCTCACAGGCACGTTTTATCTTGATATCAGTGTCGATGGCACGTTGAATTCACCAGTTTTCATTCTGTCGATTATGATAAGCAACGTCCAGCGAATTCAGGACTCGGATGGGTGACCATTTAAATTTTGGACAATCTTGATGCTATTCCCCGTCCAACTCAAACTGTGCTATCTATTGTTCAATAATTGAATTAATTTATTAATAAAGAAAAATGTTAATTCATTGTTTTATCACTATCCAATGTTCTCTTTTCAATGTTCTGCATTTTAATTATTTTCTACACAGGTATCTACCAAATGTACTCATTATTCATGATTTCCCAAGCCCTTCAAAGACTTTCTATGCTCGACGGTGTCAGGAGTCACAGTGTCCGAGTGGTCTAGCGCACCAGACTTACATTGAAGTGAGCTGAGTTTGAATTCCGGAGGAATTAGACTTTTTTATATCTGTATTTTGGATGTTACGTGGTTCACTAATATCTGGTGTGGAAAAATGAGTATTGGTAGAGACGACCACATGTGACATACGAGAATAAAAAATGAATATGTTACTTGAAATTTCGTCAACCTACCGACATACGTTGTGATATAAAATCACAAATAAACCAGATAGAGCCAGCGTTGATGGCGCTGTGAACGCACCGGTTTTCGTGGGACCACCAAAGTTAAGCAACGTCCAGGTGAAGACTTCGTGATGCTGGCATTTCGACCCAACCCAGGCTGGCTGAAGTTAATGTGGGTAGAAGGTTTGTGAGTTTCCTGCGATCGCAGGGTAAAACCCCCGTCGTAATATGAAAAAAAAACGAGATAGGTAAATGCTACCTTTGTCCTAAAATGAGGAGGGTACAGTAAAAATATTTTTTTTTTTTGCATATATACTTGATTAAAAGATACATATAATATTTTTTATTCATATTTAGAATATAATGACAAATATTTAACTTTCAATAAATACAACATGCATGTCTATTGTAAATTAGTTTGTCCAAACTACTTGTTAGCAAACTTTTTTCTTAATCAGATGTCTTCAGGTCTTTCAGGCTCTATTAGGCCATTCAAAATTAAGGATATCTCTTGAAATATGTTCGTCTTTCCAAAGAAAATACGTGGATATACGTAGGTATATAAAAAAGCTTTTCTTTCTTTCTTTCTTGGCGGTGCAAAATTAGCGTTTTGTTTGTTTCTCGAATATTGCCAGCATAATTATAAGGGATTATCACAAATTTGTTAAAAAGGTTATCTATTTGCTAAATAAATAAAATACAATAATAGTTAGGAAGTAAAATCACTTCCAAGAAATATTATAATGTGTCTTCACGAATTTCAAAAATACCGATGAGAAATCACCGGCAATTGTAAAGTGACCAATTTCGACACTTCAAAATTTCAACAAATTTCATTCACTTTTAGGGTCAGCTGATTGGAAATGCAAAGAAACGTGTTGTTTATTTATATTTATATCTACATCTTTCTGGCTGAAATGGTTTCTGCTCATGCGCTGAGCTGCGCTCAAGATCTGTAAGAAGCGTTCAAAACTTAAGTTCAAAATATAAATTCTGTCTCTGTGGCTGATGTGATTCACTGCGCACGCGTATCCGGACCACTCACACTAAATTTGTTTTAGGGTCGTTCAAAAATACGGGCCTAACACGCCACAAGACGGAATGTTCAACCAATCACAGCAAACTATAGTTAAAGTATTCACTTATATTAAGGGCGGTATTAATAGACGTTTTTACAATACATGTGTGGCGCTAAGTCTCGGATTGCTTACTATCTAACACCCGTATTTATGAATAGCGAATTTTGTCTGAGCACTGTCTCAAGCAAGGTATTGGCCAATAATATTAAAGGAAATCATGCTTCAGACCATGCTCAAACGACGTTTTCTGTTCATAAATACGGCTGTAAGATAGGAAAAACCGATGTAAATCAATGACTTAGGCCCGTATTTTTGAACGACCCTAAAACAAATTTAGTGTGAGTGGTCCGGATACGCATGCGCAGTGAATCATATCAGCCACAGAGACAGAATTTATTTTGAACTTAAGTCTTGAACGCTTCTCACAAATCTTGAGCGCTGCTCAGCGCATGAGCAGAAAGCAGTCGATCACAACATTTTCCCATTTCAGCCAGAAAGATGTATATATAAATATACATAAACAGCACGTTTCTTTGCATTTCCAATCAGCTGACCCTAAAAATGAATGAAATTTGTTGAAATTCTGAAGTGTCGGAAATCGGCACTTTACAACTGCCGGTGATTTCTCATCGGTATTTTTGAAATTCGTGAAGACACATTATACTATTTTTTGGAAGTGATTTTACTTCCTTATATTATTGTATTTCATTTATTTAACAAATATATATCCTTTTCAACAAATTTCATAATTATACTGGCAATATTCGAGAATCAAACAAAACGCTAATTTTGCACCGCCAAGAAAGAAAGAAAACCTTTTTTATATACCTACGTATCCATGTATTTACTTTGGAAAGACGAACATCTTTCAAGAGATATCCTTAATTTTGAATGGCCTAATAGAACCTGAAGGACAAGCAAGACATCTGATGAAGAAAAAAGTTTGCTAACAAGTAGTTTGGACAAACTAATTTACAATAGACATGTTGTATAATTATATTGAAAGTTAAATATTTGTCATTATTAATAATATTCTAAATATTAAGAAAAATATTATAATATATGTATCTTTTAATCAAGTATCTGCAAAAAAATATTTTTACTGTACCCTCCTCATTTTAGAACAAAGGTAGCATTTACCTATCTCGTTTTTTTCATATTACGACGGGGGTTTTACCCTCCGATCGTAGGAAACATACAAACTTTCTACCCACATTAACTTCAGCCAGCCTGGGTTGGGCCGAAATGCCAGCATCACGAAGTCTTCACCCGGACGTTGTTGATTAACTTTGGTAGTCCCACGAGAACAGGTGCATTCACCGCGCAATCAACGCTGGCTCTATCTGGTTTATTTGTGATGTTATATCACAACGTATGTCAGGTGATTGACGAAATTTCAAGTAACATATATTATTCATTTTTTTATTCTCGTATTTCACAAGTGTTCGTCTCTACCAATACTCATTTTTCCTCTCAAGATATTAGTGAACCACGTAACATCCAAAATACAGATATAAAAAAGTCTAATTCCTCCGGAATTCGAACTCAGCTCATTTCAATGTATGTCTGGTGCGCTAGACCACTCAGACACTGTGACTCCTGACACCGTCGAGCATAAAAAGTATTTGAAGGGCTCGGGAAATCATAAATAATGAGTACATTTTTTAGATACCTGTGTAGAAAATATGTAGAATGCAAAACATTGAAAAGAGAACATTGGATATGTGATAAAACAATGAATTAACATTTTTTTTTTATTAATAAATTAATTCAATTATTGAAC
The DNA here is from genome assembly GCA_024516035.1 of Bactericera cockerelli. Classification (NCBI taxonomy): domain Eukaryota; kingdom Metazoa; phylum Arthropoda; class Insecta; order Hemiptera; family Triozidae; genus Bactericera; species Bactericera cockerelli. Next base: position 10,487,204 of record CM044964.1, read on the forward strand.
AATAGATAGCACAGTCTGAGTTGGACCGGGAATAGCTAGCATCAAGATTGTCCAAAATTTAGATAGTCACCCATCCAAGGCCTAAATTCGCTGGTCGTTGCTTGACATCATTGACAGTACGAAAACTGGTGAACTCAACGTGTCATCGACACTCCTATCGACTCACAACGTGCCTGTGAGATATAAATTGTAGGTACTTCTTTCGCTGAGAAGGCTGAGATGGGAATAGGTAGTAATAATTATTTTCAATTTGGCTTCCATCTCGGAAAAAAACTTGTTTAAACTATTCAAAAGGATAAAGAAATTTAAAACTATTAAACAACAAGAATCACCAGGCCAGCGTCGATGGCATGTTGAATACACCGGTTCCCTTCAGAACACCGAAGTTAAGCGACATCCAGCGAGGTTAAGACTTGGATGGGTGACCATTCAAATTCTAATTCTCGTGACGCTGGCTTTTCCCGGCCCCACTCAGGCTGGGTGAGGTCAATGTGAGTAGCAGGTTTGTGAGTTTCCTGCGAATGGAGGGTAAAACCCCCGTCGTGATATGACCATGGCAGTTGAAAGCGACGTTAAACCCCACTTAAAAAAAAAAAAAAAGAATCACCAGACAAAAATTATTTTTGAAAAGATTAGAAAATGTAAACAATAACACAAATGATTTTCACACAGAGGTGATAATACCCTCTGTGTGAAATGGGCCATATTCAAAGAAAAATAGTAATTGCTCGTGAGCAAAGAAAAAGTTTGCAAGCTTTATTTTTAGCTTTGTGATGTACATATATCTTTTACTTCCATAGATACAAAAGCTTTTGATATTTGATAAAAGAAAAAACTCTTTATTGCACTCAAAACTCTTTTATTATAGATCGAAGCAACTCCTTTGGATTTCTTTTAAATAGGGCCCAATATTGCGTCTGTGCAGAAACTGAATCGAGAGAAACTGAGTCACAATTTGTGTACTTGATTGGCCAGAAAATTTTCAAAATCCCGACGGTTGTCCCTAAAGTAGTTTTAGGGACGTTCAAAAATACGGGCCTTAATATTGCCCTAAACCTTATCCTTTTTTATAATTCGGCCCTTAATTATTTCAAACATGTTGTAGTTTAGGGATTCTCTTCTTTAACATAGTTGAGTGTAAGCACAATGAGTTAGGATCTAGTAGTGTGGGGTTTGCTGAACAATTGAATAGGTGGTTGACGTCATATATTATGTTGTACCACGCCATTTTGGGAAAACATCTTCGGTTGCTCCATCTATCCTTCAGGTAGTCATAAGGGAAAAATTCCGAGCAAAATCCTATATCTTACGGAAATATTTTTTATCTTATTCTTTCATAGGTGCTTTTGTAACTCTGTTGATTAAAACTAGGAAGTAACATTACTCGAAAAACATTGAAAAAAATTGCGTGGGAAGAAATGAACTAATAACTGTTTTTATAATAAGTATATAAGTATAAGTAGTGCTTTATTTAGACTGTCAGCGCAAGACAGGTAGTCCCATTCTGCCAACAGTTTTAATACCTTTGTGGGGCTAAGTCTCCCCATGTCGTTTAGAAGGAAAGTTCCTGACAGTAAATTTTTTTTTTTTTTTTTCTCAGGCAAAGCAGCCGCTGGAGACGTGCGTTCACGGGTTGGAAGTCACCAACGATCTGAAAGACGTCGCAGCCCTGCGAAGCGTATTCGAGAGAATTCGTCACGTGAACGACACGTCACGAGCGGGCACGTACAGAAAACGCGCGACAACTGCCTCATACCTGAAGCGCAACGTAACACGCACGTGTAAAACAAGAAGGCCGCGCACAGCAAAGATCAGTCACGTGGTAAAACGAGCTGTTGATGAACGAAACGATGAAAAGATTTGTGCAAACGGTGAACACATCAGGGTTGACAAAGCTGCGATGCTGGGAAGAATAATGGGCAAACTGAATGCAGTCGTTGTTGAAAGTGGACGTCGAAAGAAAAGAGCCATTAGTGCTTTGAAAGACAAATTCGTTGTTGACAAAAAATCAATCAATGCCCACCATGATAAGATCATTTCAGACTTACGAATGCTGGAGGCTGAAATCGCTGGAGCAAAGTTTGGTGATCAAGCTCAACCAAAGCTACTTAATGATGCAATTCATCGTCAGAGGGCAAATGACGTCATTAATCATCAGCGATTGAATGACCTCAATCGTCAGCGGTTCGATGACGTCATTCCGGAAGGCGGTGCAAAGCGTCATAAGCGTTGCCCGGGAAGTGAGATGGAGTATGTGTCGCGAGGGGCGAAGGATAAGGCGTACAGGAGCTACGAGGACTATCTGAAGAAGACAAAGAATGAGTGTCAGGAGGATCGGATCTGCCGACACTTCCGGGAAGAGATGGCGCGGGTGGACAGCTTTGACGGCATGGGACATTGGAATTGAGAACTGATGGGAAAAGAATTAGGTATGACAGAAGAATAGAACCACTGGCATTGAGAACTACATTTTTTTTTAGGTATGACCTCACTGGAATTGAGAACTGGAAAAAAAAATTAGGTAGGTATGACAGAAGAAGAGGACCACTGAAATTGAGAACTGAAACATGTCTTAAGGGGCAAGGACTCTTGAATGTTACAGACCTGTCTTTAAAAAAATATGTCTTAAGTTTGGTATTAGAAGGATTTATTTGAGCCACTGTAATTGAGAACTGCAAAATGCAAATGAAACAGAAGAAGCATTTCCTTAGGCCACGGGAATTCATTGAGAACTAAAAAAGGCATTAGGTTTGACAAAAGTAGGAGGCCACTGGAATTGAGAAATGCATTAGATATGACAGAATAAAATTTTTTTTGGTCCTCTGGAATTGACTGAAAATACATTACGTATAACAAAAGAAGGATTTCCTAGGGCCACTGAATTTTAAAACAAACTGGAAAATGCATTAGGTACGAAAAAAGCTCAGAAATAAAACACTAAAAAATAAAGTATAATATTATCAACATCCAAATCAGAACTTCCAGAAGAAAAACAGCATCTATAAAACAGAAAGTGTTTTTTTTAAGTAGCTAGGTACAATTCCGATCCACCATTAACCTGAAAGTATCCTTTACTATATTTGCCACAGTACCTACTAATAAATATCCAAACTTCACCAATTCGTAATCTTTGTCTTATTTGTTTACTTGTTCAGATATTTTTGACCGATGAGAAATCAAACACAACAAATTTCTCACCATAAATGAAGAACACGATTTCTTTATTTTGATGGTTGGTAGCTAGGTCGCAGGAATCTTTAATTTGGTACTTCTATCACACTGGAAATATTATTTTGAATATTTTGATGTAAATAAATTATATATTTAGGTATATTTACTTGTAAGTGACTGTGCAGATTGCTTTTATATCTTATATCTGTGACGATGAAAATGATAATACCACTGCAGGTATATGTATAAAAATGATAATATCGCCTTATTAATATCTAATGAGTCCCATTATTCCAGCAGAAAACCTAAGGTACTTTTATGTGGTCCAAATCCCAAATGGGAGTATAATTTGTCAATGTCATGTCTCGGCTGCGTTTCGAACCCGCGAACTCTGGATAGACCGACGCTTTGACCACTAGGCTACCCGGAAAAAGCTTGAGTTCAACTAATTATGACATCAGTTTTCTAGATAAAAAACGAGATATTTATACCAAATATAAAATCACAAACATTTTACCGTTAGTAATTGGAGGTATGCAAAACATTGTAATGCCAAAATCTATGTTTAATTTTAAATTTCACATGAACTTGTAAAATGAAAATTGAAAAAAAAAACGCATCAAAAATTCCCTCCAACCCATCGCTATTCAGCTTGGCGGGGCTCCCCGTCACCCCCACCAGCGGTTGACCACGCGCCCATTGTCAACCGAACCATCAGGTCTATTACAAAACAATTTATGTCCCCACAGTCCCGGCCACCTACAGAGGCGGCAAGGTGAAAGAGAACCAGAAGAGAGTGTGAAAACGACGAGCTGTAGGGTCCCCCGGAATCGATTCAACCAAAAAAACAAATCAACTCTTGGAGGTAGAATATACTGGGTCGTCACTGTGATTGTGGACTGGTTTAATTTTTGTCTTTCGTTTCTGACCATTATTTGGATGGTATAGTAAGTATTGTTTTTGTAGAACATCAATTTTGTATATCAGTTCATTAAATCTATGATAATTTCAACAATGATAATGTTGTAAGGTGTTCTAGAACTATACTCACTGACTCACCTGCAAAGTGCACGTATTTCTACCATTTTTTCATTATTATTGTTTTTATTTTGATTATTGATGTGATTCAAATTTGTTGATATTCCACAGATTTGATCGTGCAAAATGTAAAAACTCATTTTTGACATGATGTGATTTCGGTCAACTAGAATATTTCTTAATGATTTGGAAAAAAATTTCTTCGGTACAGCATAATGTCCCAAATGGTATATTCTAATAAAAATAATTGACTATTTTCTTCAAAGAAAGACCACTGATTCGTCACCTAGTGCCTACTTATTTTGGGCTGAGGCATCATGCCAAATGCCTGGTCAACTTTTATTGATCACTTGCAGACCAGCTGCTCCTCGCCATACGTGTTGTGATCACCCAGTATGAACAGAATGTTCAATTCGAAATAAATGTTATTGATCCAAATCAGTGTTAGGAGATCAACACGTCATAAACCTCTCGTTGTGCGGCCGAAACCTCCAACTGTTCAAATCGGAGCTCTATGGGTTCACAATGTTTCTCACGAAAGTATCAAATTTGACATATTTATTTTATGCTAACTAAACTTGTGAATAAGCCAGCGTCGATGGCATGTTGAATACACGTTCCTTCAGAACACGAAGTTAAGCGAATCAGCGAGTTAAGACTTGGATGGGTGACATTCAAATTCTAATTCTGTGACGCTGGCTTTCCCGCCCACTAGGCTGGGTGAGGTCAATGTGAGTAGCAAGTTTGTGAGTTTCCTGCGAATGGAGGTAAAACCCGTTGATGACATGGCAGTTAAAGCGACGTTAACCACTATAAAAAAAAAAAAAAAAAAAAAACTTGTGATGACAAAAATTTACTCTATGATTAACTAAATTGTTGATCACTATTGAATCAAGTATTGAAAGAAAATACCTAAGAAGCTGAGAAGCATTATGCGATAGAAAAGAACTTTCAGAAACTCCAATCAGCCGTGATGGGATTTTTCGGTTACAACGTACCAGGGATGGAGCTAGTGAAGCAAATATTTCCATAATTCAGGTTGGAACACTATAACTATCTGAATAAAGGCTAAGTTTTTCATACGATATGCGTTACATGAAGCTTTACTTATGTACATTTATATGACTTACTTACCCTGAATTTTTAAGCATTGATTTTAAGAGTTATATTCTTCAAATGAATGATAAACCACTTTGCAGCTAGAAGTTCTAACTTCATGTATCTGGACCACCTTTGTGTCAATGCAGAGTGACCCAGTCTCTCATCTTTGAAAGTAGTTACACAGCTTCTCCCGTGAATGGTAAATGTCGGAAGCAAATTCATTGACTTCTGAAGTGGGTAGGTACAAGAAGATGAATCATTAGGTTTTTCTCAACAATCAAAAACAAATTCAACTAACTCTACTTAACAATAAGCCAAGATCAATTGACCCACCTGATAATAACCTAATGATAGATCAAATCAAGATATCTGAAGATCTCCATCAATTACAACTACATATACCCCACTGGGAGATGGTTTTCAGAAGCGTTTTGCAAAATTTGAGAAAAATAGGTCTTCAGAAGATGAAGTCAACAAAACCAAATTTGTCACGATTAACTCCTGATGAAATCTATCAAATTTGGGTCTACATTTACTTTCTGTTACCTATATTTGTTAAAGGTTTTCTCTTTGTTATATTCAAAACACCTTTTGAAAATATACCATTGAAGTCATCTCCAAGCGCCTTCTCTTCTAGAATATTTTTCACACATCTTTTCAAATTTGGTAGACAATGCTCCTGGAGGCACAAGAATTCTCTTTTTGCTCAAAGGTATCATTTACAGATCAATCAACTGCTTTGTTGCCTTCTCCCTGGTGGTAGTTTGAAGTTCAGATAGACACAAAGGTTCCTGACAAAGGTAGAGGTTTTTTTCTCCTCGACTGGTGATTTTTCAGGGTTTGAATTGGATGCGCTCCATTAGGTTTGAGTTGGAATTTAATGAACTGATGATTGTTCAGATCAATTGGAGGAGAATGGGAGATTATTAAGTTACAAAAATAATGAACCATGTGATGGACTTACTGGACAAAAGAGAGCCAGTACAGGATCCAAGAAATTGGTTTACAAATTGTTTGATGGATATCTTTCTTAATTTGAAATTGTTATTACTATGTGACCAATCCAGCAAGTATTGAGTTTGGTCTCTTCTCTTTAGCACACATGTTTGGAAAAGAAATGCTCGTTTCAAGACAGAGTACTTTGTAGAGATAGTTTGTGTTTCTAAAAAATAATATTATCTACTTTGAAAGCTAGGTAGGAATAAAAACAGTACTACACAACAAAAGCATAGATTTTCTTGAGCTTAGTTCATGGGAGGTTCTTAGGCCTCCATTATCGTACTTTTCTTTAACATTTCTTAGCCTGTCATTCTGTCATGCGTTCATCAAATTTACTAGGCAGATAACAACCTTTGAATGTCTGATGGGTAAAATTCACGAACATTATCCTTTCATGAAGGCATACAACACGAACAAACTTGACAGTATTGAGGCAGTTTCATAATAAATGTGTTCATGAAAAATGAAGAAAAAATGAGCCATGCACGAAAAGAGCTCTCATATTCGCTTAATGAATTCGCGTTCAATAAATTCGAAATTTTGAAATAATGCCCTGACTGAAAGTCGTTCTCAGCTGTAAGGACCTCACACCTCTGCGACTCTGTAGGTCCATCATTAACTTTTATTAATAGAGAGACGGCTAATGTAATTATTACTAATATTAAGTCGCGTAGAATTAGATGCCTTTTCACATCTTGTGTAACCATTTTTCACCACCGAATTTTAAATAAATAAAGTTGATCTCCGTGAGCGATGAAAACAAGTAGTTATATCAGAAGATCATGAAATTTCGTCTTGAAAATGTCTAAATCGTGATTTCCAGAATATTTATGGACAGTAAAAAGTATTAGTATCTTGTTTACCTAATTTGTAATGTAAGATGTAAGCTAAGGTATAATCTTACAAAAGATAAGGTGTTTATTTTGGAAAGAGATTCCTAGGGAAAATAAGTACGAGTATAATATCATGAAAGAAAAAAACATAGATTCCATAGAACAAGGTTCGATGAAAGGTATTCAGAACTTTACGTACTGAAGGCGAGAAAGTGGAAATTGCTATGATAATATTGATAATAATTGACAACATTTGAAACAGATATCAGGAAAGTGAGTTAAATAGTAAAGGGGAAATTCTTTCTTGTTTCATGGTGAATCTTTCCTAAAAGTTACTACACTCTAAAATAAATTAATATATTTCTACATATGTATTATGATTAAAGGTGTCTAAAGTAAAGGAATTGTTCTCGATGAAGTACATTTATGTACCAAAAAGCATGAAGAGGAATTTTCTGTAAATTGTTGGTAATGAAAGGACCATATTCCAACATCTTAATTTAAATCTTCTTAGCGTTCCACAGATGAAGCCAGAGGTGGAATGGATATCAAAACGAATATGATAATCAAACAGTTAATCAAAAGAGGTATTAGAACAATGGCAACGTTAAAAGATACAGTTCCTTTGATTTATGGAACTGGATCAGCATGCCCAGACATTGTTCACATTGTATTAGAAAAACATGAATTCTTCAGTTTCAGTTATCAAATTGGAGCAAGTTGAAGGTTGAAATTCTACATCAATAGGTAGGTATTAAGTTTTTGACTAACATTGCGTTGAATCGTTCATAGTTTTTTTTTTTTTAGTAATTACTTATTAGTCTTTTTAAAGTATTGAAAAGACAGTCATTGGAGCCAATGATTTTTAATTTTATGATCGCTCTCTAATACATGGTCATATTTTTCTCATTGATTTGAAAATTTAACAGGTCAACCTTTTGTCTACAGCTACACAGAAAACCACTGACAATAACAACTGCAAGAAAATGAAAAAGGACTCTTTGACCCTATAAAACCTACATTATACAGGGTGTCCCACCAAACTTGGACACCTCAAATTACTCGGCCCCTGAAAGAGTTTTTGAAAAATAAAAAAATCTAGGGTACATGTGCTAATTATGCGGTTTCAGTTATGAATTTTTTTTTATACAGGGTGGTTCAAAAGTCAGAAATTGAGGTGTCAACTTTCGATTTTTAAATGGATCGACCTGAATTTTATTTGATAATTTTACTTTTAAATGATTCCTGAGTACTTTTTTAAACAAAAATATTACATACAGGGTGGTTTTTTTTTCGACCTATTTTTTTTCTAAATCTTGAATAACTCAAGTTCGGTTAATTTTTTTGATAACAAGAATAGAATGTGTTTGTGTAATGAATACACGCACTTTCAATTGGCATCAAATTTTTTTATACAGGGTGGTTCACAAGTGAAATAATGACTTGAATTTTTTTAAAACCGAGTTTTTTTAATTTTTTATTTAGGATTAATAATTCTTGTCTAATTTTACACATTTTTCGTTAGTCATATCGAAAAACAAAACTAAAGTGTTGTACAGGGTGAGACATAATTTTTTTGTAACACCCTGTATATGGGCAGTCAAAGAGACGCAAAATTAAATATAAAGACTAAATATGCAAGAAAAACTTTGATTTTTAATTAAACTAAAAAGTTATGGTTTTTTAACTAATATTGTCGCATGGACCACCCTGTAGATATTTTCTTAAACTATCATGTAGGTACTCTAAGTTGCATAAAATTCAACGAACACTTCGAATCATGTGGGAAAAACAAGTAAAAAACACGAATTTGAAGCCATTTTCAATTTGGTGTCCACACTGAATGATTTTAAAACTTGAAATAAAAAGTAGGTAGGTGTAGACACAAAATTGAGCATGGCTTTTTGAATTCATTTTTTTTCTTTCAGATTCGGACTCCTCGTTGAATTTTAGATAGTTTCGACTACCCATATGATGGTTTAAGAAAATATCTACAGGGTGGTCCATGCGACAATATTAGTTAAAACACCATAACTTTTTAGTTTAATTAAAAATCAAAGTTTTTCTTGCATATTTAGTCTTTATATTTAATTTTGCGTCTAATTGACTGCCCATATACAGGGTGTTACAAAAAAATTATTTCTCATCCTGTACAACACTTTAGTTTTGTTTTTCGATATGACTAACGAAAAATGTGTAAAATTAGACGAGAATTAGTAATCCTAAATAAAAAATTAAAAAAACTCGGTTTTTAAAAAAAATCAAGTCATTATTTCACTTGTGAACCACCCTGTATAAAAAAAATGATGCCAATTGAAAGTGCGTGTATTCATTACACAAACACATTCTATTCTTGTTATCGAAAAAATTAACCAAACTTGAGTTATTCAAGATTTAGAAAAAAAATAGGTCGAAAAAAAACCACCCTGTATGTAATATTTTTGTTTAAAAAAGTACTCAGGAATCATTTAGAAGTAAAATTATCAAATAAAATTCAGGTTGATTCATTTAAAAATCGAAAGTTGACACCTCAATTTCTGACTTTTGAACCACCCTGTATAAAAAAAAATTCATAACTGAAACCGCATAATTAGCACATGTACCCTAGATTTTTTTATTTTTCAAAAACTCTTTCAGGGGCCGAGTAATTTGAGGTGTCCAAGTTTGGTGGGACACCCTGTATATATACAGGGTCTTCATAAAGTCTCACCCAGGCCTAGGTTTCTCGAAAACGACTCAGAATATCAAAAAACGCAAAAACCCGTATTCCTTTATATTTAAGGGGATTAATTTTCAGCCAATTTTTTTTTGCCTACACGGCCCCAGTCAGGCTGGGCAATGCCCAGCCTGACTGGGCATGGACCAACTTTAAAATCTTAAATAGAATGGTATGTCTTGTGATATATTGTTTTAAAGGTCTTATTTAGAGAAGTTCATTACAATAAATTTCAGTGTGCTACGACTTACTGTTCTCGAGATACAGGGTCGGACGTCCTGCATAATATCCATATATTTTGACCTATAACTCGTTAACCGTAAATTATGGAGAAAAATTTTCTTGTTAATAATAACTCCTTATGGCAAGAACTTTCGAACAAGTTAAAACTTGATTTGTTTTTTTGTTAAATTTTTTTCAACTGTTTGTCCGGCTGGCTGACAAAACCGACCAGAAACTAACATCAACAGAGTATGTCGAGTTATAACTTGTTCGAAAGGTCTTGTCATAAGGAGTTATTATTAACGAGAAAAATTTTCTCCATAATTTACGGTTAACGAGTTATAGGTCAAAATATATGGATATTACGCAGGACGTCCGACCCTGTATCTCGAGAACGGTAAGTCGTAGCACACTGAAATTTATTGTAATGAACTTCTCTTAATAAGACCTTTAAAACAATATGCCACAAGACATACCATTCTATTTAAGATTTTAAAGTTGGTCCATGCCCAGCCTGACTGGGGCCGTGTAGGCAAAATTTTTTTGGCTGAAAATCAATCCCCCCAAATATAAAGGAATACGGGCTTTTGCGTTTTTTGATATTCTGAGTTGTTTTCGAGAAACCTAGGCCTGGGTGAGACTTTATGAAGACCCTGTATATATATATCTCCCTTGCCTTTATCCCATATTAGCTTATGTTGCTTTTGGGGTCGGCATTGTTCAACCTCATGGTTGAGGTTGGTAGGGTGGAGCACGTTTTTTTATGGCTGGATGCCCTTCCTAACGCCAACGATTCTATTTGATTTAACGTCCTGGATTAGGACGGGGGTTTTACCCTCCATTCGCTGGGAATCGTACCAGCTACCCACATTAACCTCACCCAGCCTGGGTAGGGCCGGAAATGCCAGCCTCACGTGTTTGGATGGAACAGAATTTTCTTCGAAAAGTCTGCCCCAGCCGAGAGTTGAACTCGGGAACTCTGGACTACGGGCAGTAGTCACAACCATTACGCCACGGACCATAAAACCTACATTATAAAGAATATTAATACTTTACTCAGTCCCTCACCTAAGTGAACTAACTACCTACCATTCTCCAAACAGGTTCATCAACAGGAATAGTCCAACGGTCTACATCAATCGAAACCTCTTATCCACACATAGGATACAATATTTGATATCTTCAACATCTCTATTTATCAACACACCTATCTCCATTTCCCAAATAAGACTTGAACCTTCTCGCCAGAATCCTTCGGTAGTGCGTTACGCCAAGTAGAGAGAGAGAAATAGTAAATATATTTTACTACAGACTGACATCATTGTGATGCTTGCCGTGAGACACAGTACTGACAAACTTTAACATTTTTCAACATTTTTTTTTCTTTTTTGTTTCTTGGGATGATTCAAGGTTTGTATAGATGGTTGTGGATGATTCGATATTTACTTCTCGAAGCTTGCAGTAGCTGTTCCAGGTATGTCCAGATACTGATGAACATCCAGTACAACTTCCAACTTTTCTAATTTGTCTGACTGACCAGATAAGGTGACTCCAATTTTCCAATGAATCACTTAGTCACTACTTGAGAAACTTGTGGAATCGGATCTCTAAATAATGAAATTTTCTTAGCTCTGTCCGTGTAGCTACAAAAAAAAACTGCACTGAGCCATAGACTATTATCACGATCCAAGTTTTAGTCCTCTCCTGCCCAAGATTTCACCTTGAAAAGACAAAACGGGCGTTGGGAACCCACATTTTTGGACTAAGTACAGTGCTGTCGACGCTGGTTGGACATACATTTTCGATTGGAGCATTATCCTTCAGTGAATCTATACATAGCGCAATTCGACACTTCCGGAAATCTTTTGTTTACAACCGATCATTTGCGACAATGAAAAAAGGTTTCAAACCATACATTTGCGACAATATATTGCAGGTATAGATTTCAATGTTTCATACAGTGTGAATCAAATTTTAGTTCGTACTGGTAGGTGTATGTTATACCTTTGATTTTGTTTGATTAGAAATTGATGTGTAAGTGAATTTTTTGTGTTGAGGAATTTTGTAGTTAGGTAAAGTTAACAAGGTGAGATTACACGGTACATCACTGACTTCAGTTTGTCGGGTAGGATGGTTGGGTGAGGGGCTTAGGTTAGGTTGAAATTAGCGCAGGGTTAGACCGGGTCGCTGTGCGACCCGGCCTAACCGCCTCACCCAAGCTATCCTAGCCGTCTAACGAAACACAACACTTTTTTTTATCAAACCATCAACATTTTATTTGGAAAGGCCATCAATATATTAGTCGACCCGGTATTTATTTGGAAATTCCGAAATGAACAAAGGAGTTTACCTGTTCCTTTGTCTGTCTGATATTGTCGCAAACGTTACAGTGAATACCTTTTTCTGTTGTCGCAAATGTCGGATTTTTTAAGATAAATTGTCGCAAGTGATCGGTAGCCATACATAGTATACACATCTAATATATAATTACTCAGTCAGTACATAATAATAATAATATAATATCATTTATGTCTAATGATATGTCTAGTATTGTCTGTAATCTTGTCTTCAAAGCTTTTCTGTTTATTCTGATTAAAATAGAGCGGTTGGTTGATGGTACGGATATTCAGAACTTTTACCTGCTGCTGATGAGAGCAATTGTTTATCTGTCCAGGTTTGTTGTGCTATTCATGTACAATTTGTACATCTCGTATCACATTTCTGTTTATATTGACTGACTTTAGTCAAGAAACTTGTGCTCCTTTTTCAACACCTCCGGTTTCCTTGGCAACATCTTCATCTATCTTTCCTCCATTGCCCGCGGCAGTTTCCTTGGCTGCGTGTGCGGTAACCAGAGATTCTACACCGTGACTCTGAGGATTGGTAATATGGGTATGGTGTGGATTCTTACACTTAACACGGGCATTCATGCTAATGATTGTGTTATTATTAGGCTGCCGTACTCTCTCTCTCTCTCTCTCTCTCTCTCTCTCTCTCTCTCTCTCTCTCTCACTCGACATTGGATACTTGAGGAGGCTTGTGATCTACTAAAAACAATGAAATGAGCTCTGCAGGTCCACTTCACGAGGTAGACAATGATGATGTAAAATTTGCCAGAACAGGCATCGCGTTAGAGTTGCGAATTTCTCATTGAATTTATAAATTTAAAGTTTTCCCAAAGAGTCATATTTGAGCTACGTATGTATATTGTTAGTTATGACTCAATAATGCGTCAAAGCAGTAACCATTTTTCCAGTATAATATTGTACCTTTTTTTAACAAGCAAGAACCGTTCTTGCAGATTAGAAGACCACACTTTCAAACCAACTCATTCTAACAATACCGATTTCAACCAACAATAAATAAACGTGCACAATTCTTGGAGTGATATCTTGCTACCAGTTTTGACGGCAGTTTCAGTTTTAATTCACTTTTAGTATGCTCTGCCAAATTCTCCTCATATAAAATAATGAGTAATTTTGAAAGTGGAAACTTCCATTCATGCGTGGAAGAAGTTCAAGATCTGAGAAGTTACTTGAAGAAAAAGCGTGCAGAAAGACAAAGATCGCAAACTTCGATTCATTTTGATGATGAGCATGATGGCTACACAAATGACAACCACCATCTCATCTCGTATGATTACGTGACTGAAAATTTTGATAATACAACCCAAGATGCCAGCAATTCCTGTTTTGGTGGTTATGACGACATCGAGGCTTTTACCAATACCTCTGTCGGTTTCCATCAAGTGGATACAAATGCTGTCTATTTTCCTGTCGGTTATCATGACGATGAAGATCGTGATAAGTTCTATGAGGATTTTGTAAAGTCCTCTCTTGATTTTGGAGATGGTCAAGATGACTCTATTCGTTGTCGTAATTCAAAAGAGGACGATACAAAATCCTCTTTTGAACATCATGATTGTAATGAGAATATCAGGTCTGGTCACCATCACAAAAGAAAGGAATATGATGAAAAGTTTTCTATTGATGATCACAAACAAAATGGTGATTCTAAACGGCACCGTGAAAGTTATGACAGTAGAAATGGGGAAGGGATCAAGGCCAGGCTTGGTGAAAGAGAAAATAACAGCAGAGAGAAAGCTATAGATTTTTCAATGAAAGAGGCAAGCGAAAAAGAACTGAGAGACATCCAAAATCCGAAATGGCGAGATGTTGTCAAATGGTTCGAGAATGACAAGTAAGGGTAAATTATGCAATAAGAGGTAACATTTTCCTGTTTAATTAAACAAATTAATAATATCATTATATTATTAATTGGTAGTCACCGTTGCTGAGTGAGTTAGGGCGTTAGGCATTGCACGCATGGTGACTTGGGTTCGATCCCCAGCGCGGCAGGAATTTCACAGAAATGTTCGGGGTTCACTTATACCTCATGAGGAAAAATGAGTAGTTACTTGTATGAGTAACGACCAGTGGCATCACCAGAGTAAAAAGAAATTAATGTAATAAAATTCAAAAAGTGAAGGAGGCTCTTAGTAATGCTGCGCTACCCACAAAAATTGTGAAGAGGCCTTGTGCTTCACCACAAATGAAATCATACATACATTATATTATTAATTAGTTTTTTTTTATCATAATTTAAGGAACCATACAGAGGATAAAAAACATATGTTTAGTCATTGAAGATTTTCTAACTTGTATCGATTCAAGCAACACTTTTAAAAAAAAGCCTTAGAGGCTCTCTTTATTCAATTTTTGTTATTGAACACTTTTAATTTTCCAAAAAAGTGTAGTCACTGTGGCAGAGTGAGTTAGCGCGCTAGGCATTGCACACATGGTGACCTGGGTTCGATTCCCAGCGGGGGAGGATTTTTTCTGCTCTGTACTTGGATGTTCGGGGTCCACTCATACCTCGTGAGGAAAAATGAGTAGCTGCTTTGATGTGAAGCAGCGACCAGTGGCAGAATCATAGGCAAAAAAATAATAATACAAGATATTGTAAATTAAAGTGGTAAAGTCCTATGATTCTGCGCTACCCATTAAAATTGTGACATAATAACACAAAGAAAAAGCATTATTATTATTTTCAAAAAAGTTTTTTTATCGTACAAGAATCTTAAACTTCCAGGCACGAGCTCCTGCGATACCGGTGGAATGCAACAACTCTGGCGAATCCGAAACGCAACTTGACCGTTCTATCATACGCTTCCACAATGTTCGACCACCGTCTCCCATCACCCATCACTATGGACTCCATCTCAGTGGTAGATGATGTGGATCCATCAGATGAGCAAGAGAAGGAGGGTCCTCCCGCCAAGAAACCGCGGAAACAGAACTGCACTATCGTGATTGAGCGAGTGTTGGATGATCTCAACAAACGATTAGGCGTCCTCAAAACAGCCCTTGCTGGAAAGAAAGCCATGGCTTTGTCGGGGGCCACGCCCAGAGAGCCGATGAAAATGGAGCGTAGGACCCAAAAGTACAAGAATATGGCGAAGGAACGTCAGGTGAGAATAGAAATCCAAGGGCAGGTAGATTCTTTTTGAGAGGCAACTTTTACGTCCGTATTTCATATTTATGTTAAATATCTATATTTTTGGTACAATAATTATAATTTTGCATTGAACATTGAACTTGATTTACCTTCATTTATGTAATTATAGATTTAAATTCAAAGTATTATAAAATAATGATCAAAACTTATTTGTAAAAGTCAGTAGGTACACATTTTCGCCAATTCCATAATAGAACAGATTCTTCACCTAGTTAAAAAAGGATTGTATACAAGAATATAAAATTTAAGAGATCAGAATACATTACAAAATATTATTTCACACTAACTAATTTTTCCTCAGGCTCAAAAAACATTCGAAGACTGCAACCTTACTCGAGCCCTCGACAGTATGGCAGCTCAGATCCATCGCCTGGATAGAACCAGGAATGAGATGCTTCACTTTCACCGCTTCTACGACGAGTCCTTTCCAGAGCAAGATGCCTCCTTGCTAGACGAAGATGAGCTTGATGACCTCCTGAGCACTGAAGCCGTTTTGTCCACTTACCGGGATGTCTATGGTGGTTAAGATGTTCTCGCTTTGAACATTTTTTGTTCTTCAAACCAAAACGGGACACATTTCTAAAAATAGTCAGTGAGAAAACAGAAATCTAAATAAATAAAGCCAATCGCAAACTTCAAATGATTCGGAATCAGAACAACAAAGAATGCGATTTGACAGACTAAGTGATAGACCCAACGGAAAGTAATATTGTTTAAAGACTCCGAATTTTATTAAAAAATGTTTTCAATAGTACTTAATATAAAATGCCTCCATTTTCTTAGATTTATAAGTGGTTATTTTATGGACATTGGTAGACAATGGTTTATACTGATTAAAATAGAGAGGTTAGTTGATGGCATGGATAATCAGAACTATTACCTGCTGATGAGAGCAAATAAGCTCGAAACAGCTGTCCAGGTATGTTCCAATATTCTTGTACATCTAGTACAACTTCTCACTTTTCTGTTTATACTGATGGTAGGATTAAGAAGTTATAAATATCAAGGCTAGAGCCGCCAGAGGGACGGGTAATGAGTGAATGAATGAGCGATGTATACTTAGCTATTGGAAGAGGCACTTACAAAATACAGAGCTTCAATGTGTGCGGCCTATTGGAAACTGCCCGAAGCGGCCACAAGGGGGACACGTCAAACTTTGAAAAGTAACAAATCCAAATAATAGCATTGTTTTGAGAACATTATACAGACAAACAACTACACTTTATTGATCGTATCAATTGTAACACACTATGTGTAGAACATGGACTTTTATTCAATTTACAATCATGAAATTAGGTTGAATTTAATAGTCAAAATCGAGATCACTTAAATTTTCCTATTTGAAACCATACGCAAAATATAGAACCAAGTCCGCAGAGATTTCGATCTTAGTCTCACTTAAGCCGGGATTCCACCAAATGCAACATTCTGTCGCAAAGAAATATATCAGTCAGTGGGATTCGATCTTATTTGATTCTAAAGGAAAGAGCGGAGCATGAAACGTCTTACAACGTTGAGACAAAATGCTACACAGACAAACAACTACACTATATTGATCGTAACAATTGTAATACACTATGTGTAGAACATGGACTTTTGTTCAATTTACAATCATGAAATTAGATTGAATTTAATAGTCAAAATCGAGATCATTTACAATTCCCTATTTGAAACAATACGCAAAATATAGAACCTGATCCGCAGAGGTTTCCATGTTAGTCTCAATTAAGCCGGGATTCCACCAAATGCAACATTCTGTCGCAAGGAAATATCTCAGTCAGTGGTATTCGATCTCATTTGATTCTAAAGGAAAGAACGGAGCATGAAACGTATAACAACATTGAGAGACAAAATGTTACACTTAGTGAGGAAATGTTGAAATTAATTTACTCCTTATGAAGCTACTTGGTGGCAAAGATTGACACTCCCAAGCAGCAACTTTTCTCCTTCAGGAGATATTGCTGGACACTTGTAGTCCAAAGCAGGAACGCTGCGAGTGTCCTAGGCTCTTTTCGCCCCACACCAGCTTTTGAGGATGTGTATAACATTAGAGAGAAGAGATGGTTTAGCCCAGCGGTTCCCAACCGGTGGGCTGCGGCCCACTTGTGGGCCTCGGGCAGCTCGCTACTGGGCCGCGGATGCTGGCCGAAACTCAAAAAATAATATTAAAAAATAAGTATCGGGGTGACCGCAAAATTGTTTTAAAAATATTATTGGGCCCCCAAGCTAAAAAAATTGGGAACCGCTGGTTTAGACAATTAATTTTTTTCTGATTGCACTTTACCTCTTCTCAAATCTACTTGTGCTAGGCCAATCTCTTCCACATGGTTTAGATTGGTAAGTTCTTACGCTTTTATTTTTACTTTCATAATTTAGATCTGAATTAGTTTTCTAACGCCAACCGTATTAAGGTACCCAATAATTAATAATAACATCGCTTTATTTATACTGCCCGATTTGGACTAATGGGTCTCATTATATGAGCAGTAAACCCAAGACGTATTATAATGTCGCCAAAATACCAAACGAAAGGATAACTGGTCATGTCCCGGCTTTTCGAACCCACGACTTCTGGATTACCAGAAAGACGGCATGACCACTCATTTACCGGGACAGACCACTTAACGACCTATTCACAAATGATTTGTGTCTTTGGTCTGAAATAACTGGTTCTGTATTATTTGAATATTCCCTAGCGAAGCCAACTTTAGATACTTGATGGATAAATATTCAACAAAAGAGGATTCATGTTGAAATTGATATTCACTTTTCCACAAGTTTGAAGACGTGTGATATGAACCACGAAGCTGTTCAGTTTGTAGAGTGTTACAGAGGAAACGACAAAGAGTTAAATGTACATATTTGAGGTTGAAAAAGGGAAATTACTTTTGGGTTCATAATAATAATAAAATTATTTTCCAGTTGGAAGAGGACGGAAGGACAGAAATTATGAGGAGGTGACGAAACACATACACCTTCTCCATCCTTCTTTCTGAAAATTCAATTATCCAACCCTCAAAAATTGTAAATTAAAAATTATTGCTTCTAAAAGTGTTATTACTCCTGGTGTTTTTCGTACTAATAGCTTTACCGTTCTGTATTTTAATAGCTTTATATGGGTACCCACTTTGACCGATATTTTCATTTACACTGTTTATTGCTCTGTTTATAGTGCTATTTGTCTCTTCACACTTATGTTCAATTTTGTTTAGTAGAACTAAGGTTTCTTTCTTTTCCGGTGGCAAGGTAATTGTTTTCGCTTTTTGGTTAATTTTTTCTCTGGATATTATAGGTACTTATCATATTCTATTAGGTTCTGTTTCACACCTCACTTTTATTCAACAATTTCTATTTATGTGTGTAATTTGGTCTCCTGGGTACTTTTGATCATTCAATACCTCGGATGTCTCTTATGACTTCCTATAAACGCTACAGATGGTAATATGTATTATTCAACGAACAAACATATATTTTCTAACTTGTGTTCAGTCGATCAATATTTTTTTAAACATTTTTAAAACAAAATATATAATGTTTACTCCATCTTTGAGGATGTTTGAACAGACTCCATCACTGCTGCAGAATCTCCTCGCTAAATGTCGAGTGAAATTCTCTGACAGAAGAATGCAGCAGCCTTTCTTTCGCCAGTACATTTTCCATCAAGTGTATGGAAACTAGTACTTGTGTTCATAAGCATTGCTATAATGAGCTAAATATGTATATTAGATAATCAAAATAAAGCAAACAATGCTACATTTTTCATTCATGTTCATAGGTAAAATTTCACAGATCTCTCTACTAATTATGCCTCTGTTCATTAAATACTGCTGTTCTCAGACTTCTGAGTAACTAATTGTAATTGCCATTCCACTCCGTACAGTATCAAACGCTCTGCCCACATCCATAACCATTTCTCATTAGAATTGCCAATCAATCCAATCCGGGTCTCGATTCGATTTCGTAAATTAATTAAAAAACACAAATCAGAATCCAATGGGAAAGTGTAACCAGATACTGTGAACCACAGGAATCAATTCTGTCCGTCTGTTTATGACCAATCACAGCAAGTCTCTCCGTTGTGAATGCAAATGTATGGAATGGTTAAGCTACTCCGTTTTTTTTCAATTAATTTACATCAATAAACAATAATTTACTCAGGGCAATGACCTGATCAAAAGGATCTTCACATCGAGGTACATAAATCTACAATAATATTTGCTCAAGAACTCAGAGCAAGGAAACATACCTCGTTTGATCGGTCTTTCAATATAATGATATAAAAGAGATAAAAAATCAGTGGGATAAAATACCTGATCATTCATAATCAATTAGTTATTTATACGTATATAAATATTATATTAAGCTCAACTGCCAAATTGAGCGAAAGAGCTTCTAGAGAAGAAACTACGAAACATCTCTTTAACATCAAGGACGAATAAACTAGAATCTAGGTCATTTGATACTGGGGTTTTACCCTCGATCCGCTAAAAACTGACAAACCAGCTACCAACATTAACCTCCTCCAACCTGTGTTGGTCTGGGGATAGCCAGGATCATTCGAAATTTAATGGTCAACCAACGAAGTCTTAATCTCTCTGGACATTGCTCAACTTTAGTGTTGGAACAAAAACTGGTATATTTGCCATGCCATCGGCGGAAGCTGACTTTTTAGTTTTTTCAATACTGACCAACTGGTTACTACCATGGAGACGCTTGAGTGTACTATACTGAAAAGTAGAAAATCTCACTACCATGCTCCATACCATTATTCTAATTGACGGAATTTTCTCGATGAAAATTCGGTCCAAGCTGGACTTTGAACCTGCAAACTTCAGACCAAGAAGAACAGGTGTTTAGTTCTTCCCGACGGCGACGCAACACGACGGATGTCGGCAACATAGGTAGATTAGGTAATAATTACTTTGATGAAAAAATCACGGTCAGAACGTCCGGACATGACTTAATGAACGGAGAATCTCCTGCAAGTAAAAGTGAACCGATAAAACAAATAGAGGACACACGCACAGCGAGTATAATTAGGAGCCATTCAGGAAAAGAACCAAGAACTCTTTGTAGGAACCAGACCCAACACAGGCATGAATGGATCATCTCTGTCGATTGTCGATTCCAAAACCCGATTGGTCGCGGTTCACCAGAATCACCAGTGATAGTCCGGAATACTCCACACATAGTGTTTTGTATCTACTGGGTACCATTTAACTATACCTATCATATTTCAGTCATTTGGTGTGATAATTCTAAGCAACGTTCAGGGTGGTGAATTTTTAGATGGAGGCAACGCTGCTCATCTAGATGTATGAGAGAGAGAGTCGTGTTGTAACGGAAAGCAAGTCAAGGGTTTTTCGCAATAAAGTAGAAGAATTTGAAGAAAAGTGATAATTTGTAATAAGTAACGTACTTGACTATCATTTTTCATATTTCCCAGGTTCTGTCTTCGATTCACAACAGGTTCATTTTATAATATAAGATAGAAAAAAATGTCTACAAATTTTTTTTTTTTTTTTTTTTTTTTTTTTTTTTTTCCAAAATACTCAATTCATAATATATTTTACATTAAATAGTATGTACAAAAATAAACAATGACAGATTAAAAGATAATGTAATAACTTGAAAAAGAAAGAGAGTTGCTGTGATGCCTGTGACCTCTAGGAATGAGGTTGTGCTGCATCACAGGATTATCAAATTATACGTGACTTTAAATTATTTACAATAATAACAGTATTAAAGGTGATTGGAAAGGAGTTACAATAATCAATATAACCTGTTTTATACAATATCATATATACAACAATGAAACCTCTTTTATACAATATCATACATACATACAACAAACATACTTCCTTACAAGATGTTTTGAGAATTTCGTTTTTTTTCCCCCTTACATAAATATTTGATTTGTGAAAATGTTTAATGTTATTTATTTTAAAATTTATAGATATTCATTTGTGAAGTCTGAGTGTAAACCATCAGCAATCCATGCTTTGACCAGTCTCTTTAATCTTTGAATATTTTCCTCAGCCTTTATTTCCTCTGGTAGTATATTGAATAATTTTTTGCCTATGAACATAAAATGTCTTTTGTAGAGTGATTTGTTTACACGGTCTGTGCGTACTTGTCCAGTTTGTCTAGTTATTGTCTGAGTTATAGTCCAGTTAGTCGATAGTTTATGTGCTTGTAGTGCTGTTTTATAGATATATGTATTGGTTAATGTAGGAACGTCAGTTAATTTGTATAGTTGAGTAGTCGGAAACAGTCGTGGTTTTTTCAAAATGATTCGAAGTAAAATATTTTGGGAACGTTTAAGTTTAGTAATAGTATTTTGGTATGCGCCACCCCATGATGTTATGCAATATTGTATTATAGAATGAGCGAGAGCAAAATAAATTATTCGAAGTAGTTTCCTACTACAAACACTTCTTAATTGATTAAATACATACATGAGGTGGCGTAGTTTCTTGTTTAGTATGTCAATATGGTAAGTCCATTTCATGTTCTCGTCAATAGTGATTCCTAAATATCTTACTTGTTTAGTTTTTGTCAGTTCAGTAAAAGTATTGTCAGATTGATTTTGTATAGTGAGTTTAGATTCAGTTGGTTGTCCTTTGTTGGTAATAGAAAATGTAATATAGTTGGATTTATTTAAGTTTAATTTTAAAGACATGTTTGTGTACCAGTGTAGTATATTTTTAATGTCGTCAGTAGCAATGTCATGAGTTTGAGTCCAGTTATTAGTCGAGTAGCATATAACAGCATCGTCAGCATACAGAAATGATTTCCCTCTGGTCACATTGGGTAAATTGTTAATAAAAATGTTAAACAAAGAACATGACAACACTGTACCCTGTGGTATAGAGAAGTTGTTACATGCTACAGGTGAAGATATTTGTCCGTTAAGTCTTACTTGTTGTGTCCTGTTGCTTAGATAGGATTTAAACCAATTCAGAACTTTATCTCTCAAACCAATCTCGTATAATCTATGAATTAATATGTCATGTTTCACACTATCGTACGCTTTATTGATGTCTAAAAACGCTGCTATGATTTTATTGTTTTTATTTAATTCATCATAAATATACGAGGTTAGTTTGAGAGTCGCATCTTCAGTTCCACAATGTCTCCTAAAACCAAACTGTCTTGGTGTAATTATGTTGTTGGAGTCTAAAAAATAATCTAGTTGAGTTTTTACAGCCTTTTCGATGAGCTTACTAATAGAGGTTAACAATGAAATCGGTCTATAATTTGACAGATTTGTTCTTTTACCTTTCTTAAATAGGGGAATAATAATAGCATGTTTTGCTCTCAAGGGAAAAATACCTGAATCTAAACTTAAATTAATCATATGAAGAAGTGGTTTTTTCGATATTATTTATTATGTTTTTTATTGTTTTTGTATTAATTTTATCATAGCCTGGAGCAGAATGACTACGTAATTGTTTGACAAAATTATGTAATTGTGTTGATGTGATGGGTGAAAAAGTTGAAAAAGGGTGTATTTCTGAATTTGTGTTAAATGATATTGTGCTAGGTGTTATATAATTGTTTGGTGTGTTTTGTATGTCCCCTGCTAATTTTTGACCCACATTAATAAAATAATTGTTGAAAATGTCCGCACCTAACTCAGCGTTATTAATACAATCAATCTCTTTATTTTCTTGATCAATTTTCTTTACAATATTTTCGTTTTTGCATTTTCTATTTAAGAAGTTATTAATAGCTTGCCATTTTTGTTTGAAAGTTTCACAATTTTTAATTTCTGTTCTTTTAAATTTATTTTTTGCGTTACGAATTGCTTTTGTTACTTTATTTCTTACATTCCTGTAGTGTTGTGCTAATCTAAAATTTTCAGGATTTCTTTTAGATTGTATACCTAATGAGTCTCTGTGTCTTATTGAATTTAGTAGTTCTGGAGTCATCCAAGATTTCACTGATCTTAAATTCCTTTTAATTCTTTTTTCTACGGTGCTATCGGAAATATAATTTTGAAGTTTTATGGTGAAACAGAAAAGAGCATCATTGACATCTTTAACCGGGAGAATGTCTGACCATGTTTCCTGGGTGAGTTTATTATTGAGTAAATCATAGTCGATGTATTTAAAAGTGTTGGAAAGTGAATTAGTGTTGTTCTGTTGTATATTGTTATTATTAAAAATCTTTGTAACAGTAGAGTAATGATCCGTTATAGATGTGGCGAAAACAGCAGTTTTTATGTTTGATATGTCTGTACATTTATATAAAATATGATCAATACATGAACTCGTTGTATTAGTAACTCTAGTAGGTTTTGTCATACATTGAATAAATCCATGTTCACTTATTAAATCGAGATAATCATCTTTTGTTGAAATTTGACTAGTTAGTAATGTATCAATGTTAATATCTCCTATAATTATACAGTTGGTACAAGAAATTAAGTTATTTAAGATATCATTAAATTCTTCAAGGAAATGTGATGGATCTGAACTTGGAGACCTATAGATACCAAATATACTAAATTCTGAATTGTTTAATTTCATATCCAGGCGAAGGCAGTTAGTCATAGTCAGTCTAAGTTCAACAGTCTGGAAGTTTAAGTCAGATTTCACAAATAAACATAAACCTGCATTTTTGTTAAAATTGTATTCTGTAAAAATAGATTGAAAACCAGGTAAAGTGAAAGTATAAGGAGCTGAGGGGTCGTACCATGTTTCACTCAATATGATAATATCAATGTTGTTACGATAGTTGTCTAAAAATAAACTAAGTTCGTCAAAGTTTTTTCTTATAGAACAAATGTTCATGTGGAAAATGGTAAAGCCCACTTGTGTTATAAAATTATTTTGACTAAAGGAGTCTTCACAAATCAAACAATTTTCTTCATCAAATACAGAATCAGGTATTGTGTCTAAAATATCCATAAATAACTAAAGGATAAAATATAGGTAAAGTAAAATTAGAATGAAGGAAAAATAAATTTGTAAGGTTTGAGTAGGTAGTGAGTATGGTTGATATGTGTATGAGAAATAAATTGGTAGGAGGTAGGAAATTTGTTGTATCTTGATATGAGTTGATAGGTAGAAATGGAGAAAAGTGTATATGTAACAAATAAAAATAAATGTATAAAAATATAAACAATAACAAAAAAACAATAACAAAAAAGAAGGGGGGGGGGGGGCATTGTGATGATGGTGGTAGTGGGGACAGGATTATAGTAAGACTAGCGGGCTGCACCCGCTTCGCCAAGCCATCACACACACACCACCCATACATCACAAACACACTCACACACCATACACACACCTCACACACACACACATCAACACACACCCATCCACACACACACACATCCACACACACACATCCACATCCACACACACACATCCACATCCACATCCACACACACACCCATACACACACACCCACCCAACACACACACAACACAATCACACACATCACACACACCACACACATAACACACACCCATCCACACACACACACACCCACTCCACCCACACACACCCACACACACACACACACACACACAACACAACACACACACACACAAACCACACACACACACACCACCACACACAAAACCACACACACACACACACACCACACACATATACACACACACACACCCATCCACACACCCATCCACACACACACATCACCACACACACACACACACACACACGCAACCATCATCGCTGTAAATTTCAAAATCCCGAGCCAAATCTATCATAGCGGATATTGATAATATAGCAAACTGGCCCATATTTCGAGAACGGTTTGTCAGAATATGGCAACAAAGGGCTCAAATAAAATCATGTGATGTTCTCAGACAGTTTTTACAATAAAAATATAGGTTCTCGCGATAACTTTTAAGTTCCGTGCTGGAATCTGTAAAAAGAAAACGTGAAAAGTCTGAAAAAATGGTCGAAATTTCGAACACTCTGGCTTCTATCTCAAAAACGGTACCTCAGAATGTAGCCTAATATGAATTAAATGAAAGCTAGTTTTGTCTAATGTGTTATTAAATAATAAAAATTATAGGTCCTCGCGACAAATTTTAAGTTCCGCGCTGGAATCTGCTAAAAAAACGTGAAAAGTCTGAAAAAAAGGTCGAAATTTCGAACATTCTGGCTTATATCTCCAGAACGGTACGTCAGAATGTGGCCTAAAATGAATTAAATGAAAGCTAATTTTGTCTAATGTGTTATTAAATAATAAAAAATATAGGTCCTCGCGATAGATTTCAAGTTCCAGGGCAAAGACTGTCTTAAAATCGGACCCTTCCTCAAGGAAAAACTTAAGGAAGGTCATAACTCAAGGACGGTTTGGAATTTCGGACTTTTGATAGTTTTCCTAGTGTTTTTCGGCAATTTTACTTGGGGTTGTCTCCCATCAATTTTTTGCTATCTCTTACCGTTTCGCCTAAACAATTCCTGCACACAAACATACAAAGATACAAAGATACAAAGCCCGTCCATATTTCTCATTTATATATAGAAGATCATCCTGATTCTTCCACAACGGAAGCATAGGGGACTTGAAATGGCTTCAAGTCATTCATGTGCTGGATTTTGACTCGGTCACTTGTCTCTGTTCTCTTGACAAAGATATTCCCAGCGTAGGTCCAAGCAGCTTTGATTTTCAGTTCCCGTACCAGTTTCCTTGCTTCATAATATATTTTGTCATTTGTAGGGGTAAGATGATCATTGACATATATACGAATGTCCTTGACTTTCAGTTTTTTAGTATGGCTAGCCTTCATAAATTCATTGCGTACCTGGCGATTCGTGAACCTTACAACAATAGGTTTGACTGCTGCCTTAGACGGAATCCTATGAGCAGCCTGGATATCACATTTGAAATTGATAGGAACACCAATTTTTTCTCCTATTTGATGGATAATATTCTCAATATTCTCGTTTTGACTCTCTGGATAATTTGTAATAATAAGATTTTCACGTCTAATATATTGTTGTAGATCACTGACCTGTTTATTAAGTTCTAAATTGTCACTTTTTAGTTGCTGTACCACTTGCTTACTTTGTTCCAGTTCTGCTCTCAATTTTTTCATTTCTTCTATCATTGTAGTTTGCACAACAACTTGAATTGATTTTGTTAGTCTTTCTTCCAACTGCTTCATTTGATCATCACTAATAGAAATATTATGCATATTTATTTGAGGTTCAATAAATAAGAATAATAAATAAATAAATAATATACGAGAGTTTTTTTAATTCAAATAATACACAAAAGTTCCGTGCAGACAAGGGTTAAGGTTTAGAAAAATGGAAACAGAGTTTACTGGGATGTAGCGTTTTCCCTTAGCAACCGAATCAACAAACGAAAATTCCTATCTTTTACGTGTAAATTATTTTTTAAAGGGCACTTTTTTATTAAATCACTTTTCGTTTTTATATTAATGTATTCTTAATCTTCGGGATTTTTACTTTCGATTGATATATAATTTATACGGTAAAGATTATTGTAACCAATGTTATGGGAAATCAAGCATGATTTCCCATAACATTACTGGGCAATACTTTCCTTATTTTCATCTTAATACTGAGTACGAGTATAGGTATTATTTTATGATCAGGTATTTTTTTTTATGATCATAAAAATACGAGGATCAGTCTTAATCACAATACCGTCTGAATATGCCAAGGGTCAACCATAGGGTACGCCTCATTTCTGGGGCCATGAATCCAAGCCTCTAGTTGGGCGAGCTTGTCTTGTTGGGCGGCCCTCTCTCGCGGGTGGCCCATCACTCACGACGTTCTGGTAATTAGCCTCGTTTACTTGCCGGGGTATTTTTCCAATACTCGGGCGGTCGTCAACCTGATCACCACTGGTGGCCATTGGGGGATGATGCTTTTTACTTTCCTTACCACCGACCTCAGTAGCTTGATCGATAAGGCAACGGACTTGTAACCTGGAGGTCGGTGGTTCAAGTCCCGGTTTCAGCGTAGATTTAGTAAAGCGAGTTTGAGTAGTTGTGATACACGATATAGTGATTAACACAAACATCCTATATAAAGGAAAGTAATGGAACCACTAAAAAAAAAATATATTTTTTGTATCGAAAACCTCCTACGCTTTAGGGGCAAATTATGAAACAGGATTAAAGATAAGATAAGCTAGACACACCCTCAAGTCGGAGTTTCAACCAATCACAGTGACTTAAGCCCGGGGTCAGTCTAGCTTACCTTAAAGTTAATCCTGTTTTATAATTCGGCCCACCTTACTTTCTAAATCCATCATGAGTTTTTTAACTCATCTGCATAGCTTTTACATAAAACAAACCTGAATTTTTTTCCTCAATTACTAAAAGAATAAACTAATCAAAACTATTGTCATTTAAAATTGTTTTTCACTCCCTTCTCTTTTTCTTCTTTATATTTATATAGCAGAACTGCCTACATGTTATGGTATAACGTTTGCTCAAATTGGGTTTTCATAAGGCTCACAATGAGAGCTATTATACCGGGCGCATTACGATTCGGCCCAAAAAGGTTTATGAAAAAGGTTTTCGATTTCAGGTAAAAAAAAAGTCACCGAACGATTCGTCCTTGAACGAACTTGATAGTTTGTTTTGGGACGAATCGGGTTATGGGCCGAATCGTGTTGTGTTTTTTGGGGCCGAATCATGCTATGGAAAAGATCTACTCAGGTATTTTGGGACGAATCGTGAAGTTCCCATTATACCGAAGCCCATCTGAGAGCCACTTGCTGGTAATATTTCTAAACATATAACTTCTCATTATTCTTTCTTGCCATCTTTAGGTCTGGTGGCTAGAGTATCCGCTACGCTCAAATGGTTTTCTTCTGGTAGATCAACTCTCTTTTATCTCCCAGTCATGACTATAATGGTACATGACTTTGATTCTGTAATGATCCAAAGCAGCTCTTTAGCACAAGAAAGTTGTGTCTTTTTATCTTTTACTAATAGATTGAATCAGCCAATACTGATTGTATTTAATTTTGACTTACAAGAAAGGATTTCCAAAAAAAATTGCATTCCTAATTTAAATATTAAATAAAATAATCATCATTATTTGACCACTGAACAATCTTCAACAAAACTGTGTTGAGAAAATTTATAAATTCCATTAGGAAACTGCTCCCAATGCCGGACCTGAGTAGGTTTGAGAAAAGGCAAAGTAAAAAGAAGAAGAAGAAATTGTGTTCAATATGTATACCTACTCGTAGGCCGGATGTTAAAGGCCACAATGAGAACCCTGGAACTGGACCCTAGACCCTAGTCCGTACAACTAGTCTCCGTTGAGGCCTCCTCCATTAATTGAATAACATGGTTAAATTATATCGGGACTATAACCGTTTAATTATGTGTTCGCGTACTTTATTTTTTTAGCCTGATGGCGATGATCAGGTTGGGTGGAAGAGATTGCCACAGACAATAACTCCCCCCTTTCGGTAGGACATTAGCTTTTTTCTCTTTTTTGTTCTTGTTTCTTTATTTAATCTTTTAAATTTATTTTTTTCTTATTAATTTCATTGTATTTTACTGTATATATTTACTATGTCTGTCCCGGTAGCTCAGTGGTAAAGGCGACACTCCAGAGTGAATCCAGAGATTCCAGAGGTCGTGGGTTCGAAACCCAGCCGGGACATGACAAGTTATCCTCCCATTTGGGATTTTTACCACATAATAATATGTCTTGGGCTTACTCCTGGAATAATGGGACTTTAATAGTCCTTATCGGGCAGTATAAAAAAGGCGATATCTATGTCTTACCTAATAAAGCATAATTATAATATTAATAATAACAATGATCTTCTATACCTACTGAACTGGACTATGTACTAGATGATTAAATTTTAACTTGAATGTATTTTAAAGTAAACAAATAATTGTATATCTCAGCTAATAAATTTTATACAACACAACGTAAGAATTACACCATGTGAGGTTTGAGTAAGTTTAGTCAATCTAATGAGAGTTATGGCACTTATGGCTTCAGAAGAAGGTATAAGAGCTTAAATAAACATTACTTTTCTTAAAATAATAACAACAAATAAGTAAACACTACCTGTTCACTGGCATGATGAATTACTTAATGCATGACTTTCTGCCATACATAACTCATTCAACTGACATTTTATTTACTCTAAACTGCAAGTTTCGCCCTTTTAAAACACCAGCAATTGTTCCACCTGTCCAAAAAAGTTAAAATAATGGGTCTCTTTAATGTGGCCGTGCAGCTGATTTCCGGAGGGCAGTTTTCTGAAAAGAAATTGAGACATTTTATTTTTGAAGTCCATACCATTATTTGCTATTTTTGAAAAAAATATTTTTTAATTTGCAAAGGAAAGAAAAAATGAACATATATTTTAATAGGTATAGTGGCGTAAATTATTATTATTAATCAATACAGGCCGAAATAGCCATCAACCTTTTCTCAAAACTTCTAGAAATCTTTTGCATTCAACTTTTTAGTCACACACCTCTCTTTTCCATTTCAATCCCATGTATACCATCATGACATGTATCTTTTATTTCTTTAATTAATCTATCTTTCTTTGTCTACATTATTCAATTTACGTATGTCTACTTGCGTTTTTTCTATCCACTGAGCTCCATAAATAGTAAATTATTATTATTACTATCATTTGCATTAAGTATGAGCAAGGTATCATTTTCTTTAGGTATGAGTAAGGTATCATTTTCTTTAGGTATCTTCTACAAGGCACGACGGTCTCATACCCTCAGCTATACGTGATTTACGGTCAATGATTTTCCTGCCGAGTAGCTCACGAGGATCAGTCATCTCATCAGTTTGGTGTTGGTTCCTCTGGTGGTTATTAATTTAATTAAAAATCGTTGGACTCAAAATGAAACACTTTGCGGTCAGTGAGTGGCGTGTGTGGGATTGTCGAAATATTGAGATTGTTGCCAACAGAGGTGAAATGTACTGTTGGCGAAAATTGAAGGTGGTAATGTCCAAACCTGGGCAAAAATAATTAGAATATTGAATTATGGTGGGTTTTTACAGGGTAAAAACCCTTTCATAGGCTCTTAATTTTAATCAACGCCTGTTTGAAGAAGTGTGCAAATATTCCCTAAAGTTTTTAGAGGGTAAAATCCCTTTCATAGGATCTTAATTTTAATCAGCGCCTGTTTGAAGAAATGTGCAAATATTCCCTGAAAAACTTGCCCTCCAGAAACAAAAAAATCTTTAGCCACTTTACTAATTGTAGTGGAGTGGCTTCTGACTAACCCTAAACTAAAGAAACAGCGCACCCTTGTCTATTGTGTGGACTGTGGTCGGTGATGGCGATCTAACAGACAATTCCCGAGAACGCCCAAAAAGGAAGCTACACGCACGGTCCATATGTTCCTGGAAACATATCATCTTCTGAAACAAACAGATTTCGCCTCCATCTTCGAACAGAGAACATTCAAATGCAGACTGAGGAGGAAATGGTAAAATGATTAGAAGCAACGAGCATTTCTCCAAGGATTTCAATTTTTAATAAAAACTTCTGATACATCTGATGTGATACAACTATACGAGTATTACTAAGGACCAGAAACAATGCTGAGGATCACAAAATATACAAACCTATGACTTGTTTCTACCGTTAAAAAATGATGTCCTTGAAACGCCGGCACTACTTGTATCCTAAAAAAGATGTGATGATCAATACGAAATATTCTGAATGTCATGCTAACCGCAATGGAGCACGATGAGAATGTAGAATATTCAATTAGGATCCAGATCACAAGTAAATCATCAATGTTGTGGACCATATCGATAAGATTACTGGACTTGATGATGACAAAAGACGAAGTTTTCTTGACCAAAATATTCGAGAAACTACAATTTCGCGGATGAGAGAATGTGTCAACAACATTGAAGGCACTTCAAAACGTGCTTAAAGAACATGAGTGCAAAATTGATATTTCAAGTGATTTACAAGGCAATGGTGTTACCATTTTGTTAAAAGACAATACAACCACTTTGAGAGGTGGATATACTTACATAGGTGTTTTTAAACGAAGAATCTAATGAATTGAAGTATAGTTGAATAATTACAAGATTGAAGAAAGTTATTTCATCACCGTTCATTTCATATGAAGATCGTAGGAAATAATTATTACTACCGAGGAAAAATAGCTTGTTTATAAGACCTAAATTTGCGCTATCAAGAAAGCTTTAAAATATTGACATAGTATATAAAATTGATGCAATTGGTGCTTTTGATACCACTTTCAAACTAGGTACTAGGAACTCAAATTTTCATGGAATCCAGACATTGTGAACCAGCTTCTGTTAGAAGTTGTTCAATTTTTTGTTTGCAAATACATATTTGTTAACAAAGTAATTATTTTTTGTGAATTCATATCAGGAAACTTTCAATAATTACTATACCATTTCAATGTAATGATGAATTATTTGTACTACCTATTCCATAGGTGGAAGTCAGTTAAAACGCTTTTACTAACCACAGTTGTAGTGTAGTTATATTATATTATTAATATTCTAGAATTGGTTTTCTCTACATATAGGCTCATCAATTATTCATTGATTACTTCACTGTCAGCATTAATCATACTCTGGTTCAGAAGTTATGTTATTAGGATTTTTTGCCTCTGGTGTTAACCGCACCTAATGGAAATTCGAAAAATGGTTGAACACACAGAGCGAATAGGATACCTACTATTACTGGGGCCATGAGAAATCCTACTCCTCCAACTAATGGCCACTCCTCAATACACCCCCAGGATTTGCCTGATTCATCATCAACATCAATAGCATGATCATTAGCAAACATCATAAAGAACATAATATCGTCATCAGCATCATTTTAAAAGCAACATCAGAACCGTGAACGTCATGATAGTATAATAAAATTATTATAAATCAATTTATCTAGTAGATAGTAGATACCCATTTACACATCCTAGCTAGCCCATCGATTCGATATTCAAATTTAGAAGAGAGAAAACGATTTAAAAGGCGTTCCCTTCATCAAAACCACCTATGATTTCATACACATATTTATACAACACAATTCAAACAGATGAAAGAGAGAAAAAACTAGATAGACAGATATGGGGTATCCATGTAGCCAGATGGTATCTGATGGAATTTGAGCTCGAAATTGGTGACTAGAACCAATCAGAGATGATTTTGGGTTTGGCTTTACACCAACATCTCGTAAACATTACGCTACGAGCTATCTCTGGGAGTTTTCTGAGTCTGTGTGTGGTATGATCGTGAGGCATATGATTTGGGCTGATACGTGGCTTTGGTTCAATGTTTTCTTGTGTTTTGAATTTACATTTCATCACTGTATCTCTTCAAATTGTTTCCAACTAAGAGGTTAATTCTTTCTAAGAGAAAACTAAAGACATCACATTTTTCGACAGAAAATGTAAGGTTGAAATGTCGATTTTTCTTCTAGATTCTAGAGGTTCGTTTAGACCTTGCTAAACCACGTCTACTAAAATTTTTGGACTATTGCACTTCAAATTTATATTGATTTTATGGCAGATTTTCAAGAAAATTTCACCAACTATCTTGAAATAAGGACGTTGGTTGGACATTAGGCACTATTACGTCTAAACTATCTCCTATTAAAACTAACTATTGTACACACATATACATACCTACTAACGATTATGACTACATCCACTAGAATCATTAGCCTTGGAAAATGTTTCGTCTTCTATTTTTGACATTTCAAGCGAGAAGTCGAAATTTTTCATGCTCCATTAGAAAAGATCATTACCTAAGATCAAGCTGAAAATTTCAAAGTTTGGAGTAATTGCAAAAAAACTCACCTTTCACAATGTTGGTGGATTCAGAAATTGATTCTGTCCAGGCTCGTATGGGAAAGGGGGAAGCTATGGATAGGCATTGGACAAACTACCCTTTCTAGAGAAAATGATTAAGAAATTGTTGCAAAACTTTTAATATTCTGTGTCTAAAAATTGCTCTACTTAGGCAAAGATTATAAAACAGAATTTGATTGAGTAATCCTATGTTATCCCTTAACACACCCTCTGGTGAGTATTTCAGACAATCATATCGCATTTATATCAGCCGTTAAATTAGTTTGGATTAACAAATCCTAGATATTTAATTCTGTTTCACAATTCGGCCCTTAGAGTTGTATGTAAATATAACTCGAAAGTTTATTTAAGATGAAATTCAAAGGTATTTGAATTTCATCTTAAATAAATGAAATGAGGTTTTTTTTTATTCTCGTAGTGAACTCCAAAAGTATCTCAATAGGTGGTGATACACCTTAAAATCATAGCAAATTCCAATTTTTGTTCCCAAATTAACATCTTGAGAAATCACTGAATTGGGTTTCTGCACATCGGCCCTGGGCAGGTCAGAAGGTGCATCTACGGGATTCGGATATAAAATCATTTTACCTCATACTCTTCATCTTCTGAGAACACATTATCTGTATTATTGTTTTGGTCTGTTAGATCATTTTGATCACACAGAAGTTCAATCCAGAAGAATTAGGAGCGAGGGTCAGGCAGTTTAAGCTGTTCATAATTTGTTTCGGTCATTTGGAATCTGAGATATCTACACGAGATTATTCAGAAGGGTTGCCATTAAATTTTAATACATTTCTTGTTTTTATACAACATTGAGAGATTAGATTTATCACTTCTTTTTTTGGTACTTCCAAGTTATTCATAAAACAAAATGGCGATTAAAAAGAATTTTTTTTTGACATACCGACAATTTTCAGAGCCATTGGAACTCTTAGTCTTCTTAAAAGAGGCTTTCAACTGCTATAATCATGTCACGAAGAGGTCAACCATCATGTGCTTTTTGCAACATTTGGCAAACACTGCAAAAAAAAGCGAGTGGGAGCTACACATTGACGACACGAACCTCACTTCCTCACCCAGCTTGTGTAGAGCCAGACTAAAAGCAGCACAATACATGTAAATTCACTATAATGTAATAATGTATATATATTTTAGTTTTTTTTTTACAATTTTTGTGGCTCTCTCCCTAAGGAATAATTCTAACGAGTATTCCAAAGCAAAAATAAATTGATGCCTTTCTCATTGTCATTTTCAGTGAATCCTGTGGGTGGAACTGCTGTAGTTCACCTAAAATATTTGCTGTTCTGAAAATATTTTTTCATTTTTAAATCTCTTCATTTTCCATATTTTGTTCGCTCACGAGAGGAAGTTATGCATCACTCGTTGCATTTTACATTTTCAAAATGTTGAAAGTATCCAGGTTGACTCATAATAGATGTGGTCTAGTGCTTGGTGGTGAAATCTCGCCAGAGAGATCCTGTGGTCAGAAGCAAATGGTATGCTGGTTCTGCAGGCATTACGCCGTTATAGAACGCTAGATAAAGAATCATTTAGGTGGGTAAGCTAATACACAACTAGGGTACCAACGTGTAAGATATCATCTACATATGTAAAGACATCATCTATATAAGTAAAGATATCATCTAAATACATAAGTAAAGCTTTTTTGAGATTGTCAGCACAAGACAATGAATATAATAATAACACTCTTTAGTGGAAGGTAACCACCAGACGAGGTCAATGCTCAAAGCATTTTCTACCACCTAACCCTCAGAGTCTTATTATTATGTGGTCACAAACTCAAATTAATGAGGAAAATTTGATGCACTGGGTGGGATTCGAACCAACGGATCCCTATGCTACCTGATGGATTAC
The DNA here is from genome assembly GCA_024516035.1 of Bactericera cockerelli. Taxonomy (NCBI): domain Eukaryota; kingdom Metazoa; phylum Arthropoda; class Insecta; order Hemiptera; family Triozidae; genus Bactericera; species Bactericera cockerelli. The sequence goes on from CM044964.1 coordinate 10,522,509, forward strand.
CAGACCAGCGCGTTAAACACTTGACTACCAGTGCACGTAATGAAGATAGGTAATGTCTCATTATGCCAACCTCTTTAATTATTTTTACTTTATAGTATCTTTTGTCAAACTCATATACGATAAACATTGATGTCTAATCTGTGTAGTCACTGTGGCAGAGCGAGTTAGCGCGCTAGGCATTGCACACATGGTGACCTGGGTTCGATTCCCAGCGGGGGAGGATTTTTTCTGCTCTGTACTTGGATGTTCGGGGTCCACTCATACCTCGTGAGGAAAAATGAGTAGTTACTTGTATGAGTAACGACCAGTGGCGGCATTACCAGAGTAAAAAGAAAATAATGTAATAGAATAATTCGAAATGTAAAGGAGGCTCTTAGTAATGCTGCGCTACCCACAAAAATTGTGAAGAGGCCTTGTGCTTCACCACAAAGAAATTCGTACATACATTGATGACTAATCGATTATGCAGCACTTTTAGTGTAAAAGTGTTATTTGACAAAAGATTACACTAGTCTAAGCTCAGTATTTAAAATACAACATTAAATTTAACATGTGAATAAGAGAGAGAAATTTTATTAGACAAATTGAAATCAGTTTACAGCATTCTAAATTAAAAACCTTTGTATAATTTATTATTAAATTGATCTTTTAATAAATTAATAATAAAGGAGAAGCATTACTGAAATAATGATAATATAGATGAGAATAATAAAAACATGAATTTCACTAATAATGTTAAAAGATAGACGGAATAATTATTAATTTAATTAGTTCAAATTATGATACAGGTGTTCCTCAGAGACCTACCAGATGGAAATCAAGACCTACCAATCAGACAATTAAGACAATGATACAGACACAGTCAATAGATGATTGTCTTGTAGTCAAAAGAAATCAATTAATATTGAATCATCAGAATAAATTTGATATCAATATCAAATATATCAACCCGCGGTAGGTAGGTACAACAATAATTTATCAATCCGAGATAGATCTTTGTTGAGATTACTGTTTTGGTTAAGACAAAGTTATTGTTTAACAATTTCATTGTTTAGATGCTTATTTGTTCTGCTATTTCTCTAGACTTTTGTTTCTGTCTTATTGAAAATAATACTGTGCTACACACACGTAATCTTTTAATGATTACAAAGTAGTAAGTATTTATTTTATCGAATATGTCAGAGGCAAAAATTGAACTGGAGGTAAGATTTGAGAGTTGCAATTTGGACTGTTGAAAAAAATAACTAAAATAATAGAAAAAAAAGCCATTAGTAAAACTTATCTGTAATTTGGTACTTTTCATACTCTTGGGTACTTGAAATTACCTATTCACCAGACTCCTGCTCAGCCAGCACATGTAGGTACCATGGACCTGATACCACCCAAGATGAAATGAATCATGTCCAACATTCAGAGGATGTAAAATATGCTGATGATGTATGTAAAATAACACAATTTTGAACATTGAATCTCATTATTCTGAATGAAAAAAAAAAATCTGATAGAAATGTAATCTGAAATTATAGTATCTAATCTGCATGGCTCAGTTGGATTTTTCCTATGTATGAATGTACTTTTATTAAAATCGCACCCTCAGAATTAGATGGTGATATGTCAAAAATCATGAATTTTTTTTATTACTCTATCGAAATAAGCGAAACGAGACCTTTCGTTTGGTATAAGAATTATAATTCTAGCTCTTACCGTTCCCGAGATAGCGCTAGTGTTGTTTATTGATTATGTCGAAAAAGTGGAGGGAGGTTGGAACAAGATGGTATTACGATCAGTTGTTACCAAGAGCTCCTTGGATCGAGACGTACAGTTCTTGGAATATAGTGATATTTGGTTAGTTTTGATTTATCACTCTCTTTATTAAATTTTATTTTCAGTAATTGACATAAAAACTGAATTGTACATGATTTTTTTGAAATATCACTCTCTTTGTCGAACATTTTTTTTGTGTTTTGTCAAGGTAGAAATTACTAATACAAAAGATTATGTTATATTACTTTCTTTTATAAATTATTATTTATTTTTTTGGACTTAAAAATAATCTGGCCCGGTATTTTCGATATACACTTGAGAGCAATAAATTCGGGACAGGACATTTCACCGTTTCAGTTGGTCCTGGTCAATTTGTGTGGCATGAAGTTGCTAAAGTATGCATATATTTGAAAAGCTTGTACTCATACCTTTCAGAAAATACACAATGTGTCCGGGTTATGTACTATGCAACAATGATAATGGCCACTTTCCAGGAACACCTCATTTTGTTGATGAAAACACTTTCCTTAAATGCAACACTATGAGGAAGGAAATTCAGTTGAATTTTTCTTTTCATCATGGAGACATCGCACTCCATAGCTGTGAAAGTGGTTTTACTTGTGAGTCAAGGTGTTAAGCAAAGACATGTTGCTAAGGAGCTAAATTTGTCGAAGTCTAAGGTGAACAGAATTTACCAAAGGTATCGGCAGACAGGTAGCTATGATCAGAGACCAGGATCTGCCAGACCAAAGAAGACAACTGCCAGGAGGACCGATTTGCTGTCATGACAAGCTTATGAAATCGAGACATGTCTGGTGTTGAGGTCCAACAGCAGCTTGTTATGGCCACTGGTGTTGATGTCAGACCTTGGACAGTAAGGAGACGCTTGAAAGAGAAAGGTCTCATATCAAGAAGAAAAGCTACGGGACCCAAACTCAACAGACAACACCGACAACGTCATTTACAATTTGCCCTTGAACACGCTGATTGAGGAAATGGGGAATGGGGGCACGTTCTGTCCACGGATGAGAGCCGACCCTGCTTGTTCTTCAATGACAGACGTAAAAGGGTGTATAGAAGACCAGGTGAACGGTATAATCAATGTTATATTCAAGAAACTGTGAGTTTTGGTTTAGGATCTTGTACCTTCTGGGGTGGAATCTCTATGGAAACTAAAACAGAGCTCGTTATCATCAATTGTGGAGGACAAGGATGTAACCTAACTGCAGAGAGGTACTGACATAATTGAAGATCATGTTGTCCCTTATGCAGGTTTTGTGGGTGATGGATTCGTGTTAATGCAAGACAATACCCGACCTCGTACAGCACGTATTGTAAGTGACTTTCTCCAAGAGGCCGGTATTCGAACCCTCAACTGGCCAGCCAACAGTCCTGATCTTAATCTTATTGAACACCTCTGGGACGAGCTTGAAAGACGTGTCCATGCTCGAAACCCGCCCCCAATGAACCACAGGGACCTGAAACAGGCGCTTTATGAGGAGTGGGAGACTATCCCTCAAGAAACGGCTGCCAACCTAATCAAGTCCATGAGAAATCGATTGCAGGCTGTCATACAAGCTCGAGGGGGTAATACCAGATACTAAGAGGTAAGTAACAGCCAAATTTCCATGAAGACTTTGAAGAAATAACACAAAACACCGATAACATTTGCAGTGTTTTCATGCTCTTTAGACCTCTTTTTGTTAATTGACTTATTATATTAAAAAACATGCTCACAATGAAAAAAAGTATACACTGTCTTAAAACCAACAAAATTTCCTTTCTTGGGATACTTCACACTTGAAAATCCAATGTAAAATAAAAATTATAAAAATCAAAAACTTTGAGAAAATTACTGTCCCGAATTTATTGCTCTCAAGCAATTTTTTGAAATTCATAATTATTTGTTTTTAGTTATTTCTTTTTAGAAACTTTGAGATTAAGTCTCAAGAAACAGTAAAGTTTATACTCACATTGTCTTGTTTTCTACCTTTTACTGCTTAGCAATAAAACAATTGGGTATTTTACATTTCACTTTTTTAAACTGAATGAGTTTTCTTTTTTTTCTGACTTAATACCAAAAGCATAGATTTTAATGTACCTCTAGTTTCAAATTGTCTTTTATTCTTCGATTCATATGGTAATATAGTGCTATAAAACTAAATTATCAAGGTACTATCATTTCAAAATTGTAAATAGATGGTGCTATCTCGAATTTTTTTTCGAGATAATACCCACTTTTGTTCACTTCTCATGGAAGAAAAGGTAATATAATACTATATCACCTTATTAAAAATTGATTTTTTCTCGAAAAAAGGCAAAATCATAGAATGAAGTTTTAAGTCAAAATGCCTTTTTTTCGAAAGGTTACAAAGGTAAGTTCTTTTGAAGAAAAATACATTTTTTTTACATAGAACTATAGAAAAGAACATGCTCAACTTAAGAACATATAAATCAAAACAGTAGCTTTTATTGTATTAATACAGCGATAAGTCAAACTTTCTTTTGCGATTTCCCAAAAATTGGTGTTTTTGACATATCACCATCTAATTCTGAGGGTGCGAAATATTATTCAAATTCATGTTTATTGTTTAGATACCTGTTTAGTTTTTAGGTATCACAATTGCTTTTAGTACTTAGTATACAAATGTAGAAAAATTTGTAGTATAAGGCATTAACTTCGCCCCGGATTACAAAACAATTGTAATAAAAATTAATATTTCTTTTTGTACATATTTCTAAGTTTTTTTTTTTTTTTTTTAATTTATTGTTATATTTTTTGTTGTTGTTGATGATTGTTTTGTAAGTGTAAATAAATAAATAGTATACTTTATCATTCTTATTATTATACATAATTCAAAATGAGAGGGTATTTTCAAATTTGGTATAGATATGCCACTAGAGCTTTTTATACCTCAATAGAAAAGAGTAGAATAAAATAATAAGAAGAAATCTGCAAGGATTTTTCAAAGACTTTTTTAAAAAGATTAATTTAATCTATAGTATGCTTTACTGATATCATGCATTTGACGTAATTATTATATGAATTTAAAATAATAATTTATTTAAACCTGTACCATAACTTGTAATTAGATATGCTAATCCGAGGCAGTTACTCTTAAGTAGACATTGTATGATAAATAATACTTCCAATTATGTGCTTAATTATAGGTACTATTTTCTTGTTCAAATAAGGCAATGTACCTGTATTTACATAGTAGTAATTATTACCAAGCTATAATTTGTTCAGTGTTCTCTCTTACACTTCCTATATTCACTATTCAAATGAATGTAATCCGGGGTTAAGTGGCAGAGAATGCCTAAGGCATTAATTTCAAGCCTCCGTGGTGTAACGGTCGTATATACTGCCCGTTGTGCAGAGATCCTGAGTTCGAACCTCGGTTGGAGCAGACTTTTCACACAGAAAATTCTGTTCCCTCCAAAAACGTGAGGCTGGCATTTCCAGCCCTACCCAGACTGAGTGTGGTTAATGTGGGTAGCTGGTACGGTTTACAAGTGCATGAACGGTAAAATACCCGTCCTGACTAACTCAAATTGCACGTTTAAACCAAATAGAATCAATGGACATTAAAGGAGCCTAGGCATTGGATCTGCCCGTCCATTTAATCCTATCACCACCGTGATGTAGGAATCTGTGCTATCTCACGGACAGAGAATTATTATTATACTGTACTGGTATTATACAATGTGTATTGTGTAACTACACTGCCTACATAGTGACATGTGACACCACTGCCGCCAAACTTCCTGAACAAAGCTGTAGGTTTCATTGTTCTGATTTGTTTATTAAATTAAACCACGCCGAACTAATCGGTAATTGGGACTGGTTTATAATATGGGACACCTTCTATTATTTAACACCGGATTATGACAGTTTCATCTTGTTATAAAGAAAATTAATTGTCAAAATATTACATGTAGACAAGAGGACACCGCTTTGTCTGCTTTATTCTGAAGACACTGAATAGTGAGGACCTGATTGGTGGAACGTGTCTCCTCGTCTGGCTATACATTATCAACTCTTCCGCAGAGGATCAACTTATTTTGACTTTTGGGCCTCTGATTTTGAATATAGTCACTCATCCAAGGCCTAACCTCTTCGGATGTTGCTTGAATTCAGTGATAGAACGTGCATTCTACGTGCCATTGCCATCGACGCTGGCGAACATAATATAATTTTCTACATAAATGAGTGGCAATTATCTGTCTGCTACTTCCAACTGAGTTGCTGACACGCGCCAATCATCCTATTTTGCTAACAAGTTAATGAGAGTAATAATCAATAATTTATTAACGTCATAGTTTGTTAAAAATGTTAACAAGTTAAGATGAAAAATACAGGTATATTCCTTCGATTGCGTTTCATTCTAATGTTATCGCTTTTAAGGGGGTTTAAGGGGGGTTCCACACACCCTCGACAAAAAACTGATTTTTGCACTCAGATAATCCTTCTATATTATGGAATTACGATGACCCCAAACTGCACGCTAGGGTTAGTATTTTTGAAGCTCTAAATATTTTTAAGATAGTTAACACTTGTTTTTTTTTGTTTAACTCAATAGAGTTGCGTTCTTCTAGAGACATTATCCTTCAGACCTATTTTCATTTAAAGGATTCTCTTTCAGTATACTTCTGGACTTAAATATTCCAGTGTGCATTCCTTTATCGGGTCCATCTCGCCAGCACCACCAAATTTAAAATGTAATGTTTTTTTTTTTTTTCATGGGTATTTTGTGCTAATTTCGTGCTATTTTGTGCAGCAAACCCCGAATTTTTCGCTCAAACACCAAGGGCGTTATATCACCAAGCACCTCCCCCAATTTCATTTTCCTACTAACATACCTGAACAGTCTGAACACATTGCGGAGATGAGCTTCTTGTCGGGGTATCGCGTTTTTGATGCAAATTACGCTATCAGAGCTATTTACTAACTATTGTACCATTAGTGATCCATCTTACAATTAGCAACCTATCGCACAATTCACAACCTATCGTACAATTAGCACACTCACCATAGCATCGCGTGATGCATAGAGGATCTGGTCATTGGACTGAACTGTACCAAGTGGTTCACACGTTCGGGGTCTAGTTTGGCGTTGAAAGTCTTATAATATAACTTATTCTTGCAATTTTAATTAACATAAAACATTTCGTCGAAAACTCCAGTTTTTGGCATCGCTCTCAAAAATGAAACTGCATTTACTAGTTTGGCGTTCAAAGACTTCTGGGAGAATTCTTTTAAAAGTTTTTTTTTTTGTTAAAGTTATCATATTTGTGTTTGTCACTTTCGTGATGTCACAACTACTCAGACTCGCTTTACTAAATCTACGCTGAAACCGGGACTTGAAGCACCGACCTTCAGGTTACAAGTCCGCGCCTTATCGATAAGGCGACTGTGGTCGGATTCTGGGAGCATTCTTAAAGACCCCTGGGTCTTGTGTCGAGAGACTCAAAGTTATCCACATGAGTTTGGTGGGTAGTTTTCATGAGTCAAATAAAAGTGCCAAGAGCCTAAGAATGGTCGAAGAAGAAAAATAAAGAATAAAAGAGAAAATTAAAAAAAGAGAAGAGTAAAAAAAGAGAAAGGGAAAGAGACAGAGATTAAGAAGAGAAACAGAGACTAAAGGAAAAAGAGGAGAGTTTACAAAGAAAACCTTAGCCCTTCTGAAAATACAGTATGTTTCAGAAAAGGTGGCCACCCCCTCGTAACTTTTGAACGCGACGGAATTTTTCAATTCTGTAAAGTTCTAAGTATAGGAAGTGCCCTATGGCCCATCCTGTGGTCATACTAATTTTAGGCCCCGTTCGGCCCTTCCGGCTTTTAGGATATATTTTTTCATTTTTCTCGCGAATTTTAAATGAGATGCTATATTTTTTATTCCTGATAATGAAAGTCCAAATCAGGCTGAGTATAATAAGCTTTTAAAATTTTCAAAAAACCTTATCAGGGGCGGAGCTGGTAGGGTGCAAAGTTCAAAACTGTTACACCCTGTATTTCAGCGTTAGTTAGAATTTTTAGTACAATTTTTATTTGCATAGGTTCAAAATATTGTTTTACACCATATAAAATAAAATAATATTCTTGTTTACATTTAATCAGGGCCGTAGTTAAATTTTTGTAAAAGTACTTTTTTTCTCACGTCAAATTTTCCGAAAATTAATGGTGTTTTCGAAATTGGCATTTTTAGAGGTGAAAGTCTGCAGTGACATACGTTTTTTATGCTTAAAATCGAAAGTAAACTTAACGGAGAAGCTATTAAGGTCATAAAAAAGGACATTTAACCTGCTAGTTTTTTCACAACAGTGTCCGGTAAAGTGGGTGAATTTCGAAATTATTGGATTTTTTTTGTTGTTGAGGAAACACAATTGGCATAGAAAATAAATAGTACCTAATAGTAAATAACATAACAAAATACGAAGTTAAATGAAAATTATTTCTTCTAAATCAGTGCCGGATTTTGTATTTCTCTCTCTCTCTCCTCTTTAAAATAATTGAATTGGTTTAATTTTCACCCTCAAGTGTTTGGTACTTGACCTGGTATTTTTTTTTCTTAAATTTCGAGATTATTTGATTCTTTGTTGTTGTTGAGAAAACACAATTTTTCTTAGAAATAAAAGAAAACCAATTTTTTTCCATAAGAGTCCGGTGAAACTAGTAAATTAAAAAAGGTAAGTTATCATATTTCTGTTAATCACTTTCGTGTTATCACAACTACTCAAACTCGCTTTACTAAATTTACGCTGAAACCGGGACTTGAACCACCGACCGAAACAACCGAAATGAATAAATTACGAAACAACTGGGGTTTTTTTTGGAATACACCATTGTTATACAAAATAAATAATACCTCCTGATAACAGAATTAATCTTCACTAAACATAAATACATACGAAATTAAATGAAAAAAAAATCTTCTTAAAAAAAAGAGGTTGGTACTTTACCTGGAAAATGGCCCTTTATTTAGAGACTGGTGGTATTCATTACTAGAAACTCCAGTATGTTTTTTCTTATTTTGGGTTTAATATCGCTTTCAACTGCATGTTCATATGAACTTATCACGACGGGGGTGTTACCCTCCATTTTCAGGAAACTCACCAACCTGCTAACCACATTTACCTCACCCAGCCTAGGTTAGGCCGGAATGCCAGCATCACAAAGTCTTCACCTCGCTGGACGATGCTTAACTTCGGTGATCCTACAAGAATCGTTGCATACAAGTCGCCATCGGACTGAACTTTGAAGAGTGAAAAAAAGAGAAAAAAAATTCGGCACTGATTTAGAAGAAATTTTTTTCAATTAATTTCATATTTTGTTATACTATTTGAAGTATTATTCCCTTATTAGGTACTATTTATTTTCTATGCCAATTTTGTTTCCTCAACATAAAAATCCAACAATTTTGAAATTCACCCACTTTACCGGACACTGTTGTGAAAAAACTAGCAGGTTAAATGTCCTTTTTTATGACTTTAATAGCTTCTCCGTTAAGTTTTCTTTCGATTTTAAGCATAAAAAAAATATGTCACTGCAGACTTTCACTTCTAAAAATGCCAATTTCAAAAACACCATTAATTTTCCGAAAATTTGACGTGAGAAAAAAAGTACTTTTACAAAAATTTAACTACGGCCCTGATTAAATGTAAACAAGAATATTATTTTATTTTATATGGTGTAAAATAATATTTTGAACCTATGCAAATAAAAGTTGTACTAAAAATTCTAACTAACGCTGAAATACAGGGTGTAACAGTTTTGAACTTTGCACCCTACCAGCTCCGCCCCTGATAAGGTTTTTTGAAAATTTTAAAAGCTTATTATACTCAGCCTGATTTGGACTTTCATTATCAGGAATAAAAAATATAGCATCTCATTTAAAATTCGCGAGAAAAATGAAAAAATATATCCTAAAAGTCGGAAGGGCCGAACGGGGCCTAAAATTAGTATGACCACAGGATGGGCCATAGGGCACTTTCTATACTTATAACTTTACAGAATTGAAAAATTCCGTCGCGTTCAAAAGTTACGAGGGGGTGGCCACCTTTTCTGAAACATACTGTATATATCTTTTAATAAAAGTAAATCTGAAAATGAAAGAAAAATACATAAATAACGTACCTTTAGACTTGAAAAATTAATACATAATATACAAAAGTTTAAAAAAATACATAGGTAAGTTTGACACAAGATGTGTAGGTACGTAATGAAAGTATGTAAGGTAAGGTACTATCTATGTACCTAAGTAGGAGTGTATTATAGGCTAAAATATTACTAAAGGGGTAACATGAGGACAGGGAGAGGCAAAATGGCACTAGCAGGGGTACAATAGAAAGAGAGGGGGTAAGATGGGTCGAAAGCATAGCAACATGGCGGACACAGCTTTAAGAAGGGTTAGATAGAAGACATTATGTTGAGGAGGGTTTTGTCTTCTGGTGATAGTTGCCGTTCCGTGATATTTTTGTTCGAACAGCCATTTTTCATTTCCCCGTATTTATTGACAGAATAACCAGGTAATATTTTTTGAAATTGAAAGAAAAATGCAAAAAAATTACACAAGTATAAAAGGGGAATAATAACAAAAGCTCTATAATGTGATGCTCGAGACATTTTGAAGGGAAAAATTCATCTAGCAGAAGAAGCACGTTAAATTGAATAGTGAATACGCCAGAGCTCATCCGATCATAGACAAAGAAAAATCCGATCAATGAAGTTGAGCAACTGAAGGAAAGGTTTTAATTCCATCCATGGTTATTATGGCATCCACGGCATCATCAAGGCTGGCTATTTCCGGCCCCACTCAGGTTTGGAGGATGGAGAAATTAATTTGAGTATTCTATTTGTTTACCTAGGGAATGGTGGGTGAAATCTCTTCATGAGACGACCATGTAAAAGCGCCGTTAAATGTTTAGGGAAGTTAGATTACTTATTAGTTTTTATCAGGATATTAAGGGCGAAATTAATACACATTTTTGTAATACCTCAGTGGCGCTAATTCACTGTTGGTACTGTGTAAGATAGGAGAGAACCGATGCTAAGCAATGACTTGAGAACTCGATTTTGTCTATTATTTCGCCCCTAAGTTTCAAAGTAGAATCCTCAACAATCACCCCTCTCCTCTCTGCACCAGTCCAAGGAACTTATCTACACTACAATATTATAGCTCAACCTAGCCTGCCTGGGGGATGTTAAAACGAAAGAAGACCAGCGTCTCGCTAGAGGACTAACAGAGAACAGACTAGCCAACCCTTACAAGCCAGGCTAACGAGCAGTTTCCTAAGGAATTAATGGCTTATAAAGAAAAATTCCAAGTCCTCCTCACGATGGTTGATCGCACATAGAAATATGTACTTCAGGACGAGCCAACTCTGAAATAAAGTTGGCTGGAGACCATCATTCCCCCCTCCAGCTGAAGCCAAGCTGGCTACAACAACAACATAGCTCAACCTTTCAAAATTTATCACTTCTCATTTTACTCTCAAATAATTCACAAAAATCTCATTTTCAGGATCCAGGGTCGGCATTCGATGCGATTGTGTGAAATACCTCTCCTCCAAATAAACAACATGATAATTCGTTTTTTATTTATTTGAACAAGAATTTAATTAAAAACAACATCGCACCGCTCCATTGTTGCCAAGTTATAACAAGAAACTAATGTGGATTCAGACCCCCACAAGGAAAATTGTTTTTAATCACGATAAAAATTGCTCGAGTTCTGTGAAGCTGAAATGATGCTGTAAAAAAGGAGCTGAGCCTCCTCGAGTTTAGTTTTCGTATACAGTGTGTTTGGAAAATTCAGAGACATTGTGAACGAAACAAACAGACATGTACGTCATGACAATTTGTTTCAATGATCACTTCTTCTTGTACTCCTTGTTTCACTGGCTTTTCTAAAACTTACTTGAGGTCGGTATTGTTGAACCTCTACTTATTAATAAAAGCCGGCCGAAAATAGTACTTTCTCAACCTTATAGGTAAGAGAAAGTAGAAAGTTATCATATTTGTGTTAATCACCCTCGGCGTGATATCACAACTACTCAAACTTGCTTCACTAAATCTACGCTGAAACGGGACTTGAACCACCGACCTCCAGGGTACAAGTCCGCTGCCTTATCGATCAAGCTACAGAGGTCGGTACCGCTTCTTATTTATGAGGTTGTTTGGTGCTGGACTCCTATGAGGCATAATATTACAAGTGAATATACTTTCTAAGTAACACTCTACTTACAGTGTGTGAACATAAGGCAAAACCTGTGCGGAAATCATGGTTATAAAATTTCAATACTTAAAGTTTGTACTTAATTTTTATTTCCATCAAAAGATTCAAGTTTTATCTTTTCCTCAAGAGAATGGATAGACCCTGTCATACATGTACAGAGTCAAGTATTAAGAAAAAAGATTCACTTATGTCCATCCTATTTACTATCAATTACAAAAAAAAATCTAGATGACTTGTTTTGCTATTTTCTTCTCTTCCTCGAACTTCAAGTTAATGCATCAGTAAATCTTGCATAACTATATAAATCTACTGTCAAGAAGTCACCGTGGCAGAGTGAGTTAGCGCGCTAGGCATTGCACGCACGGTGACCTGGGTTCGATTCCCAGCGGGGCAGGATTTTTTCTGCTCTGTTCTTGGGTGTTCGGGGTCCACTCATACCTCGTGAGGAAAAATGAGTAGCTGCTTTAATGTGAGCAGCGACCAGTAGCGGAATTATAGGCAAAAATAGGATATTGGGATATTAATGATATGGAAAAGTCCTATAATTCTGCGCTACCCACTACAATTGTGATATAATAACACAAAGAAACACATTTATATTATACATAAATCTACTGTCAGTAAACTTCAAACCAGTAAATGAGACCTTTTTGAGACTGTGAGAATAAAGGGACTCTTTAGTCTCATTCTTGCAGGACGAACTTAGTAATTTACTGTCTCCAGCATTTTTTCACACACTGTTTTTTTAAAGCACCGGAAAAACCCAGCTGCTTCAATGAGACTGTGTCAAATGCCTCCGAGAGGGGACTCGAGTGGGGACAAGGACAACCATCATCATTCTAACAAACATGTATGTATAACGAAAATGGTAATACTTACAACAATAATAGTAACCAATATAACAGATATGCTAACAAATATGTATGATTAACGAAAATGGTACAACAATAATAGTAACCAATATAACAATAATGCTAACAAATATGTATGTATAACAAAAATGGTAATACTTACAACAATAATGGTAACTAATAATAACAAAAATACTAACAAATCAATGTAGCAATAATGGTGATATGAACACTATTAAGGAAAGAAATTAATGACATGAACAAATTAAAATGCCACCGGTGCAAAATCTGTGTAGTTTATTAAAACAGATTTTGAAAATTCCTGATAAGGGAGGATTCGCGAGTTTTATTAGGACGCCAGCCACGGACGCGGGACGTCAACCTTTGTGGCGTCAAAGAACAAAGATTTGCATGAACAATTCTAGACTTTCTAGTAATCTAGAAATCTGGATATAGGAGAACTCAAAGGACAGCAATTTTTTCTCTTATATCCATGTTTCTCTTATAAACAGGAAATTCCTTTGATATTTTTTCGATTGTACATACTATCACTCTGGTTGACCCTGGAGATGTTGCTACTCTACATTTTTGGCTTTTCAAAAATTTTAGGACTTGGAACATTTCGGTTTTCATGTTACGCGTCTGCTCTAACTAAACGATTGAGATACTGAGGTTGGTACATTGTTAACCCAGGACTTTATTATTTATTTTTAAATTAGGGTTTAACGTCGCTTTTCAACTGCATGGTCACATACGAAGTGGGTTTTTTTTGCTTATTCGCATCGCATTAAACTCACAAAACTGCTACCCATAAGCAAACAAATTTATCCAGAAGAAAAGCATGCGCTCTTTCAATTTAGCAAGTCTTTTTTTTTACACCTTGGTGCTCTGTGTTGGAACTGTCTAACACATTACTTCGGGATAACAGGCTGACTAAACTTATTTTGGAATATTTTAAAATTAGTTAAAATTCTTCAGGAGGTAGTTCCATGCTATGACAGTTTCTTGTCCGTATAATGCAAAAAAAAATCGATAGGAGAACAAAATTTGTATTAGAAACCAATCAGTATTTTAATTTGCTAGTTACTTTGTATTTGAGAGGTTTAATTTTTGGCAAAAAAGAAAAATAGGAGCAAAAAAAAAATTTTTTTCACATTGAAAATATGCAGAGAGGAAGGAACAACTTTTCTATTTCCTCATTCTCAACTTCATTAGTTCTAAACTTCACTCAATTGTAAAATTCTGATGTACAAATGGTTTTCTTTTTTTTTTTCTTTTTTTTTTAAGCTGAGCGAAGGGTGAAAAATAACTCAACTTCACGTGAATTGCTTACTTATAAAATAACAGTTAGGTAGTGAAATGAAGCCTTCTCAGAATTATTTGAATTATTTCACCTAGAAAGGGGGTTAAAAAAGATACTTTTCTCCAACACCTCAATCAGCTGATTTTAAGATCCATTTTTTTATTTCATTAATTTAATCTTTTCTTACCTCTCCGCACGATCATCAATTCTACCGAAATGATCATTCTCAAAACTCCAAATTAATTCCAATTCCTCCCCAAGGTGTTGGTAACGTCTCACATGAGGTCTTCTGATATCTCAATTAAACTTCTATCTGAACTCCTCAATAGAAGCATCTCCATTAACGTTGATCACAATATCCTCAATAGAATGTTCATTAATGGTTGTATCATTGTTTTCACGGCTGCCGTGTAGGTCCCTTCCGGTAATTATTCCAAGTTTGGAGTTTCTTTGTTTTCCATATCTATTTCTTTTTCCATTACATCAGTTCCATCATCGTCTGTTTTGATTATTAACTCACTTGTGTTTGTATTGTTTTGTTTTTAATAGATCCCTCTCGCCCGGGCCCGCCCGCTTTGCTCAGCCCATTTCTCATTTCCATTACCCTTTCACTGATGAAGAAGTTAACTTTCTCACTTTCTTTCTGTTTATTTTTTTTCATTACAGAATTTTAGTACAGAAATTCACGTTCATATTTTCAACAATTTCTCAATCAACTCAATCATCATGAATACTGAATTCGTCACTGGAAATACATTGAAATTAGAAAGAAAAAATAAATATATTGAACAATGAAACAAGAACAAAAAAGATAATAAAGCAAATGTCCTACCTAAAGGGCGGGGTTATTGCCTGTAGCAATCTCTTCCACCCAACCCTTTAAGTTGAGTGGAAATTTACTACAATATGGTAACATTTTTTTTTTTTTCTTCTTCAAATATGCGTACATATTATGTCGTATTTATCAATTTCATTAACAAAGGGAACAGTGAAGCTGTATATTAATTACATTTCAAATGCACCCTCGCCTCGATAATGCTCTCTTGAGGTTTAAACTCAAAACAATCATTATTGATTTTTAAGGAATTCTCTTCCAATCTCACCTTGTTCATCTCGTGTTTCCAAGGTTTGAAAGGCTCGTCATTTATTACCGGTGATATCAATGTGTGTTGTTGATATTACATGACGCGGCTTGAAACAAGAAAGACAAGGTGTCCAAACTAATTACTACCTACATCTGAGAACCCGACTTTGTAAATACCCACCTCGGTTTCCGAGACACCAGGTGCCCGAGATATAGACTCCTCAACAGGAGAGACCACCACAGAAACAAAATTTCGAAAGAAAACTTTGATTAAAATTTAGGAGAATCGTCAACCCACGTGGGTCAGTGGTTGTTGTTGTTGTAGCCAGCTTGGCTACAGCTGGAGGGGTGAGTGATGGTCTCCAGCCAACTTTATTTCGGTTGCGAGCATTGGTTATTGACCTGGAGGTTGAAAGTTCAAGTCCCGGCCGGAGCGGCAAATCTTGACCGATTTTTTCAGATTCCGGAATGGCAAGGGTGTAAACTTGTAAAGGTAAAGTGTCCTGAAGTAATGCACAAGTGGTTCTGGGGCACAAATGCTAGCCTCACTTATTTGGAGGGAACAGATATAAATAAAATATAAGTAATATTATTATTTTAAAGTCAATAAACGATTAGTATCTTCTACTGAAAACCGTTCCTGGCTCAATCAAGGACCATCAACAAGTTCTAGAGTGAAATCTTGGAGAGGATGAAGTTCAGATCCAAATGTTTCCCCTGGACTAGGAGACCGCGAAGGAAAGATATTCAAGTGAGAAAAGGACCACCCATTCATCTCGCTATGGTTTCGTGAAGTTTCGTCAGTACAGGAAGGTCTGAAATTTGGAAAACCTCGAAAAATTGGTGATATTATTAATCTTATGAGTTTTTATTAGAAACAGAAGCAATTTCACAATTTCAAATAGCAATCATCAGAGCTTCAAGTAATGATATAATAATAATGCTTTTTCTTTGTGTTATTATGTCACAATTTTAGTGGGTAGCGCAGAATCATAGGTCTTTACCACTTTAATTTACAATATCTTGTATTATTTTTTTGCCTAAGATTCTGCCACTGATCGCTGCTTCACATTAAAGCAGCTACTCATTTTTCCTCACGAGGTATGAGTGGACCCCGAACATCCAAGTACAGAGCAGAAAAAATCCTCCCCCGCTGGGAATCGAACCCAGGTCACTATGTGTGCAATGCCTAGCGCGCTAACTCGCTCTGCCACAGTGACTACTTAGCTCTTCAAGTATGAGTGTGTATTAGTGGTGCCCGGACCAGATTTCGTTCAGCGGAAAGTCTTTAGGTTATGAAGAGTATTAATATCGAGCACTAATGTATATCTGATATTATTTCACAAAGTTCTTAAAAATAAAAGAGTATGTAATTATGTATGACACAATGAAACTATAGCTTTTCATCGATTTAAACAATTTGTTCAATTATGATTTATGATCTATAAAAAACGATAGACTCCATTTTATGGCTATTTTAAACCTAACTAGATAGTTCTACATCTACAACCATTACTTTAGTTGGAATAAACCATGGTCGTATACACCACAAGAGTTAAATAAAAATTCAGAACCAACAACAACCAACTAGGTACAACTGTGATAAGTCAGGTAATTCCAAGTAAATTTCACAAAAATTCTGTCCCTTCAATAGGACAGCAGAAACAATGGACTCACTTGTTCGAATCAGTTTCAACATTTTCAACTAAAAAAACTAACTCAAGCTCCACAATCTCTAATAATAATAATAATAAAGTGTTTCTTTGTATTATTATATCACAATTTTAGTCGGTAGCGCAGAATTATAGGACTTTGTCGTATCTTTAATATCCCAATATCTTATTTTTGCCTATCATTCCGCCACTGGTCGCTGCTAACATTAATCATGGTAATGGTACTCAAAGGCACTTGTATTTACGGAAAGAGTCCATATAAACATGTAACAAAAGTTAACAAAGAAAATACAATACAAAATTAGAAAAATATCTTTCAAAATTTAAAATATGTGTAGTAAAATTTAAGCAGCTACTTATTTTTTAAGCAGCTACTCAGCTACCTCACGAGGTATGAGTGGACAGTGTCTAATAACACTGCGATTAAAGATGCTAAGGTGTTGTCGAACTTTTTGGCCCTCCTATGATGTTTGAACATGTTATTAGAGTGCTCATTGACGCTTCTAACATCTCGGATACATTTTCGAGAGTTCCTAGGTAATATTTTAATTTTAACCGAATTGAAGTTCCTAGTAGCTTCTCATACTCATTGGAAACAGCTACCTTGCTACCTACTTCTCCATAAGATATACACGGGATGCTCAATTCCAAGTTGATTGATTGTGATCACAGTGTTGGATATGCTGTCCACCTATTCATATCCATGCATTTTCTATGGTGAAGTTGTTCAATTTTCTATCGAATTTCAATTTTAACTACATTGAAGTTCCTATTAGCTTCTTCTCTCTCATACTCATTGAAAACAGCTACCTACTTCTCCTCCATAAGATACACTGGAGGCTCAATTCCAAGTTGATTGATTGTGATCACAATGTTGGATATGCTGTCCATAGCTATGCTGTCCACCTATTCATATCTATGAATTTTCTATGGTAAATGCTATTGTAATTGGAAATTAAATTATAAAATTTTCTCCAATGAGACACGGGTTTCTTCTTAGCGTTTTCTAAGATGCTCGCACGGTCCTCCTCCATCTCATTTGACACGAGCTTACCACCAACAAAATATTAAATTTATGGATTTTATTCCTACCGAAATTAATAAACTATGCATTCTAATAGAGATACCACCTATTAGGATTTTTTAATACGCTACACCAGATGTCAGATAGGGTCCTGGTACCAAATGACGGGAAGGATGTTAATATTCTACAGGTTATTCAAATGGATGCATTAAGAGCGTATGAATGTAAGACAGACCGACTTCAATAGATCGATCTTTCATGCAGAGGACTCTTAACATGGAGATCAGTTTTCTAACTTTTCTCAAGCAAGTCAGTTTGAGAGTACTTTTGATTAACAGATATTAGGTAATTAACTAATTATAACATCAAAACTTTATGCAGGACAGAAGGAAGATTGTAGGAATTTATTTATTTTGAATAAAGCCAGCGTCAATGGCGCGTTGAATGCACCGGTTGTCGTAAGATCACCAAAGTTAATCAATGTGCAGCGAGGTGATTACTTCGTCCTGCTGGCACTCCGACCCAACCGAGGCTGGGTGAGCTCAATGTGGGTAACAGGTTTGAGGATTTCCTGCGAATGGATGTTAACAACACCCCCGTCTCGAGATGCCCATAGTAGTTGAATGGTACAACCCAAATTAATAATAATATTTTGAATAATAATACTCTGTTAGTAGGGGGTAACCACCAGAATTTTTGTTTGTGTTTGTGACGCTTTATACTACATGAAATTTCGGGCTCATGTTTAATATGAGTTTCTTTTGTCGCCTAGGTTTCTAAAAGAATTGTAAAGCCA
Source organism: Bactericera cockerelli (assembly GCA_024516035.1). NCBI lineage: Eukaryota > Metazoa > Arthropoda > Insecta > Hemiptera > Triozidae > Bactericera > Bactericera cockerelli. Next base: position 10,541,242 of record CM044964.1, read on the forward strand.
TGAAAAAAACACGACTTATGAATTATGTTGTAAAAAGTCCACTGACTTAAATTAAAGTACATATTTGAGTGCAATTTTATTTACAAACTACCATTGTTCTTTGTCTCTGTCTTACCTATAAACAATCTGAATAATAAAATAAATAACAAATACCTCTACATAGAAACTTAAATATACCTAATTTCATTGAGAAAAAAAAAATCTGCTCATAATATTTGAAGGTAGCTCTAACACATTTGAAATCCGCAGTTAAAACATTTCGATCCCATCATTTGGACCCCTACCTCAGCATCACCTCAAACCTCATAATAGCACCTTAATCATAGGACCTGGAATTAGTTAGCCACCTAGCATGCTGAGGACCGCCTTACTGGAGAGATTTCGGAGCACTCCGACACCAACATATTCCAAACCACACATGGCTTGATTACTTAATTTGAAAACGAAATCCGAACAGGTCGCGAGATAATTGGAGAAAGATGAATCGCTGAAAGCTGTGGTCCAGGTAAAAGCTACTGTGGATGTGGCTTCGAGAATTTAGCTGGAGAATTCGTGGAATTGGACACAACTAAGTGAAAGAGTTAACAGCTGGAGTTGAAAAAATAGTATGAAGAAGAAGAGAATAAAATAATTCTCAATTCCTAGGCGTCACAACTCACAAAATTGTCAACTTTCTATAAATGTGACTGAAACTTCAAGCCCTTAAATACAAACTTGTAAATTACAAATGTGGTAACCTTTATTTAGATTCTCAAACAATCGAAGAAAATAATATGCATTTGGTATGATTTGAATTCACGTGTTTAAGAGTGTTAGAAAGTACTGAATCTACATCTTTTATGTCTTGGACATTTATTATTGAGGCTAAGGGCCGAATTATAAAACAGGATTAAATTTTCCGGCCATACCCAGGCTAGGTGAGGTTACTGTGGGTAGCTGGTACGATTCCCAGCGAATGGAGGGTCAAACGCCCGTCCTAATCCAGGACGTCAAATCAAATAGAATTGTTGGCGTTAGGAAGGGCATCCAGCCGTAAAAAATGTGCCAAAATTAACCACTCTCAACCATGAGGTTGAACAACGTTGCCCTGCTTGAACGGGATAAGACAGAGTAAAAGAAGAAGATTAAAGTTTAGATAAACCAGACAGTCCGTCAACCAGGTCTAGTGTTAGAAGATACTGAATCTTCATGTCTATCAAAATCCACCCCAATTCTTCTATCGTCTGCTGACATTTTGGTTTGTTGTGACTTTCTCTTGTTTTGGAAATTAGTTCTTTTAATTTGCTTGTAGAGTGATTTGCACTTCTCAACAGGATTAAAGTTTCGATAAACCAGACAGTCCGTCAACTAGGTCTATAGTGTTAGAAGATACTGAATCTTCATCTTATGTGTATCAAAATTCACCCCAAATCTTCCATTGTCTGGTGACATGTTGGATTGTTGAGACGTTCTCTTGTTCTGGAAATTTGTTCATTTAATTTGCTTGTAGAGTGATTTGTACTTCTCTTGAGATCTGATAATGTTATAATTACAATCCAGGGCGCTAAACGAAATGTGTCCAAACATCTCGCTTGATTTTATTACTCTGATGAGTATGATCATTAGCTTTATTAATTACTTTTAATAGATTTAATTAGGTACTCATCTTTGTCAGCAGGTCACTATGTTTTCGAATCTTATTGTTTTTCAGGCTTTAGTAAGTGTTAGAAAAAGAGCAGTTTTTGTAATGCGTACCAAATCTATTTTATTTTTTAAATAATAAATTAATTTTAATTATTATTTCGATTAGTTTGTTGAAAAATTTAGAGTTTAGTAAAAAATACATTATCAATTTGGACTGCAGTCTCGTAAGGGTGTTGTAATAGGAACCAGCAATCATGCTAGAGAAACACAAAATAGGAGTAGACCAACAGTCTGTTTGGGAATAACGAACCAGGAGTCGACCAGTATTTTCGAGAAGAAAAAAAATCTTGGACATTTATGACTGAGGAGGCTAAGGGCCGAATTATAAAACAGGATTAAATTTAAGATAAACCAGTATAGTGCGCTGAGATTGATTGAAACCCAGACTTGTGTCAGGATTATTTTCAGTTTAATCTTGTTTTATAATTTGAAGTTCATCTTGAAATTTCTTCACCATGTAAAAGTGGCAAATCCAACATCCTGGACTCACGTATATGATCAAAACAATTCAGCATAGCTGATTTTTTTTTTTTTATGGAATAGCTAAAAAAATTTAAACAAAGTACATGCTATGTGTGTTTTGATGATATGTATACGATTCAGCATAAGAAATTCAAATTCCAAGGCGTGTATTAATGTATTTACTGCACTAGTAGTCAAGTGGCTAACGCGCTAGTCTGGTAATCCAGGTAGCGTAGGGATCTCTGTTGGTTCAATCCCATCCAGATTATGAACTTTTCCTCATTAATTTGAGTTTGTGACCACAAAATAATAAGACTCTGAAGGATAGATAGGTGGTAGAAGGATAGATAGGAGCATTAACCTCGCCTGGTGGTTGCCTTCCACTAAAGAGTATTGCGAGTATTATTACTGCGGATGTTGTAGGTACCTTTCAATTTTTTGAGCACCTTCATTTTACCTCATCCGGCAGCTAATAATGCTTCTACTGAATTTCACACCAATTTCAATGATTTGTCTATCAAAATTTGTATCCTTCTCTATTTCGCACATCTAGAACGACTGAAACATCTCTATCCAACACCGGAAACCAATTTGATTTAGGGGTGGTAGAAACAATCACTTGGACACCCAACAATAATGATACCCTGTCATAAAAAAACACCCAGTATTGATGCCTTTCAAGAAAATTATGACCCTAGAACACCGCCAATGTCTTAATAACCGGTATCTTGCAAAGGTACCTCTCTCTCTCTACCTTGTTATTTGTTTCTTACACCTAAACCAAAGGCCAGGTTTCCGAATAAAAAGTGTGATTCATTCATTCGATGTAATATCATCGGTCGCAGCGGTTTCCAACATGGTGTCCGAGACATAAATTTTCGCACTAGTTCTTGAGAAAAGATTTTTAGTTTTGTTTTTTGTTTTTTTTTTTTTTTTGACGTAGAATAGGAAACGTCTGTAAACAGAAAGGAGGAACATCTTTTTTAACAAAGATACCAAGCCCAAGACGGCAAGTTTTATGAGTAGTAACTCCATGTTGAAAGACTGGTTGTGAATGGAAGGCCAATCCATGAGACCGGGTCTGATAGAGGACGCCGTGAAAGAGAGGAGAGCTCTGGACCCCATTGTTCCCTAGGCCTCCTCAAACACAAACACACAACCAAAAGGGTTGTGTGGAAGAGATTGCCACAGGCAATAACCCCGCCCTTTACTTAGGGCGGGGTTAGTGCCTTAATGATTAATCTATTGTTGTCGGCTAAATTTTCTCTAATAAAGTGGTATACTCGTATAGGTATATTCAGGTATACAGGTTAGTACAGGGTGCGGCGCGGTAATGTCCCATTTTGAATCGCCCAGTGTGAAGCCGCACTTCTAATTAGACAAGTTCAAACAAAGTTAGAACATGCACAAACTACTAATTTTTTCGATTCAATTAAGCTCAGTTGTCAAAATGATTTATCAAAGCAACAGAAAGCTTATGCGTGGAGAGTTATTTTTCGAAAAGTTCCCAGGCGTTTGAATTGTTTAAGAGTGACCTTTCTTGGCCAGCGCGATCCCCGGATTTAGCTCCCTGTGATCTTTTCTTGTGGGTTACCTCAAATCGAAAGTTTACAATGATCGTCCAAGAACACTTGAAGAGTTAAAACACAACATTCGCCGTGAAATAGGCCGTATACCTGTCGCAATGTTGGAAAAAGTAGAGCAAAACTTTAAAATCGCCTTCAGCAGTGTATCAATAATGACGGTCGTCATTTGAATGGTGTACTCTTCAAAACTAGATAAAATCAAACCTTACATATTCTAGATGATAATTCATCAACAAGCATCAGGTAAGACTGACAGCCTTTTTTTAATCGAATATTCAAAAGGGGACATAACCGCGCCGCACCCTGTAACAAAAGTAACAACTGCGTCCCTAAAATTATTGTAAATGAGAACCGCTTGAAACATTTGTAATTTTATTCCATTCATTCACAGGCTCTTTTGTTTTCACAAATTAACCAAGAAACCCACATTACCTATTACCTAATTTCATTGAAAGCCTTTTCGTGGTCGGCTTTTTTCCTCATTTTTGTTTTTAATTGTTGTAAGCCGAGTTGAAGGACAGACCTCTGAGGTCTCCGTTTGTGGGGCTGTCTGGAGAGAGAGGAAATGGATCCTAATAGTGTCGCCATGCCCCAGACAGGGTGACAGTCTCAGCGTCTTGTTTACAGGGTTTACTCAGTGTTTTTCACGTGGAAAATAATGATCTTCTTTACGTCCAAGACGTTAGCTATAAGATTAAAATAGATAGGTTAGTTGATGGCATGGATAATTAGAACTATTACCTGCTGATGAGAGCAAATAAGCTCGAAACAGCTGTCCAAGTATGTTCTGATATTCATATAGGTACATCTAGTACAACATCTCACTTTTCTGTTTATACTAGTATCTGATTGCGAAACTGATATGTATGTTGTGCTAACTAAGAATAACTAGTAATATACGAATGCATGGCGTAAGAGTGAATCAATCTATTTTACATTCATTTAACAGAGAACAGAAAAGTGAACTGGTGGAAAATCTAAACCAAGAGTGACAAGTCATTCGGTACCCAGTTGAGAAGAGGAAATTCTTCCGACCAGTGAACAATCAATATGTATCAGGGAATAGGTCTCCAAAGCTCTTCCAATAATTAATATTCCAGTATATTCAATATATTCCAGTTTTTTACGAATGTCTTGATATTTATAACTATGAATGAACTTTGTACACCCAGTTAACACCATCAAATGTTTTCAAGTTTTATTCCTACACCTACCATCAATTGGTATGTACACAGTACACATGTACATCTGGGTGACACCAACTTGCGCACATTTGTGGGATGTATTTTTATCAACCCAGCCATATACCCAAAGATGTTTTTTTTTGTAGGCTAAAATGGCTATGTTTAGATTTTGTTCATTATGTGCACATCGTCCTGTCCTGGTTTCCACATAGTCGAGTTTCAACCAATCACAGCACTGTACACAGTGTAACACACAGTGTCCACTAGATTAAATCTAATTCTATGTACTTTATTTTAAAATTAATACAACATAATAAATAAAATACATAACATTAAAATTATAGGTAAAATATTTCATCCAGCGCTCTAGTGCTTGGTATAGTGTCCCTCACACACTCAAGTTTCCACATAGAATAAGACGGAATACAATATCTAATACAGCTGTAGCTGATGAAATCTGGATTACGGTAAGTGAACTAACGTACATTAATGTAAATGGTTCTGTACCGACAGATCTCCTGGCTTGACCATTTTAAACCACATAGAATATAGATCATGAATAATCTAGAATTTTTCAGTTCAATATTCAGCCATCATAAATAGTCTAAATTCAAAACCACCCTGTATGTAAAGTAATTACACTGAATATGTAACGAAGTTATTATTTCTGTCCCAGTTTTTTCCTTTAAAAAACCCAAAGATAAAGGAAGTAGGTATTTCTACCTTTGAAACAAAACAAATTCACAAACCCTCATTCGTTTACCCCTTACCAAGGCTTCTACCATATTGTCTACTAGTTCAAAGGCTTTGTTTGTTTCCTTACTATTAAGGCTGATAACTGGGGTTTTTACCATATCTGTCTCTCTGTCTCTTTCTTTCTTTCTCTCTCTTTCTCTTTCTTTTTCTTATTCTCTTTCTCTTTCTCTCTGCTTGATGACTCTTTAACATCGTAGGTCATTTGACACGGTATATCTTCTTTATTCATTCTAAGGTCCCTATCGTTAGTCAAAGGTCCGTAGATATTATTGTTGTTAGTGATACTACTACTTTTTTGTTAATGTTGTTATTTAAAGGTCATATTGACCGACTGAGTGGCGCCACACTAGAATTAATGAAACCTTTGAGCGTAGACAAAGTGGAAATCGAAGAAGATATACCTGAAATATTAGGTATGGAGGAGTTCAGTTTATTGATTTCTAGCTGTTTGAGCCGTGGTATTGATAAGAAACAAATTCTCAAGGTGTAGTCAGTCAAAGATACACAGGTTTTAAAAGGAGTTTGATCAGTATAAACAGAAAAGTGAGAAGTTGTACTAAATGTACATGAATATGAGAACATACCTGGACAGCTGTTTCGAGCTTTCTCATCAGCAGGTAATAGTTCTGAATATCCATGCCATTAACTAACCTCTCTATTTAAATCAGTATATAAACAGCAATCGGGGTTTCGAATAAGGAGCAAATTTCGACAAGTGCCGAAGAATGCTTTCGAGTGGGATTTTGCAATGACTTGTGGGTATAGTTAAGGGTTAGAAAAACTACATGTAGGTTAATGCCTTGGGTGTATAGCAGATTCAGGTAAAATACATGTAAGGCTATGTCTTTGGTGCATGGTAGGGTTGGGAAAAATTAATCCATGTAGAGAAATTGCATTGATTAAAGAGGCGAGTGAGTTATAAAGAAAATTCTTTCCCTATGAATTCAAATGGTTTCTATCATCTGTCTAAGACAAAAATCGAAACAATTGGATGTTCTTTTTTTATCATATTTGTGTTAATCACTTTCTTTATGTCACAATTACTCAAACTAGCTTTACTAAATCTTCGCTGAACCCGGTACTTGAACACCGACCTCCAAGTTACAATTCCGCCGTCTTATCGATCGAGCTACTGAGGTCGGTGAACAAGAGTGGATAATTGACTATGAATAATTAGAAGCTTTTATAATTCGGAGTAATTCTTTAGAAGCTGTTCAATAGTACAAGACAAGTATAGACTAAGAATGAAGAGGAGAAGAGTTAGAGAGAAGAAGACTGGAGAAAAATTGTTATAGGAAGACAAAAGGATCTATTGTTTTATTGATTTTTTAAAGAAATTTTTACCCTAGTTAAATATAATTAGCAAACCTTCTTCAAAGACCTGGGTATGCTTGGTAAAAATAATTAAATTTATTTTTATTCAAGGCACAAGCTCTATTACTTTATATGTACATGTATCAATATAAAATAAAGCAATAACATGTTAAAAAAAAAGACAAAAGTATCAAGGATAAGAAGGAGGTACTTACACCCACATAGTAATCATTCTGGAGCAAAACTCCAATATTGCAACACCAAGAATTCATATTTTCAACAGTGAACCAATCGAAATAGTGTGTAGGTGATTGAACATTAATGTAAATCTAAGGATAAAAGGAAGGTACTCACATTAAAATCATTCTGACTTATACTTAAGAAAAAACTTATACTTGGATGGGTGTTCCAATCCCGACCTCCGTAGCTCAATCAACAACTGGAGATCGATGGTTCGAGTCCCAAGTTCAGCAAAGATATTTAGTAACGTGCGAGATGGAGTAATATGACATCGTGATTAACACAAATATGATGACTCATTTAAATATTAAAAAGGATAGGACTTGGTATAACTTGGATGGGTGATCAATTCTAATCCTCAATATTTTGTCTATTATCAGACCAATCCAGAATGAAAGGATAATTTAGGTAGCTGGTTTGTGATTTTCCATTGAATGGAGGGTAAAACTGCAGTTCGATAGGGCTTTCGCAGTTAATACCAAAAGAGACTCTGCGCCAGATTGGAGTCATTTGGTTCAGCCGTTTCGCAGTTCTGTTGATTATGAATGAATCAATGTAAAAGTATTTTATTTACCTTAATCAAGTTTAATAGTAATTTAATAATAATATGCTGTTCTGGTGTACATCCACTATTCATGTCGTATTAATGACACAACTTATCTCTTTCCTGCCAACATCTCTGGAGTACATCTAAGAACTAAGATACTCGATGTTCGTTAGACAGTGAATCAATAATCTTTACCATTGTTGAATAAAAAGTTAAATCTACGTAGAGAGCAGCTAAAATATTCCCAGGGATCTAGGCGCCTCCACTAATATAAATAATCAATAAGGAACTATTATTAGTGGAGACAACAGAAGAACCTTTATCAGAAAATAACCGTCTTCTGTAATGACAGAACAATGTGCAGAATCAGAGATGGAATAGACAGTACCTATGTGAGAATCAACTCGTTCCATACCCATACATAGATACTTGTGAAATTAACACATCGGAGTGTAGATTCAAACAGATTAGCAAATTCGTTAGCAACTGTATAAATAACCCGTGACGTATCGAAATAATTCAGCTTCAATTCAATCACTCTTAATATAAATTGCTAAACGGAGAGCCCCCTATAACTTACACATTATAATAAAAAAAGTAAATCACGTCATTAATTATAATGAGAAGAGTATAAATACAAATGCAATAAATACACATTACAGCAGAAACAACATGACCAAGTAATTTGTTCACTCTGATAACCCCATTGGTGAACTCCGTGGACCAATAGAAATGGAGTATATAATTTGAATTATTGAATGTATCGTTAGGATACAACAAGAAACAAGCGAACAAACTCCTCCTCGCTTTGAAAACCCTCTTGAAAAAACTACAGTCCTCCTTAACAAAAGAGCAAAAAACATGAACACTCCATTTGAAAGAACCTCCTCCTATGCAAGCAACGTTGAGAACACTCCCCAATGCCTCGTCTCACCTCTTCATCTCTTCTTGTAATTTGTTCACTTCTTACAACGATCTTCCCGTCTCTGTCTATCTCGTGTGCGGCTATGGTGTTTTCTATCTCTATCATCGTTTTCTTGACTAAAATGATTAACAAGGTTCGATAGTTATCCTCAGATATGCTAAATGCTTTTCATGTGTCAAACAAGATCCTAGTTGAAAAGTTTGAAATTTTTTATCCCATTGATGTTTTGAGTATTAGTTTTTTTTTAAATATTTTTTCTCTAAATAATTTTCAACAGTGTGTACATTTTTTATTCATATTTAAATAAATTACAAAATAAAAGTTATTCTATTTATTAGTGTTTCAAACATTTTTTTAATGTGAAAATGTTCCGTATTTTTTTTAAAATAAATTGTGCAAGTACCCAATCAATAGTGTTATTTTGCCATCAACTTAACCTCAGTCACTATTTGAAATAACTATTTTATTACATTTTAAATTTTACTGAACATGTTTGATTAAACCTAATAAATAATTATCTATTAACACTATTATAAGATACCTTAAAATTTAATAATATTATTTGATCTAAAATAAAACTTTTCTTTTATAAAATCGACTGTAGTTCTTTCTGGATAAATTTTGTGTTTGTAATAAGTTAAATTGTTTTGTCGAAGCTTTATATAATTTCTATTAAGTATAATTTTCTAACACATAGGGTGTTTCATAAAGTATTGATAAACGTTGCAGGCAAATATGAGAATGCCTTTAATCGTACGTATCATTATTAAACACTACCAACATTAACCAAACCATGAGCCACAACCTAAAATGTTTCTGTGTTTAGATTATGGCAACAAATTGTAGTTCGGCAAGACCAGAGACTGAGACCATTTCCAATTCACCTGATCCAGACCAAGAGCAAGCGATAGAACAATCTGAAGACCTGAGCGAACAAGCATCATCCTCAGTAGCGGACGAAATGAAAACCACAATCGGGATATACCCTTTCAAAAGTGAAAACTTCTCGGCCCCAAACATAGGTATGAACCATTTCTATAAAGATATAGGCAATCTACACGAAACGAGTTTAAGAGACAGGATTCATTTAGTCAATAGGACTATGGGACGAAACTCTCCCAACCCTAGCGAAGATGAAATTAGTGTTGGCTGTCCTAGTCCAATCCAGAAAGATTTAGATGACGAATGTGATAGTAGACTATTAGGTAGAACTCAACCTGAGATCAATAGAAAAGAAGTTCGAAGACGAACCTACTCTTCCTCATCGTCAACCCAAGGTGATAATGACGAGGACAGCCACAACGGCGATGGTGATAGTAAGAATCCTAATAGCTATTTCAAACCTTTGAAGAAGCTGAAAATGATGCAAATAGACAAAATTAAGTACAGTATCAATAGGAAAGAAATGACGAACTGTAGCAAGAAAGTGTTCAGTAAACAAAGACTAGAGGAAGAGGCGGAGAGGCCCCCGGAGGAGACAGCCAGACGCCTGTCTTCCTCGGATGACGGAGACTTGAGACGCCACTATGAGACAACCCGCCGACACAGCATACAGAGCGATGACTCCTCCACCAACAACAACAATGGCGTCAAGAGCTTCTCCATCTTGGACATTCTAAGTCACAAAACCAACACGCCGCCGGGTAGTCAAGGCAAGGAGAGCAAGATCGTCCGCCCGTGGGACGAGGAGACCGTCTGTGATCGCAGTGGCAAGGAGCTGACGCCGCCGCCCGCCCACCTCAACTTCGCCAACAACTATCTGCTGGACAGAAACCTCTCCTTCCTCGAGAGCTGTCGGACACTGCCATTCCTAGACACGCGGGCGGCGCTGGCTCTGCCCAATGTGCTGCACCAGCAGTTGCTGAACAGGACCCTCCTGCAGCAGAACCTAGTCCATCAACAGTTGAGGTCCAAGTCCATCGATCTGACCAACAACTCCATCTACGAGAGTGAGCGCTCGTCCAGTGAGAAGTCGCTGTCCACTAACAACAGCAACTGCACGTCCCCTGACATCCAGCCCCAGGGCGCCAGTCACCCACAGTCCTCCGGCCTAGCCGCCCACCACCAGCAGGGCGGGAACCGGAAGAAGAACTCTCCGCTGGATGCGCTGTTCCAGATGACCAACAAGACATTCGACGAGCTCAATGGAGAAAACACAGGTAAGCTAGATTTTGCATGGAAATTGTCTAGGTACACAGCCGGGGCAGTGCGCCAAGCAAAGATTCCTTCAGAAAAGCTCTAGTGCTGAAGGATATGCGGGACTTGCCGGCAGGGTATGGTGTGTTGCCAATCTTGAAGGGCACCAATTCTACCGGCTCACCCGCTAAAACCCCCCCCCGTTCTTCTTTAGTATTTCCTGGAACAATGTTGGTATTTCTTCAGGAAGCTCATGTTATTCTTTATTTAGTTATTGCGGGCTAGACTATGCATGCCAAATATATGTTATCATATGAAATAATTATTGTATTGCTAATGATGCTTCTTTAAATCCTATTAACTTACTTACTTTTGTCCAGGCAAAACGACATTTCAGTGGAAAATAATGTGTTCCAAAATTTGTTGTTTATTATCATTTTCTTCTTACCTTTCTCATTTTACTATTGATAAAATGCTATGCTAAATCTACTAAATACGTTCTATTGATCACAAGTGCTCCTACGACTATCCTTTGAATCTAAATAGCAAAATCTATTGAATCATAATGTTGATTAAATTTAATGTCCAACAAACACACCAGCATTTAGGATTTCTTTGAAATAGTCAAATCTACCTATGTCTGCTATGATCAAGCCATCTCCCATCAACTTAACTTGATATAAAGTCATAATTGTATTAAGAACAATAGTGATGTCACATCAACCATATTGGATTTTTATTGAACTAAATCTATGATGAATAAACCTACTAACCAGGTCATATCTTTGGCACAACACACCGGCGAGTTTTATAATTAGAGTAGTCACAGAGACCTGACATGGTATCTGGAATTCCAAATTCTCTCGAAAAATTCAAATTATTGAGACCTCATCAAACTATTAAAAATGTATAAAAAGTTATCTTAATTCAGTCAAGCCTTGGGGGCTATTGGTTTTGGTGGCCAGATCTTTGGAGTGTTTTTTTTTCGCCGACAGGTGTCAAAAGTTGTAATCAAAATTTTGTCTATAATTATCTTAAGTTACGATCGTGCCAGTCTGCGTGAGTCCGTTTTTATTTTCTTACTGGATTAAAAATTAAATACCTACCTTAAAACTTTCGTCCCGTGTTCTATATTGCAATCCGTTGGAGAAAACTTTCATAATTCAGGTTTAAATCGTTTAAGGTCAAATGTTTGTTCGATTTAAGCAATTTTTTGCACATAAATTATACATATATCAATATATTATATAGAGCCTGATGACAGAATTCATATTCAAGTATATAAATAGCATACAAATATTTATTTGGTGTGTGTGACCTCCTGTTAACTTGCATCACTATAATCTAATGAATGAAAAGCTGTATTATTTTTTCTTTTGGTTAATTTTTTTCTAGGTGTGGTATTTCCAAATACATATTTCCATTTTTTACCAAGTTTATCTTCCCCACTATTCTTGAAAGAAAAATGAGTTTCGGTACTTTTAAAGATAAACAATGGACTTAACTACAAAAGAAATTTAAGCAAGAATTTAATAAATCGATTTTGGTTATCCAATTTGGAAAAAGATTTTTCCTCTTTCAAAAGAAAAATGACTTTCTTCCAGTTCGTCCATTTTCATTCCAGTTGAATCCACTCTAGTTAGAAAGAAAGATACGGCTAAAGATTAGATAAAGATGACAAATGAAAGGTGTGCTGTCAAAGTACTGAAACTTGCATTAATTAAATTTGCTAAATATTTGGCTAGGTACGGTAACAATGGTAGTTTTATCACCAATTCACCAGGTGGAATGGAATTATTTTCATTTGCATATACTTATACTCATGACAATATGTCGATATGCATGAAGTTGTGGTTTTAGTAGTGGTTTTATTAGGTATACCTACAACCAGGAGCGATCGGTGGGAAAATGTTTTCGAGGTGCTCCCACATGAACCAGACTAAAATGCGTTTTAAGGAGTCGCTCTTTTAGTAGCATACGTTCGATTCCCGGTAGGGGCAGACTTTTCGAAGAAAATTCCGTTCCCTGCAAACACGTGAGGCTGGGTGAGGTTAATGTGGGTAGCTGGTACGATTCCCAGCGAATGGAGGTTGAAACTCCCGTCTGACTAGTTCAAACCAGGACGTTAAAACCAAATAGAATCAACTGGTCACAATAGAGCTAAATAGAGGTCGGTGTGATAATTGGTGCTTCTATCACCTTCTTAACAGTGTATTATAATGTCATTGGGTGTATGTCAAATTTCATTGTAACTGACATACCTACACCTGTTTTGTATTGCACTTAAAAAAAAAAAAAAAATTAAAATTCTCTTGTGGAACTCCAACCAGTCTATAATAACAATAGTAAGATACGACTTTGAATTTGTTTACCGGGCCAACCATAATAATTATTCGAGAAATGTGTAGGGATTTTCACTTTTTACAAGTTAGGACATATAAAAAAATTCCCTTTCGACTGGGGTTACTGCGGTTTTTACACATAAAATGACATTTACCCATGTCTTTATTTTTCTAATGCAAAATTAGCTAACAGACCAAAATAAACCGATCACATTAGCTTGATCGATAAGGCGGACATGTAATCTGGAGGTCGGTGGTTCAAGTTACGGGTGCAACGTAGAAAGCTGTAGTTTTAAACTTTGAGTAGTTGTGATATTATCATGAATGTGATTAACACAAGTATGATAACTTTAAAAAAAAAAAAACATTTAATGTTGAATTTACATCAACAAAAACATCTCTCGTCACGTAAACAACCCAGAAAATTCAGATTTTTTTCATCTCCGGGGCAGATTTAACTTTTGGGAGCTATGGAATTCACCTAAATTAAACACAAATCTGAAAACTAACAAAAAAAAGCTAGAAAAATAAGGCATTTCCAATATAGTGTTGATATTATACAACAACAAAAAATATCTTGTCACGAAATCAACCCAGAAAACTCAGATTTTTTTTCATTTCTAGGGCGTTTTTTACCTTTTGGGGGTTATCAAATTCACCGATGTATTGACTTACTGTAAAATGTTAAGTTTGGGTAAAAAAGAAACGATTAAAATTAAAAATGTCTTGATCTTAAATGTCATCAGTCCTATTAAGAATCAAGGTATTGAGGTTGGGTGAGCTTTCGAAAATGTACAATTGTACTTGCAGTAGTGTTTCATGTAAGAACAGCACCCCATCTCATCCTAATAGTGTGCCAGACAGTAAGAACAGTATGGCAGAAAGGAAAAAGACACCACATTGATGAGTATGTTTGTTTGCTGTCCAGCAGACCACAAAAAAGTTAATGACATTTATGTCAATCACAAGAGTGATTCACAGAAATTATCAAAACAGCATTGATAAAAAATAATCCATTACTGAAATCAGCATTGATAAAAGTATTTGAGCTTTCCACTCGAACCACCGACCTCTAGCTTATAAGTCTACTGTATTAACCGCCTAGGTTGGTTAGTCGGTATGGTATCATTTCTTTCTATTTATTAATTATTATGTATACTGATTTCATGAGTTGGACGTCAATTTACTGCTTTGAATCCACTATTTCAGATAATTATAACCATTAACATTACACATACATAGGTAGGTATATAATTATTGATATATATTATATAAAACTGAATAGTTTCTGCGTACTCATAGAGCTTTAAAACCCCATGATTATGACTAATTAAATTACACATCCAGGGCAGTTCTGTTGTTGATAGGCATGTTCAGGACGATATGATCACTGCGGACTAATTTCATGACAGTATTAATCAACGCGGACTAATCTTCTGAAATCAGATCACTAATCCGTTTAAATATCATAATGGTTCTTCTCAATGCAGTATAAAACCAACCAGGAATACCAGGATGATAACCATACAAATGTATTTACTGTAACTCTCGCTAGAGACTATAAACAGAGAACAGACTAGCCAACCCTTGCAAGTATATCAGTATAAACAGATACATAGTGCTTAGGAGTACATAGTTTCAGAGCAAGTATTTTATTATCTGGACAGCTGTTTTGAGCTAATTGGCTCTCATCAGTAGACCATAGTTCTGAGTATTAATGCTATCAAACAATAATACGTGAATGGAAGATATCAAACATAAATATATTGGTAAATGCTATTAAATAATAAATAGATATATCAAACATAAAATAGGTACAAAATATCAAACAATTATAGAATAAATATGTATCTAACAATAATGCACTACCATAGAATATATAAATGCCCAACAACTGGTCTTCAGCAGAGCTGAAGAGTATTGCATGAACCAAAATGTATAAACCCTGAATGCTATTGTCATAAACAAAACCGCACTTTTGCATTTTCTCTTTTACTTGTTTTTACATTATTTCCAATTTTGTCTTTTTCTGTGCTATAATTATTGGTACTGTTATCTATATGACTATATGTCCTTATTACTAAATAATAAAATAATATAACAACCAAGTCTCCATGATTTAAAACATACACGATAATTAATTCTCATCCTATATATCTGAGTATACACATTTATCTTTCGTTTTTCTTAATTCAATAAATAAGCCTCTACCTCCTTGAGCTCTTCAGACATTTCCTTGCATTAATCAGAACTTCATCGCAGTTGTTTGCAACTGCCTGGTGCATTAACTGCATAATTCCTAACGCGATCAAGTTAAATGGCAACCCATGTGCAGTAGTTGGGTTTCCTATGCAATTTCATGTTAATGCGCTATCTAGATGCTATCAGGTAATTTGCTTTATGTTGTTTTAATTATGTTGTACTTTTTTTTCCTGGCGTAAATGAACACAGAGCACTTCATTATAAAATAGGCTAGAGAATGATTCACATTCACTATAGCCTATCCGTAAAAAAACTCTGCTCGGTACAACTTAAAACTTAACCTGTTGTTTACCAAGGGCCGCCATATTGGGCCAACTTGCCTTGGTAGAAATAAGTTTACAAGCAATTTTTTCTAGGGCCTTTCAGTTTGAAAAAATGAAGAAATTAATAGATACAGACCATTTTAGTTTACAACAAAAAAGTACCATATTTAACCCGATACAATGTGAGCTGAGCCAGAAAGAAGTATAATATATAAACAGATAATTAAATTAGCACAAAAAGTTAAGTGAAAATATCTACTAGATGTAGGCACATGAATCTGAAATGTAGAACATACTTGGAGAAAAAAAATTGAACGGAAAATATCAATTGGAACTCTGTCATTAAGTTGATACATTGTGGATGAATATAGGAAGAGATGAATACAACTGTTTTTTCTTCTTCTTTTTTGCAAACCTGCAGAGTCTATTCTCTATTATCACCGAGAAAGCAATGCCTTTAGTAATTAATGATGATGTGATAGAGATAGACTATAGAAAAATGTTTTAAGAAAAGGAACGTTCTTAATAAGGGAAGTTGGCCCAATAAGGTACCTCATAAAATTTAGTGAGCCGTGAAATTATTCCACTATTTCCACTGGGCAGAATGGCTCAATTAAGTGATCTGAAAAACACAAGGATGGGGTATGAGAAACTTATTATATTCCTTGGTCTTAAGCTCTTAAGGTATCGTATAGATATGGGATGATTGATTATTTAAAAAGTTTATTATTTAAAAAAAAATGAAGCTATTTAAAAATGAAAATGTGTTAAAACAAAAGAAAACACATACTAATTTATTAAAAGATAATATGATAATCACAATAAATTTTTATTCAATATGATTATTTGTTGTTGTTGAATTTAAGTAAACTGTTTTTGAATCATTCTGGTTCTTTTTCTTCTTTTACTTCTCTGATTAACACAAGTCTGATGACACTAAATAAAATGTCTCATCTTCTTTCAGTTGCCTTTTTCCAATCCTACTTGGCGTCGCTTTGTTCAAAATGTTCAATCTCTTCCTTTTGGTTGAGGTTGGTTGTTTTGAGCAATTCTACTTCCATATTTTACGAACGCCAGGGGTTGTTAACACGCCAACAGGGTGTTAAGAGCTCACAATGTTTTTTCTTTCATTGTGTTTTCGTCTGACAAAGATGGTATCTTTCTGTTTAAGATGGCCATGCGAGAGAAAAGTATCTAGTATATTCATACAATAATTATTATACAAACATGAATAGTTATTTTACAAACTCGCCATGGGATGTATGGCTAAAATAGACCATCTTTTTTTTATTTTTTTTATTATTATAATGAGATTTATCATAAACAATGCAAAAAATATGAATATGAAACAAACAAGAAACATGCAAAAACCACAAAAAAATGTAAATAATAACACAAATTAATGTACAAACGAATTCACTATTTATATACATATTAGAGGCACAGAATATACCCAATATTATTACAAAACCAAGTTCAAACCTAATTAGTAAAGTCGGGGAACTGATGGGTAGAAAGCTCTACAAAACAGCCGCCATAATATAAGGAATAGGCAGGACTTGGAAATATGAGAAATTAAAATAGAGAAACATATTCTTAACTTAATCTACCAGAGAATCAAGTTACCCAAAACACACCTGCATAACTTCCTACTTGAATCTGTTGGGGATTTAGACTTAAAATAGAAGAAAATCTAGAGCTAAGGAATAATCATGTTCC
This sequence comes from Bactericera cockerelli, assembly GCA_024516035.1. Classification (NCBI taxonomy): domain Eukaryota; kingdom Metazoa; phylum Arthropoda; class Insecta; order Hemiptera; family Triozidae; genus Bactericera; species Bactericera cockerelli. The sequence goes on from CM044964.1 coordinate 10,558,661, forward strand.
TTTAATAAAATCGGCCGGCCGTTAACTTCTCTTAGATTTAACAGAGGAAAATTAGATCATGGAGATTATTTATGGACCAAATTTTCTTGAAACCTATTTTTATTGTTATTTTATTTTTATCACTTCTTATCAAATATTTATAATAAAATACAAAAATTGAAATGTAACTTGAAAAAATACAATTGGAATCCTACGATGAAAATATCTCCACTCTCTCATTTCCTCGCATGCAGAAAAGCTTCGTGTCGCTCAATATAGTGAACTCATTAATGCAAGCCGACTTTATCTGAAGCCGACACTGCCAGCCATGGACAGTATCGTAAAACATTTAAAAAAGAATAGCAAATCGTTGAAAGAACCTTTCAAATAAAAGCATAGAACCATTTTTAGAGGCCATTAGAAATAACAACCCAAACAATATGGATAGAATCGTTTACAGGCTATAGGAGAGCGCAAGAGCAAAATTCTGAAAGCATCAGACATAAAAGTGCTCAAGTACCCATACTTCGTATACCTGAACAATTCAGTGCATTAAGCTAAGCGCGGAGAATGGGAAAGAACGTAAGTGTAAGCAAACGAACGGAAGAAGACAAAATAAAAGAGAATAATAAAAAGAAACTAATTAAGAACAAAAAGAAAACGATGGACAAGAAACTCAAAGATAGTGTTGCAAATGGACAACCAAATTAAATATTCTAAACACACTCCCCTCTCTCCATGGAAATGTTTCGGAGGGGAAACGTATGAATTTGAGCCTGTTGTCAGTACAAGTAGGGGACATTTGAGCCAGGAGGGGAGATGCAGAGAAACATGTTCCAAAGCTTTATGACGGACGATATCGCTGCCAGGATACAGCACAATGCTGCACGGGAACTTGGGCTGAAATTGTAACCATCTGATGTTGTCTGCTGAAATGTAAGAAGTCGTCTGAAAAATAGAAAGTCACAAGATGCACGAAAGAATAAATGAAAATTACAGTGGCAATCCAATGTTCTAATTTTTGAGACAATATGCGTTGTGGCAGACATTCACCATTGGTAATTCACCATCGGCACAAACATGCAGGTTGCAGGCTTACATACTTGTTACTTTTAATGATTTCTGAACCGAAAAACTGAGTGAAAAGATAATAATTTAAATAAAATGTAGGTAATACAAAAATACAGAAAGAAAAACTACAACACTAAAACTACATATACGGGAAAATCAAAAATTCAATACCTCTTAAAAAGAAGAAAAAAAAACAATGAACAGGATCAGAAGGAAACCATGCAGATTATTGCAGATATTATAAAACCAGAAGAGCTTGAGGAAGCTCTTGGACAAAGCTCCCCGCCAATGAGAGAGAGCCATAAAAACCTTGCCGTATTATATGTTTTCTAAATGATTAATACAAGAATGAAGTTATTAACATGTAGTAATATTTATATGTAGTATATCTATAAAGTCGGCATCTATGAAAAGACCACACACCTTTGACTACCAATTAGAAGGTGCCGGCATTCCTTTGATCTCGAGCCGACACTTCAGACTCCAGAGCTCGAGTTAAATTATTAAGAATTTATATAATACTAGACAATTAGAAAACATTATAGGTGTATGTGCCCGGGTTGAGCCAGTGGCGGAGCTCTAGTGAACCGGTTTTGGTGAATCGGTCGCATCAGGTTTTCTGAGGGTTTCCTGCACATTTGCTTGATGCGAAAACATGAGATTCTGATTGAATATTCTTGTTGCTTTTCTAACTTCATGTCTAAATCTCTAATGAAATGATCACATAATATATCTACTAAAACTTCTATTGATTATGTATTGTATCATCATTGTCATTCACATCATTGGAAGTATGAAAATGTCCCTTCAATTATTGGCTTAATTGTGAAATTCATTGATCGCCAAAGGAAATTTTATGCTTATGTTCTTACCTCTTACAGATAATCTTCTTTCTTCTTATTTTCTCTATTTCCTTCATTTGGTTTATCTTTCTATTGGTTTGCTGTGATGAAGTTTGACTGTTCGACACTGATTTTTATTCTTTCTTCGGGATCTTTTCCTCGTCTCTTTCTTTTCTCTCGTTTCTTTCTCTTATGACAAAGTGACCTTTAAACGTATTTTTATTTTGATTTGATGGTCTGTGTAGTATGTTAATGTGGTCTAATGCTGTGTTTGTTCTGCTTTTGCATTTACAACGTGCACTTCATGAGTGTTGTGTGTTCATTGGGTGTATGGAGATCTGTTTTTATAGTGTTTGGGGCTTTCTAATAGTAGGCCCGAGTCCCTTTGTAAAACTGGAAAATTTTAATATGATTCAGATAAAAACATAATATTCCATTAGTTACCTGTTTTAATAATGTATTCATATTTGAATTGATTTGCAAGACTTGGTTGCACTGGTAGTACCACATGAGGAGTCTGATTGGCTCTGCATATAGCAGCACCAAATATGCCTTTGTGTGAAAATCTGTGGTCATTTTCATAGGTGCAGAAATCATAAAACATCTTCTGATTTTATTTATTACCTCATTTGAATATTACCGTCAAAGAAGATAATAGATGATCCGTTACTTTTCACTTGAAAAGAGTTGTGAATCCTGCATGCTACTAGGAGCGTCCGTCGATTTTATTCAACACTTTGAATATGAAATTAATATTTGCGTCATTTTGGCACAGCTTTCTTCCATTTTCTGATTTCAATGGGTTGTAGATGTAAGGAGCGAACATATGTTGCAAGGGACGTACAGTTTTATTTGAATTTATAGTCAGTTTAAATTTTCAGAATTATTATGATCAGATTTTGTTTTGCATCGTTACATTCTTATGTTTTAGAAGTTTTATTTGGCTTCATATTGTCGATGGTTGGATAGAAACGATTTTTATACGAATATAAATTCTCTATAATTTGGAAGAAATACTTTTCAAGGGGAATTTTATATGCACCGCTTCGCATAGTCCAATTATATACCTATTACTTGCATCATTTTGACAATAACAAGTTAGAAGAACTAAAGTACAAATTGTTTGTATTGAGGAATGAAAAATAAAATTCGTTAATGAAATAAAAACAAGCAAAGAATTCCAAAGCATGAATCTTTTCCTTTCCATCGTGTGAAGGACACCCTATGATTAGGTTGTGTCAGGACCCGTACGGATTTGGGAGATTCCATTTCGATAATCCTTTCTGTGATTTCTTACTCCCAGGTATTGGGGATCCTCTCACACACAATACAGGTCTTGGTAATTTCATCTCGTGGTAACCTATAATCTGTGAGTGTTGTTTTTGTCACCTTTTCAACACGGAATTCTTCGTTGATATACCGACTCGCCGGGGTCCCGGGGACACTCACATAATAGAGGAGATGGAGCACGTATGGATATAAGACGTCGGATTAGACCAGCGCAGCGCAGAGCTCTGGTACGACGGACAATTTATGGCTTTCTGAGATCGTTACGAGCAATATGAGCTGGTATACTTGGAGCTTTAGCACAAACCCAGGGACCCCAGGGCTGGCCAAGCATCTATACGGAGTCACCATTTTCACATTATTCCGTCCGCCTCAGTGGTAAAGGCGGCGATCTGGTAATCCAGTGGTCGCATGTTCGACACCCAGCCGGGACATGACATGGTATCCCCCCATTTGGGATTTGTACTACATAATAATATGTCTTGGGCTTACTGTTGGAATAATGGGACTTCATAGTCTTAATAAATAAGGCAGTATTATTACTTTATTATAATTAAATATATTTAGAGGGTACAATATTTCAATGAAAATAATGCGTAAAATGAATAATCCGTCAAAAAAGGATACTTTTACAAAATTAAAGATGGCTATTTAAAAGACAGAAATTTAAAGTAAAAAAAAAATGATAATGGAATGTGAAAAAATACTGTTATGAATTCAGTAAGTTGGATTCCCCCGTTTGAATATGAATTTATCTCAATGTTTTTGTTGAAAAAGTTTGTACTTTCCAACCCTGGTACCACTTTATTCTTCAGTTTAAACATTACTTCAGCTCTGAGCATAATAGCTAATGTGTATGTAAGCACTGTTCCTTTGTTATTACCGATGGCGCTTAGAGCTCTTGCTTCAACTCTGGACCTCTCCATGTTTTTGTGAATCTTGTCAGTTTATCCCAACAATTTCACGATATTTTTCGGGAATTTAACAGTAGTTATACCTACAAGAATAAAAGTTCTTTAGATCGTTTTTTTCTGTTCATTAGTGTAATTATGTCAGGTGTAAAATGTCTACCACCCTGTTTTCTTTTTGAATGTACAAATTTTTTAATTTAAATGGACAAAAATACAAACCACATACATATTATTGTTTCGAGTCATGTATATTTGACATATTTCTCTTCTAAATACTTGAATCCATGTGTTGCCGTGATTGTTTTCCTATGGCTCATTTAAAATGAATTACTGCTGATCATAAAGCGTTAGAATGGAAAATATTAGAATTCTATGTTTGAAATTTAGTATTTGGTGTATAATTTAAGAAAATAACATTCATTCAAATTAGAAATATTCTTTCGAATTGTAATGAAATGATATTTATGTCTCACAGTTTCGGGTCAATTTATCACACTAACCTCTAGCATGCTCTACAGGTTACCTGAACGTTTTGACAAAACAAAATGATATTTGGGCAATAAAAAGAAAGATAAGTGAGAGTATAATATCTACAAATCTATTTATTGTCTTCTTTAGGGTACATAATTCACAATCATTTATATTAACTACACAATCCATTAGCAGTTTTAATGGAAGGTTGTTTTGCTAATTTGCTTCAATATATCCTTTGGAAGTTTGTGCTTTGTTTCAGTTGAGTCAACTGTAAAATCTCCACAGAACTTCCCTTACATAGAGAGTAAAATCCGTTTTTTCCAATTGTAATTAGATTTTGGTAAAATTTCCAATAAAAAACAATATGAATTATAAAGTATGTAAATTTTATAATTAATGTAAATTTTATTATTAGAAAGTTTCAATTCATTCAATCAGTTTTCTCTCTCTCACCTCGATTTCCATAGAGTGATATTAAGTAGAACTACAGGTCAACTTTTCTGAGAACCATCTAGATGCGGTTACCAAAGTTCTTGAGTAACTAATTTTACCATCGTCAAAACGGTTGGTAACTAAAAGTTACCAACTTCCCACGCTTTTCAAATATAGATTGTCTGGATGTTCTTATTGAATTAGATCACAAAGTAGACCGCTTATACCACCAAATAGACGAGGTTTCGTTTTTTCTAATAGCTTCTCAATAGTGGCGGCATGGGTTCAAAATCAATATTCACTTTTAACTTGATTCACCTTAGTAGCAATCTTTCAATATCTACACCTCCCCCTCTTCTGCAGGTTTCTTTTGTTTTTATTTCATTTTACTTTAGTTTTAGGGTTTCCAAAAGTTCATCTTGATTTTCATCTTCATAAACTTTCATGTTTATTTTTTCAATTTTACATTTGAATAGTTAGCTTGTGTCATTGCTGCAAGTTGCATTGTTTCTAATATATCGGTAATTCTACTTAGTATTTCCAAAGATTTCCAAACTTGATTTACCTTGATAAAGATTGTTTACAATATTCTCTATTTTGGGGTTACTGGTAGTATTTTTTTTTTTTTTTTTTTTTTTTTCTTCTTCTTTTTCTTATTCTTATTCTCATGGGATTTAGACACAAATCTTCTTTGAGTATGTTCTCTCTCTAAAGAGTCTAAAGTATTGAGCGTTTGGTTTTATATTTTCACTTCTGTCCTCATTGATGATGAAGTTTGCATTGATGATGTTTATTGAAGTTTTATTTACAGAATAAGCTCTTACATTAATACTTACAAAATTATTACGTAACTAAAACTTGATCAATGATGATGAAATTGCCTACATTATCTTTACTTATGCTGATTTATTTTGAGCCGCCTGGTAAAATTGAGAGAGAAAAAACTGATCGAAGAGCTATTAGTGAGAACGCACACTAATCTGCGGTCAGTGATCAGGATCAACATAATGAATGGGTGGACAGCATGCCTTCAGCTCCTGTTCAATAGTTTATCCAAAGCTATCTCAACATTCTTAACCACAATTCAACTAACTCTACGAGTAATACCTGTAACAATCAATATGTCCCTATTGCCTTTCAGTAAAGATCCTAGAGAAATAGTTCTCCAGCTATTGTACAATAGCAGAGACTTTCCAACCACAACAGCAAACCTTGAGCTTCTCTTCAACAGTTTAAGCTCTCCAGAGTCTCTGACCACTAATAAGTTGGATATGTCTTCAGGAATACTGGATTATCTGATGATTTGAGGAATTTCAATGTCATTTAAAATTCCTGATGGAAAACACACCTCTTGGAATATAGTAAAATATGAAGAGCCTAAAAAATCTCACGAATAATTCCCATTGGTAGTATTATTTTTCAACTATCGATAGCAATCCAAAAAAGCAATGCCGCATGTGTGATGGGCACAATGCCCTATTCCTCTAGCATGGAGGAAATATTTTACATTTTATAAATTGTATGTTTTAAAATAAAATAAAATAAACTATTAGGTATTATGAAGAATATAATTTATGATCTATTGTTTTGATCGTATGTTGTGCAAGATTTTCAGGTCCAGATCTGTTTGTTGATCAAAAACTGAGGTTTAAATTTGTAGGGTGCGAGTTATCGAAAACTATTCATTTTGCCTTTCTTATTCTAAAAATGGCTCAGGTTAATGTTATTATCTCACAAGATAAATAATTGACAACCAAACACAAAAGCAGAAGTTTGAAGAGAATATAAACTTTATTTCAAAAATCATGGAAGGCAACAAATTACTAAAGAGATCCTGCGTTTTCAACAGAAGATTTACAATAAAATATAAGAATGTCTTGAAATATGTAGGTAACTATTATTTGACGTTTGTATTATTCAGTCTTTAAGATGTAAGTATACTAAAAATCTCAAAAGTCCCATGTATTTGTATAAACAATGAAATAATATGAACTCTTACTGAAACTAGTTGGATCGTCAATTCAAAGAGATTTTCAATGTATCTCTTACTAAGTTTTACATCCAAAGACTAGGAGCCAAAGATATCTTAACCACAAACCACCTAACACATTACCCATCTCTATTAGCTAAGACAATCTATCTGTCTCTTTTGCCTTTCAATCTGGTGAAACTTCCGATGAAGTTAACCCATTGCTGTCATCATGAGTTCTAAAGGCCATGTCTTGTCATTGTGACAATTCATTTATTTGTCATAGATACACATATCAAATACTGTGGACATGGAGAGTAAACACAAAACATGTTATATTTTTGCAGGAGGGATACTTTGTCAAGTAACGTCATGATTGAGAAAATGATAAACACTTGTCTTCAAAATCCCTACAGGAGTAGGCGAAACATGTCGACTCTGTGAACTTTTATAGTTGTTTCCTTAATTATTATAACTGTTCATATTTTCTGTCGAGTGAAGACAAGTGTTTATCTTTGTCTTAACAATACATGTTTTCCATCAATTACTATTCTTTTTACAGTTTATCTGTAGGAATTCCTGGTTCCAGGAAACTGATTCCTAAAGAAAGAGTTCTTTTTTTTTTGCCAAAAGTTCAATCAAAGTGTTGCATGAATTTGATGGAAGCACTTATACATTGTATCATTTTCCCTAGATGTATTATTTTGTAGTAAATGTAGCAATCTTCTGGGGTGTCCGGACATCATTAACGGTTCTCTCTTGTCTGCTCAAGCTAATCATAGTAATGCTTAGAAACTCCTAATGAACCGTTTAACTTGGGTAAGGAGACCCTATTCCTGGTCCTCAAGCGGGAACAGTATTTTACCTAAAATAAAATAGACACCATAGTTACAAAACTATGTGAAGGGTTAAGACTTGATGTGATCGTGGGAAAATTAATCTTTTCTTTGAGTCATATGGAATGGAATATCTAAGGTATCCCAAGCCGTCTGAGAGTCGTGATATGGTTCTTCAATAATTGATTTTAATGTTTTCAATACCAGTAAGTTGGTAAGTGAGGTTGGAGCAGGTAGGTACTTACCTAGACAGATGTCAAATTAATGGACCTGTGCGAAATTATGTTAATGAGTTGAGTGTCATAGATATTTGAACAATCTGTGCTCCAAAAAAGACTCGGTATTTATAGTTATTTTTGATTTTTGATGAGTCATTAATGCTTTTTTCGTTACATACACGATATAAAAACATAATATTTTTTAACATCCTTAAAAGAAAGCTTTACAATGAACAAACATTCTCTCTGTGTCTGTAACATTTACTTTTAGTTTTAGATGATCTAATTAATACAATAGATTTTTGATGAGTGATTCGTGCTTTTTCTTTACATACACGATATAACAATATAATATTTTTAACATTATTTGTAAATCTAAGCTTTTCAATGAACACACATTTCTCTATGTAACATTTACTTGTATTTTGCCTGCTTTTGCATACATGATATAACAATATAAATAATACATTTTTTTATCTATTGATCATGACAATTATACAGAAAGTCGCAAGTACATACCCATTAACCACGCAGATCCACCCTGTGTCGACGACAATCTCCTCTGTGTTCTGCTCCGCGCCAAAACCAACCATTACGCTCATGCCAAGCACAAAACGCGCCACATTCATCTTGAATTTAATTAACTCCATCTCGTTTTAAATTAAACGATATCTCGGTTCTAATCATTGCGAGATCCGGGGGCAGAAGGAAATACATCTCTTGCCAAAGTGTGTGTCCGCCAGAGGGTTAAGTCCCGTTAAGCGTCGGATAGATGAGAATAGGGTTCCGAATAAATAAGAAGTTATATCGTAACCTACGTGGGCATTGAAAGGTTAAAATCGGTTCTTCATTTAAAAGTTGCGGGTTCGACGCTCATGGTTTTTTTTTTTTTTTTTTTTTAATTGAACAGGTACAATTGGTACATGTAGGTTTGTAGGTACTAAGTAAGCAATTATAAAAGGTCGATTTTTTTTATTATTTATTTTGCACCTAGTACCCTTTTGAAGTGTTCATCTTAGAAAATAAGAGATAACACAATTATTTGGAAACACCTTATAGACATAAATATTAAACAAAAACACAGCCGAACTGTTTAGATAAGACGTTTTTACAGCTGTTTTAAATTAATTTAGTTTGTGTATTATTTATTCAATCCCCCCAGATAGTCCTCTGATATTTAATTTGTTTCTGAACGCGTCATTTACTTCTTGTTTTTACAAATAATTATCTTGTAGATACTTCTGTTTATCGAGGTACTCTATGTTCTTCTATAGATATACTGTGTTTCCTCTGAAAAATAATAATCATTTCAAGAGTGGCTTAATTAATTATAATGTCAACTGGTGGAGTACGCTTCTAGTTTTCAGAAGAGAGAGTTCTTTAAACTATATAATTACATAAACAAGAGTACATAATATTATATCTTATGTATATAAAAAAAAACATCTTTGAATATAAAGAATGTATAATAAATAATATAGGTTTATACATAGCCACAGAAATCCATGTAATTATAACTTGGTGACGATTCCTATTAGGAAAATATAATTGAGTGTTTTTTTGTGTTCCGATTTTTCTCTCTTTCGTTCAAGTAGGTAATTAATTAATTTTCTAAATTAATTATTCTATGTTTACTTGGTGGTTCTCATTACGTCATTGCACGGCTTGTGATTTCTCTCTTGTAAAAAAAAATAGAACAAATCTAGATTCTATATGATTGGTTAGTACTTCTTATAATATAAGAACTTCTCAAATATACTTACATTTATTTAAGTACCTACATTTGAGATTAGGATACTAACAAATGCAATCCAAAAACCAATTGTCCAATTAGGATCCAAAAACCAACTGGGAGTTGAAAACTTTGAGGAATACAAAACGCAGGTATTTCCAGATTTCCAAGATAGATGATGCATTTTTTGTAGGTAAAATGATTCTTTAATTATTGTAAGAGTCATGATTTTTTTAATTTCCTTTTTTGCAAACAATAAACACCTACCTATGTAGTATGTACTTAGCAAGATAGCTTCAAGTAACTCCTGTACTGCAAAGATACGAATAGAGAAACAATAATCAAAATTTATTCGACATATACAAGTATGGGAGGAAGGTCAATGTGTAACCTATAATGAACAATCCAGAGAGGTAATTCTGCCAACATATTGGGAGCTTTACCATCAGAAGAATTGACTTCCACGTCATATCTGTAAATTTTAATAAATTATATCAATGCTATAATGAACATACCTATAACAAATAAAGAGAATGTCTGACTAGTGACCATATTGCTATCTAACACCTGGTACCAGCATGAGTTATTCCATGTGACCTTAAGTACAGTTGACGGTATTGGCAGCCTAATCATTACTTTTGACAGAAGTGAGCAAAGAGAGAGAAAAACAGACAGAGAATACGAAAAAAGAGGAGAGAATGATGTATTGTAATATAAAACAATGCATTCGTTAGTATAAGTGACCAAAAATGACAATAACCATTTAGTAGCTAATAAGAAAGATCATCTTGATAGGCAACAAAACAACAAAATGTCGCTAATGAGAGAGTACATCTCCCTATGAAGTAGACAAGAGAACTGTATTAATTATGTAGAGCTATACAGTGGTGCCAAAATAGCCACTAGAAAACAGCTTTCCCAATGAATGAACCTACAAAACTGATGTATAACATCAGCTTAATCAAAAAAGCTCTATCTCATTCCTACAACGCATTGTATAGAACATGTCTAAATATGGAAGTTGTTTAAAGTTTGTAACTTGTAAAGAAAAACACCGAAATTTGTAAATGTTTCTAGATTATAGAGAACACTAAATATAGAAGCTGTAAGAGGAACATCAGACATTAGTTATGGCCGTGGCAAGATGCCCTAAAATAGAGGATTTACTACTGGCGGATAGATGATTAAAAGAAATTTATTCTACAAGTTGAGCACAATTTATTTCAAAACGTCCAAATTCTCGTGTCTACGCCCATATAAACAACCTGGAACTTCCAAATACCATATCTTCCACAGCAATTAAGAGCGCGCTATGTATTTGTACAAGTCGGGTTCCGACTGACAAAAAGGCCCTTGAGGTCGCAGTAAAAAGAATAAACATTTAAAACATATAGCTAGAGCGAAATAATTTGACAAATCTGGATACACAAATTTGAGTCGGTGGTTATTATTTCTGTCCCCAATAAACTAGACAAAATCATTGTGTCTTTCACAACATATAGAGAGGACTTCAAAAAAAATTGAAAGGTACGAAAAAATAAATTTATATGCTAGTATGAAATCCAGTGCTCTTGAAAATGTTTGTAAAAAAAAAGATCAGGCCAATTAGAAACAACAGTAAAATATCAAAAAACGCAGCAGCAACTTTTTCATCGACATTAAGTTTAAAAAATTCCCCCAAGAAACGAAAGGCACCTTACATGGTCGCCATTTTGAAAGCTCTAATGTACCTACGTATATAACAAGTTTTTTATATACCCAACAGCAAACTTGGAATGTGAGATGGAACATTGTGTTCAACTCTGCTGTATTTTTTTCTAAAGAGTTTCTCTATGTTTTGATGTAGTTGTTGATTTAGTAGCTGTAATTTATCTTATCTCGCTTACATTTAAGGAGTTGTCGTTTTTTTTGTTGGAGTTTTTTTTTTCTTGTTGAAATTTTGTCCTATCGCTTTGTCAGCATTTTTCATTTTATTTTGTTTCTTTATCGTCTTCGTCCTAATATAATGGACTGCTTTGTATAATTCAATATGGCGTTCTGAGCAAAATGATTGTTAGGATTGATAAATATTTTTTATATTGCATATTTTGCTGAGTCGATTACCATTATCAGCGAACACATTTAAATAATTTTATCTGCTAACTATTACGTATACAGTATTTTCAGTATTTTTCTCATATATATTTTCTCTTCGTCAAATAGATTTGAGAGTTGCTCAACGGTTGGTCAGCAATCTTCTTCGTGACTTCGAAAGCCACAAGAAAGCGCGTTCTCAATAACCACAAGAAGTCTTCACGATTTTCTCACCAAGAGGATTGTGTTCTCAGTAACCATCCACCGCAGAGGTTAATTCTCATAATAGTTTTCAATTTATAATTTCTTTTGGTCGACGGGAGGGTCAACTTACATTATGTGAAATGGGTTTTCAATAAATAATATTATTTGTGTAGGAGTGATTCCCGTATTCTTTTTCATTGAACTTATGGTCTCTTCTTCGCATTTATTTGAAGTTAGTTACTATAGATTATGTGTAAGTAATTCTAAACCTCTTGACATTATGTTTATAGTTATCATATTTGTGTTAATCACTTTCGTGATATCACAACTACTCAAACCCGCTTTACTAAATCTACGCTGTAACCGGGACTTGAACCACCGACCTCCAGGTTACAAGTCCGCCGCCTTATCGATCAAGCTACTGAGGTCGGTTCTCTTGACATTATGTTCTAATAGGTCCTACCAAATGAAAAATTTGGTCGGCAAATTCGTCCCCAAAAACTATCATTACACTCGTCCTTTGGTGCAAAGTGCAAACATGACTGGTTCATAGACTGAAATTTAGTGTCACCAAAAACCAATTGATCATACTGATCATTTGGTTTTTGGTGACACTTAATTTGGAAGTAGTTTCTTAAAGGTTCAGTTTTTGTGTCCAATTTCCAATTGTGTCTTTCTTTTTTTTTTTTTTTTTTTTTTTTTTTTTTGCTCAAAATACCTCTATTAAATTTTAAACAGAATTTTCTGTGTGAAAAGTCTGCTCCAACTGGGGATCGAACTCAGGATCTCTGGACTACGGGCAGTAGTCCTAACAGTTACGCCACGGTTAGAAATTACAATATTAATCCTTTATTCTTCATTATAATGAAATATAATATTATATAATATTTCATAGAGGTATCTTGAATTTCAGTGATATTTTCTGCGTTTTCAACGCTTTATCTGTTCGAAACAATTATCTCTTGTAAAAGTTTACAAATTGAATAAATAAATTTAAAAGATGTTTTCCTGAAAAATAAAAGTTGCCGTCTAAGTCGTATCCCTTGAAGACAGTTGGACGCCTCATGACTCTTCATTTCCTTGCTGCTGATTTATCGCCCAGAAGTAAATCAGCCTCGCTGACTGACACCCTTGTGGCAAATCCCTGCGCTGACGATGCGTCAATTAAGTCCCATTATTCACCATTAACGTCAAGCCGTCCAAATGTTGCGAGCAGACAAGATTTATGTCCGAAGCTCTTCCTTAGTTGTCGAACTTTGGCGGCTGGTGCGCGCGATTTTTTCAGTCTATTTTATCAAAAAATAAAACAGACCCTCATTCCTCCACTGTCTGGCTACGTCATCGTGAACGATGGTAGCCAGGCAATGGAGGAATGACTCAGCACTTCTACCACTGTCTTTACAAGGAGGCTAATAATTGACAAGGGCCCCCAGAACCTAGCAACACACCCTCAGAGTCATATTTTTGTCTAGTGATATTATAGGCCGACTTTAGGGACTGTCTGGTTCTGTTTCATAATTTGGCCCTTGTTGAAGCTGTTCAGTCTTATGTACTTGATTTTTTTTAAAATACTATTCTTTTTATTTTATTTAAATTTATTAGAGTGTGCAAACATACAGTTATGTTATATACACTATGAAATATAAGAAAATTACATTTTCAAATAATTATTGTTAATAAAGTTCAAAACAGAAGTGGGGTCATATGAAAGACAAACAAAGAGGTCATTGGGGTTCCTTGCATTCTGATATTTGATACATTCTTTCAATATATGTTTTACCGTTATTCTACACTGACAGGTATCACAAACAGGTGGACTCTCTTTTTTCATTAAGTGAACATGCGTGAGGTTAGTGTGACCTATCCGGAGCCGGGTGATTGAAACTTGGTCTCTACGGGTGAAAGAGGAGGGAGGATGCCAGGGTTTGTTTTCATTTTTTAACTCCCGGAGCTTGTTTCCTGTAAGGTTTTTCCATTCTTCGTTCCATTTTGAAATTATTTTCCTCTTTAGTAAGTGTTTGTAGTCCTGGATCGGAATATCACTAATCAGGGGAGAACCATCGAATATTTTATCTTTAGCAAGTCGATCAGCCTCTTCATTCCCCGTGATACCTACATGAGAGGGTACCCACAGAAAACTGATAGCTATATTTTTATTTTCAATTAGTAATGATCTTATTTTAGCGGCAATGGGATTCGATGAGAAGACGTCTTGAAGTGATTGAAGTGCGCTAAGAGAATCAGAGCAGATAAGAAAGGTTTCATTCACCGTTTGAGAACTACAATTCGAAAGAATGAAGTATATAGTATACATTATAGCCATGAGTTCAGCATTACATATAGATAAAATAGGGTTTAGTCTGACACCAAAGGTGCCGTTTGAGGACCAAAAAGCAGCTGATGTACCATTTTCACTTTTTGAAGCATCAGTGTAAAAAACTTTCGATTGAGAGTATGATGTTGCAATAAGCATATTGAAAGCAGAATAAATTTCTAGATGGTTGTCATTTTTCTTATCATATTTTCTTAGATCATAACAGATGGGTGGAGCTTGGATTATCCAGGGAGCAGAATGTTGTAAAGACGGAAAACTATTTATGGCATTAACACTTTCACCATACTTATGTAAAAGATTTTTAGCTCTTAGCCTGAATGGTTTCTCCAAATGAGATCTGGATTCATAAATTTGATTGTCCGTGTTGTTCACAAGAGTCGAGTGGTGGATGTGCCTTTTGTCTCTTTGGGTGTTGAAAAGATAATTGCATGCGAGAATTTCACGGCGTAATAACAAAGGTGGCTCCCCGGCTTCAGATAAAATACTTTTAATCGGAGAGCTTTTGAAGGCACCTAGAGCTAGTCTGACACCCTGGTGATGAATAGTATCCAAAGTTCTCAATGATGATTCAGTGGCGGAGCCGTAGACAACACAGCCAAAATCTAGCTTAGAACGTATGTATCCGCGGTAGAGAAGAAGTAAGGATTTATAATCTGCACCCCATTTATTATTGCAGAAGATTTTCATTAGATTTAGGCGTTTTAAACAATCATTTTTGAGGAGTGATAAATTATTTTTAAAATTAAGCTTAGTATCAAAATGAAGACCCAGGAGTCTCATGTTGGTCACAAATAATAAATTATGGTTTGCTATTGATAACACAGGATTATTGTGAGCTTTCCGCTTTCTACAGAAATGAATCGCTTGACATTTTTGAGGGGAAAACATGAAACCAGACGAGTTTGACCATTCAGAGAGATTGTTAAGTGAAAATTGTAGACATGATTCTATCTCGCACAGGTATTTTGAGCGCATAAACAGAGTGCAGTCGTCCGCAAAAATACAGGTATCTACTTTTGGATGGATGTTGTCGACAATATCATTTATGGCTATAAGAAAAAGAGTACAACTAATAGAGAGGCCTTGACATATGCCATTATTTTGCTCTCTAAAATCTGATAGCACAGAGCCGACTCGCACTCGGAATTTTCTTTCTTCGTGAAGGTTTTTATGAAACATAGCATATTTCCTTGAATATTGTTATTTTTTAATGTGGACAAAATGCGATAAATCCAGGTCGTTTCATACGCCCGTAAGATGTCAAGACTCACAGCCACACAATGTTCTTGATTAGCAAAAGCATCTCGAATGTTTGTCTCGAGATGAACTAGTGCGTCAGTAGTACTATGGAGCTTTCTGAAACCACACTGAACTTTGTTAAAAAAGTTTTGAGAGTCCAGGGTACAAAAAAGACGGTCATTTATAATTTTTTCGAGTATTTTGAAGAGGCAAGAAGCGAGGGTGATGGGCCTGTAGTTCTCAGCAAGTTCAGGATTCTTATTTGGTTTTGGAATAGGGGATAAAATAAATTCTTTCCAGGTGAGTGGTATAACGCCGGAATACCAGATACGGTTGTATATTTTGTTTAGTAATTTCAAAGAAGATGAGGGGAGGTTCTTGAGCATCACATACGATATTTGATCTTTTCCTGGTGCTGTATCTTTCCTTTTTATCAGGACCCTCTCAATTTCTTTTAGAGTTATAGGTGCATTATATGATCCAATATTTCTCCTATCAAAGTTAAAAGGAAATCTCTCTGAATTTTCTTTGTTTAAAAGAAACTCAGGATTATGTTGTGTAAGGTCAGAGTTTTCGTAAAATTTATGTACAAGAAGATCTGCAATATTTTTCCTATCAGTAGTAAAACCGGAATCAATCTTTAGGGAAGGGATGCCAATTTGATCTTTCTTTTTACCAAGTACTCTTTTGACTTTATTCCAGGCTTCTTTAGTGGATGTGCCAAAGTTAATTGAACCAATAAATTTTCTCCATGAATCTTGCTTAGCTTGCCAAACCGTTTTTCGACTAATTGCACGAAATTTTTTGAACAAAATAAAATCTTCTAACAATTGAGTTCTTTTGTATTTTCTATAATATTTATTTTTTTCCTTGATGGCCTTGTAGCAATCTTCCGTCCACCAGGGAATACGCGGCTTCGAGTTTTTAGGATTCGATTTTGGAATATGTGTTTCGCATGCTGCTATAATGTCATCAGTGAAAACTTTTATAGCCTTATTTGTGTCCGGATCTAGTGTTAAATTTTCATGTTTTTGATGTAGTTGAGCCGCAAATTCTCCCCAGTTCGCTCTGTTATAGTGCCACTTGGAAAAATCAGAGTACTGATTTGTATCTTCTCTCTGATGGGAAGTCACATGTATGGGGAAATGATCAGAATCGTTTAGGTACTTATCTACGTTCCATAATAGGTAAAGGCTAAGGTCACTCGAGCAGAAAGTAACATCAATTGCAGATGTCGTATTATACGACATACTGGTATAGGTATGACTGCCATCATTTAAGAGATATATATTATTATTTTGAATCCATTTTTCTATTTCTCTTCCTCTACTATTGGTGAGAGTTGAACCCCACAACATATGATGACTGTTCCAATCACCAAGTATAATGAATGGGGGGGAGAGCTGGTTTGTAATGTTTTCCAGATCTTGAGCAGTAAATCTCCTGTCAGGTGGTAAATATATGTTACAAATTTGAATTTTCTTATTTAAAAAAATTTCCACTACAACAACTTCAAGGTCTGAGATGATCATACATTGTTTAGATCGGACTGTTTTGTGAATTAAAGTAGCAACTCCGCCACTAGCAGACAAAGCGTCAGTGGGATCACGGTCTTTCCGGAAGATGTTGTACTTTGAAATTGAAGGTAGGTAATTTGGTTTGAAATTTGTCTCTTGAAAACACGCTACAAATGGAGTTTTATCACATAAAATCTTTTGTATATGGGGGAGACGTTTGTAGTAGCCATTAACATTCCATTGTAAAAGAGAAAAGTTATTCATAGTAAATGAGATAAAAAATGCAAGAAAAGTAAATATAAATAATTTCAACATAACAAATAATAAATTAATAGAAAAATCATCAGATGACTGCTAAAAAACAGGGTCAAAAGTTTGCACACTCGAAAAAAGTAAGAATATACATATAGTGAAACAATAGTAAATATCGTCATAGTGTAAATAAGTAAAAAAAAAAAAAAAAAAAAAAAAAAAAAAAAAAAAAATATATATATAGTATGTTTAACATTGAAATTAAGTTTCCATTTCCTCAAATACATTACATTTGAGCAAGCGTGTGACGCGCGCCCTAATATTGGGTGTAACATCTGAGGAAGTAAGGATAGTTGACAGAACTTTTTGTATGTTTTCAAGAGGAAAACCAGATTGGAGAAGTATTTCTTGCTTTTTCTGGGAGCTCCTCAGGTTGGCCATGAGACTGCAGAAATCTTCACCAGTGAAAGCGGATTCTTGATTTTCCACTAATATTTTTTGAACCAAACATTTGAATCCTTCCGTCATCTCGGGATCTATAGAAGAGTTGTGAGTTTTAACCTTTTTCTCTGTAGTATTCTCAGCAGGGGATAGATTTCTTTTCATTTTGTTCTCCTGATTCAGGACAGAAGGAGGAGAAGGGAGCGATGGGAAATCAGTTTTCTTATCTTCACCAAGGAGCGGCGAGGATGACGATCGGCGGATGGCGAACTTTGGGATGAGATCTTGCTCAATCTCACGAGGTTCACCTAGGCTGGAGCTGGAGATAGAGCTTTGGGACATAAATTCCGAATCTTCTATTTCCGTATGTGAATCAGCGGTTGCACAGACGATAGCAATATTTTCCTCCGGGACTGAGGCTCTTGACTCAACAGTGCTGATGGCGGGAGGGGGAGTACCAAGGTCAACAGTAGTGGGGGTTAGAATTTCGGCAACCATGGGGGATGAAGATGTTGATAACATGATGTCACCTAGCCTTTTTTGGGCAGGAGTATTGTTAGTTTCAGAACAATTTTTTGAAATGTGTCCTTCTTTACCGCAATTGTAGCATCGGGGGGCATCAAATAGAAGTGGAATGGAATAAGGAATATTTTTCCATGTAACAGTTATTTGCATAGGAACTTTGCTTTTTTCTTCCGAAGGAATCTGGACTTGCCTCTTGTAGGCTAGTACATGCCTCAGACGAGGATCTTTCATACCATAGTTAGATAGTTTTATTTCTGACAAGAGTCGGACGTGTTTTTTGAGCTCTTCTTCTATCACTGTATTTGGTAGATGAGGAACCGTATTATGTAGGTAAAGCACCAAACCTGGATCTATCAGCTTTTTAACCGGCAACACTTTGTCATCAATCAAGATTGTATCATTTTTCAAAACAAAATCATCAACTATTTGTTGGGACGCAAGGTGCATTACCATTCTTAGTCCATTTTTTCCACCATAAATAATATTTTGAAAGCCAACCATTTCCCCAATAGTGATAAAATATTTGTCATGAGAAATGGACTCATGATAAGGGAGATAAAACGCGCATTCCAAGGGGAGCAGGAGAGAATCATTCACCGTTTTTACTTTGAACCACCCGGGAGAAAGACGCGCTAAATGAGGACGGAGCTGCGCTCTTCGGGAAGAAAGGGGAGTTACGTCGACTATTGCCGTTGAGAACAGAAGAAAAAGAGAGAGGTTTACTGGAGGTCATGGTGGGTAATGAGAAAACGGAGAAAATTACTAAGTGGTGATTTTAATTTTTATATTAACTGGCTGGAATTTTGGAAAATTCCGAGTGGGTGAGACGAAGCAAGAGATGTTCAGTTGATCATGGATAGGGGGAGAGGGGTTGAACGGTTTCTATGGCAACCATCTTGTTATCACAGGAAAAAGTTCAATTTTCATTATAAAAAACACAGTAAAAAGGTATAATAAGAACTTCCCACGAAAAACAAATGCACTCAAAAGAAAGAAAAAGTCTTTATTAGCACTTTTGATAAAGAAAACAATCAAAAAATGCTCTTAAACTTCAAAAAAATATTTAAATTTGAGGAGCGAATTTTCGCGTGACGTACACTGGAAAAGTAAACAAACGAAAATACTATTCTTCCTTTTTTCTTATTGTATATTATGGACTACCTTAGATAATGATATGTGTATGTAAGATTTTTTCTTCTAAATAAGAAAAAAATCTGGAAGTTTTCAGGTAGCTCAACGATGAAATCTTAATGTACCCCGTAAGAAAAAAATTGACCGATTGAAATACTTACTTCACCTCGTAGAACGTAATATTATAAATTTTCATTTGTCTTATTTAAATTATGATTAAATTATCCCCCTGTACCATTAACACAGAGGAATTTGCATTTTCTTCGCTTTCAGTCAATTCTTACTCTGAAATGTTTCTTTTATGAAAGAACTAGCAGGTATCAGTACCTGCTAGATCAGTATAAACAGAAAAGTGAGGCATTTTACCGCAAATGAATCCACTATTTCCCGAGCCGTCTGCTTCTTCTAAACTTTCGCCAGGGTGTTTAGATATTAATCAACCATCACCTCCCTCCCTCTTTCTTCTCTCTCTTTTTCTCTCTCATACTCTCCTTCAATTCCGGGTTCCTCTCACTCTTTACCTCGAAGAGTCAAATCATCCTAATCCCTAACTCCTGGGAGTAAATCAACTTTCTCAAATCCTCGAATCACCCCCTCCATGTCTCTCCACTCCACTCCCCTATTTTCACCTCCACTGGCTGAACTCTCCAGGATTTATCGCCTCCAATAAACTTCACTCCGGTTCCTTCCGTAAAACATTACTGTCTCCAGGTCGGACCAAAATTTCAGGAACGGTGCCTTTTGTTTATCTGGGAATGGAGGTATGGTCCAACGCGCTAATCACTTCAAAACAGGACGACATTTCTTCTATTAATAATAATAATAAATATATATAAGACACCAACCTCAGTAGCTTGATCGATAATGCGGCGGAATAGTAACCTGGAGGTCGGTGGTTCAAGCCCCGGTTTCAGCGTAGAATTAGTAAACGATTTAGTAAAGCTATTTTGAGAGTTGTAATATCACGAAAGTGACACAAATATGATAACTATATATCTAGAGACGAGGTTGTTGGTTCGACACCCAAGATTAGGGTACTGAACTTACAAAATATAAGTTCTGCTTATTTTTTTTTTTATAATACGAGTAATATCACAAGACTCATTATTTATTAATTTTTTATACACACCTCTGAATGATTGTAGATGTTAGTTAACCAGAAAATATTTACATTCTATATTAGATTAAGGTACATGTATAACTATAATGTTTCGTTTCAGTATTTCATGTATCAATAAAAGACCTATCTATCAATTAAGCAATTATAAATTTCATTAATGGGGCATACCACGCAGTTCCTTCTACCTACACCCACATTCACACATACCTCATAGTTCACAATGACCCCCCCTACATATATCACACAGCAAATCACTCACGTAGAGTCAAAACCTCATAAAGCAACTTATAATTACTCATTTATACAGGGTGGTCCAGGTGAGCCAATTTGAAGATCGATTGTCATTAAAGTTGGACAAATCCATGCCTGATAATTATGTGGGGCTCTCTTTAATTTTGGATTCCACAAAATGCATTACTGCATGAGTATTTGATCGGAATGGCACCTTGAAAAATTGTTTACTATAGGGACTTAATATCCCATTTTCGGTCGCTTTATATCACGTCGATTTCTACATTTCAGGGAAATTTTGAGAATATCAAAGCAGATGATGCGACGTCTTGCGATCTTCTTATTTAGTACATTGCAGTACATGGTACATTATTATAAAAATTACAAATGCAAATATACAAAAATTATTTTACAAATATTATACAAAAAAATATACAAATCTACAAATTTTCTAAAATTAAATTTCTTCCTATGTATGAAATTTTTGGAAAAAAATACCTAAGTGTACATATTTTTGTTTTGTTAAAAAAAAAGAAGAAAAAAACAAATGGACAAACACAATAATTTCGATAATAACACGTAGGTATATGCTCAATATCACCAAAAAAGCCATCCTGTATAAACGATCTATCACTCCGTCCAATATCAATACATCACAACAACCCCGCCCATTTCCTTTTCGAGGATCCTCGTCTACAATCTACAATAGTCATTCTGCCTAATTACTTAATTAATTACACGAAATTAATTAAAATTTGGAAATTTAAATATTTATTACCGCCGCCGCCGTAACAATGACAATGGGTGTCAATCTCTGTTATTTTTGCATCAATTTTGCTGAATTTGCACCACACATTAATGTCCAAATTACCCAGGCAGTTACCTCAATGGTAAGATACTTCTTGGCAATGTGGTAGGTCCCGGGCTCGAACCCGAGAGAGGAAAAATAGTTGTATCAAAATTACACCGCAAACAACTATGGACACTATTGGATACCTTCCTTTGCGCTCGTGTTCACCAAACATCCAAGTGGGAAGTACTGTGTCACTTTATGCAGTTCTAGCCCACCATAGGGGAGTTATTCAAGCTACAGCACAGACCGTGAACGTCCATAGTAGCTACTGTTTCATGACTACGAAATTGAAAAGGCTGTGAAACACCTATCTCTATATAAAAAAAAGAGCTTCTAACAAGAACTTCTTGTATGATTAACTGATGGGGTCTTACGTCCCATTCAACAGCTAGGTAATCTTGAGACGAGGGTATTACCCTCCATTCGCAGGAAACTCACTAAACTACTACCCAAATTAACCTCTCCGAGCCTGGGTTGGGCCGGAGTGCCAACATCACGAAGTCTTCACTTTGTTGGACGCTGCTTAGTGATCCTACCGTGCCTTCAACGCGCCATCGGCGTTGGCACAGGAACTTCTTATATTCTTTGGATGTGCTATGTCCGTCTCATTTTGAAAGCAATGTCCTAATTAAAAACCAAACAAATTGGTCGAGGAGATTTCATTTATACAGCAACATCGTTAGTTTAAATTGCATTCTGTTTCACGACATGACACAGTCGCGAGGTTCCGCTACATTTAGTTTGACACATTTTAGTCATTACTCTCGCAAATTGGCTCGTGTTGTTTGAACCTGGCAAGGTGTGGGGGAACCCTGTATGTACGAACAAAATGCTGAGTCTTGAGTAAAAAACTAAGAAAGGTATTGACCCAATCATAATATTGGTCTGAAAGGATTTAGAAAAAAAAAAAAATATTTGCCACAGTTTTATATATTTACAAGATTTTTTAAAGTGAAACGATTTTTTTAATAAGAAAGTTATTGGCCAGTAATAGGTATGAAATACTATTATTATTATTTCAAGAAAGGCATTGGCCATTTTTATGAAAAACCACCCGCCATATACCCCTCCCTGTTTAATGACAAAGAATCGTTGGTTACCCAGATAAATAAAAAGGAATATAATTTTGCTGACAAAATTTCATCAGATAAATATGTCGTTACTTTTTGTACAAAAATTCTTAAAAGTAATTGGTAAAAAATGTTATTTTCTAGCATGTTTTTTTTTTTTTGATTTTTTTTTTTTTTTTTTTAATTTTCGTTGTGTATGTGATGATGAATACGATAATTATAGAAGTGGATGTGATAACGATGGAGTATGCAAGACAGCAGGGTCTAACTTATGGTATACAAAAATTTGAATTGATTTTCAACTGAAGTTGATTCCATAGATTATTATGGATAATTTTATATTCATCCACTGAAAATAATTCATCCTGGAATTATAACAACTGAATTTTGAAGAACTGACCAAAAACACTACTTTCTATATCTTTCATGTAATAATTATTATTAAATTATTTATTAGATATAAAAAGACATATATGTACAGTACTAATAAGTATTACAGAAAATGGAAACAAATAAACATTCAAAAGTGGAAAACATATATAAATAATAAACATTCAAAAGCGGAAAACATAAATAAATAAATATACATATATAAAAGGCGGGGTTTTTGCCTATGGCAATCTCTTCCACCCAACCCTTTTTTGTATTTATTTGCTGGAATTAGACAGTTTTACTAGTTCTTACTAATTCCTTCTTAAATACAATTATATTTTTCATTTCATTTTTATTACCGAAAATATACCCCGTTACAATGGGCAAGCTACAACACTGAGGTTTAGGGTCTACTGTCTAAACCAGGTGTGTAATGTTACAGTCGTTTCATGGTTATAATAAAATAAAAAAGTTCGCAGAAAAAAAAGTTTTTCTGTTTAAAAATTTATTGTTAAAATGTATGTGATTCTTACCAAGGACTAGTTCATAAAATATAAACCCGTTTACCGGGCCATATTATTATTATTAATATTACCTACTTCCGAGTTGCTCCGCCTTCCTCCTTTTCACCGTGCCTGAATAAGCTCATTTCATACAAATAAACAGCCAATCTTCAACGGCTAGTAAACAATTAAGACAAGGGCGAACATCATTTCAACAGTGACAATTATTTATAATAACAAAACTCTTACGTTATTACATTCAGTAAAAATGTTAATTTGATTTCTGTTAATTGTTAAATTAATCTCATTTAATTTTTTACTTCCGAGAAATTTCCAATATTAGATATCGGAAGTATTGTGTTCGATTTTGATGACATTTTGTATGTAGGTATATGTGTACATTTTACATAGTGCATTTATAATTATTTTTTAATAAATTTTGATTTTGCTCTGACATTTAAGAAATTTTTTTGGAATTTTATACAAAAAAGTCCAAAAATAATGTCCTTGGGGAGCTGATACAGAATTTAATGGTGTTTATACTATGTAAATTTTTTCGAAATAAAATTGGTTAAGCGGTTTTGGGGATACAAGTAATTTTGTAAAAAATCTCAAAATTGCCTAGTGTATACAATTTGAACCAATCACGAGAAAGTATTGTGTCCATAATTGGCAGTGTATTTTTTTTTTCTTATCTCATTTAATTCATGTCTCACACTTTTCATGTCTCTCTCCTGTTCTCCGAGATTCTGAGTTTCTATTTTTAATAATTTTATGACTTTATTGAATGATGAGTACAAATTAAGATTTTTGAAGATGTGTTTGTGTAGCATCCTTTCTATTGAATGACACGGCCAGCGCGGAAAAACTGACACAGGAGTTTTGAGTGTCAATTACAATCATGCTATTTTCTTTTATAAATTCTACATTTTTCACAATTATTATAAATTTCCTTTTTAAATATTAAAATTAACATGTATCTTAAACTTTGGTACACATAAGTTCAACGTTATCTCCACAGAAACATCTTCTATCAATTTATTCATAAATATAATTATCTAATATTCTTCCATTTAGTCGAGAATTCCGAGGATTTTATCTCCAAGTAGTAACTCAATATTTATAACAATAATTGTGTCAGTTTTCTCAATTATGTGCGACTTTTAATTTCAATAGAAAAAGAATTTTCGATGGAATTTTTTTCCGTTTAGTGTTGAATTTTGGCCCTCGTTCAACAATGCGTTTGGATAATTACGTTGTGTAAATGTTTTGTTTATAACTTATTCATTTTGTTTTTGGTGTTGAGGATGATGTTTTTGTTATTATTATTGGTGTTTTTTTTGACATTGTGTGCTGAGCGCATCCTTCTTGTCTGTGCGGATGCTGGATGTTTGTTATATTTTAGTACAGCGGTTCCCAACAGGTGGGCCGCGGCCTACTTGTGTGCTTAAAAGGTTGGGAACCACTGTTTTAGTAAATTATTTATTTTTCTGTTAGCTTTATCTATAACATTGAATAATTAATTATTACCTTATTTTTTATGTAAGTGTAAGTATAGTTGTCACCATGGTCATTTGGTCAAGTTGTAAGGGTCTTCAATTGACTAAGTGGTGTTTTTATATCATTATTACGTCTTGAGGGCACTGTACGGTCAGATTTTTCCGCTCCGACGGGGATTCGAACACGCAACCTCCGGGTCAGTAACGAATGCCACTGAGACACGGAGGTCGGTAATTTATCTCCCATATTCAGCTGTTTATCGTTTGGATTTAGTCTTGCCTAAGTGTTACTGTGAAGCTGGCTTTGAAGTTGTGAATGAGTGGAGTAAACATCGTAAAGTAACTCACTAATTGTGAAACTCACACACAAAACACAGAATTATTAAGTGCACGTTAGGTACTAACTTGGGTGGTGATGCAGACTTGCGTCCTACCAAGTCCATACACTGAGGATTCTGTGAGGTAGCTAATGTCATACCTAAAGGGCGGGGTTATTGCCTGTGGCAATCTCCTCCACCCAACCCAACAGGAATTAAGAATTCATGTTGGGATTTCGGGTTTAACATCGGGGTTAAGTGGCAGAGAATGCTAAAGGCATTAACTTCGGCCCAGATTACAAGACAATTCTAAATAAAAATTAAAAAATGTTGTTCTATATTTTTTGTACATATTTTTTAAGTTTCTTTTCCTTGTTTTTACTGTTGATTGTTTGGTATATAAAAAAATATTAAACAAATAAATAAACACCCCTTTCAAACTACTAACTATACTCAAACTTGCTTTACCAAATCTACGCTGAAACTGGGACTTGAACCACCGACCTCTAGGTTACAAATCTGCCGCATTATAGATCAAGCTACTGATTTCGGTTTAGAGCAATCAATCGATGGAACAGATAATCGTACCTAATTTTTCGTACCTACTTGGCGTCATCTTTATCTCGTGAGGTATTTACCGTGGGTCATAACAGGATAGTCAAACATTTGTCCACCTAGGAGTTGGTTTGAACCGAGTTAGCTACTGTAATACGAGTACACAAACCAGGAATGCCCAAATATTGTCCCAATATTTATGCACTTAAAACCTTAATTATTCCTAAACCATGAATCTCTGTAATAATTATGCTAAACAAAAGTCTTGTTTGCCAGCGTCGATAGCGCGTTGAATGCACCGGTTCTTGCAGGATCACCGAAGGCAAGCAACGTCCAGCGAGTTGAAGACTTCTTGATGATGGCATTCCGGTCCAACCCAATCTGGTTGAGGTTAATGTTGGTAACAGGTTTTGGAGTTTCCTGCAAATGGAGGTTAACACCCCCGTCGTGATATGACCATGCAGTTGAAAGCGATGTTAACAGACTAAAAAACGAACTTTAACCAAAATTTAATTCTCAAATAAATGAGGGTAAATTGATGCATCGGGTGGGATTCGAACCCACGGATCCCTCCGCCACCTGGATTACCGGACTAGCGCTTTAGCCACTCAACCACCAAGCATCTATTCCCCCTCAAGGAGCCTCTCACATCCGCGAATTACCTGGCCACGATAATGATGGTGTACGGGCCCGAGTAATAAAGCGCTTCTAATGCGAATTAAATCAGGCAGGTGAGAGCGCCCGCTAGACAAAGAGGCATCAGTGACTGCCAGTGGCGTAGGAAGAGGGGGGGGTTTGGGGATAAGCTCCCCCCCCCCCCCCCCGGAATTTTCAAGAAGCCCCCCCGGAATTTTCAAGTTTGAAAAAACTGCCCAAGCTTGAACTCTGGTTTTGGGTTCAACCCTCAGGTTAAGAAATGGAAATATTCACCTCTTTACAGTGTTGCCGGAGTGAAAACTAATTGCAATTTAATTAAAACCTATCGAGTGTGGTATTGAATGAAATGTCTCCATGTCCTCATGTTTGATTGAACATTTATAATGCGATAGTTGAATCTGTGTGAGGTTTACAGTTCACAGAACTACTAGTAACTTTATAGGTAAAAACACTTTACATTATGAACAACCCATAAAACCGAGTTAGAGGAAAAGATGAACATTAAAAAATTGTTAGCACTTTGTTTCGCGAATCGATTGTTAAATATTAAAGGAGTAATTAAAAGCAAGGTGTTAAGTGATGTCAACTATATTGCAGGGATACCAGGCGCGGCCGGTGCTAAGAAGTTCCTGAACTGCAAGACCCCTGGACGAAAAGGAAAAAAAATTGAAATCGGAGCAAAATAATATTTTTTTTTTTACAAAAACGAACACAAAAAGAGTCTTTTCAAGTCCTAGCTTAAATTTATTGAATAATTAGTTTTTTTTATATATAATGATTGACATAGCAAACAAAATGAAACTTGTTATAGGTTGTACTGAAAGAGCAACTGTATAAATCCCATTTTAGTCCAGTTTATGTAGCAGCACCTCCAAAACATACTTCTACTGGCCGCTCCTGATGGGTACATAACAATTAATAGCCAAATACCCTATAGTTTACTATGACCTTGAATGTTATAGCAAACAGTCTTCAGTAGGTTGATCGATAAGGCAACGGACTTGTAACCTGGAGGTCGGTGGTTCAAGTCCTGGTTTCAGCGTAGATTTAGTAAATCGAGTTTAAGTAGTTGTGATAACACGAAAGTGATTAATACAGAAATGATAACTCATAACAAACAGTCGAATTCAATGTTTTATACCCATATTAGAAATTTAAAAAATGACATTTACAATATCCTCCAAAGATTACTCGTGCATCATTATGGGCATATCCACTATCTGACTTATTACTCTCATAAATAATAATTATTTTTCCATACCATCCAAGTAAACAGAAACATATCCAAATAAATCATTCACGGAAAAGGATTTGGTTCTCGAGATTGCCAATGCCCATAGTAATCCTATAGGAACCTAACGTAAGCTAAAAGTAAGGTAATACTAGTTTGTATAATCCTGCAAAGAGAACATACACCTAGCTAATCCCAGTGTAATCAACTAATTACCTAGAATGCAAGACAAACAACCCGTCATGATGTACCTAGGTATACAATATACATCTGATGTATTCCGAGTTCTGCTGCACAAATCTGTGGTATAAAAAATACCCATACCTGTCATGATGTATATCAGGTACATCTGATGTATTCTGACATTACATGGGAATTAATTGTGGAGTACTGTTCATGTTTGAGTGCAACACGGAGGTTTTGAGATGATTAATTGAGCTACTGCACATCCTTCACGTGGTTAAGCTCTCATGGAGGTGTTGATGGAGGTTCTGCAGTCAGAAGAACAAGGGTTCGATGACCTGTACGTCTCTCGAATGGTTTTTGGACAGGTTTCGTTTTGATAAAATTTATTTTAAAAGATATAATGAGGGACTATGTCTTTATTTTATCTTTGTTCTTTGCTGTGTCGGTTACATTGCTACATACACCACCTTGACTTCTCACAGTGTCGTCAGAAACACAGGAAGATTTTTCACAATGTTGTCAGAAATTCAGGAATACTACGAGTATTCACAGTGTTGACAGAAACTCAGGAAGATTATTTCTAGTGTTGTCAGACTGTTGGGAAGACTTTTCACAGTGTTGACAGAAACTCAGGAAGACTATTCACAGTGTTGTCAGAAACTCAGGAAGAGGGAATGAAGTGTGAGAGATTTTGAGAGGCAGCAGCAAATCCCCTCCTCTTATTTGTTCATTTCATTAGGTGTCTATTATTAAATTGTTATTGTTCCCCTGAGAGCCCCCCCTCCCCC
Organism: Bactericera cockerelli; assembly: GCA_024516035.1. NCBI lineage: Eukaryota > Metazoa > Arthropoda > Insecta > Hemiptera > Triozidae > Bactericera > Bactericera cockerelli. Next base: position 10,587,511 of record CM044964.1, read on the forward strand.
TTTGATGATGTGATGTGAAGCTATTTTGTCATGCCTCTTCTTTCTCTCTCTCTCACTCACTCCCTCAGTGTTAATATTGGAGACGATTTGTAACTTTGCTTTATTATCAAATCAAAATCAGCCATGAAGAGAAATCTGGGTGTGAAAAATTCGAAACTACAGGGTGTTTCATGGGGAAAATGTATTTTTTCATATACTTCAACAAGTAAAACTTACACTTAGTGTATTCTGACCATCTTCAATTGTCTTCGCAACCTAATAGGGTTTCGCCAGAAAGGAGTCATAAATTACATAAATGGTGGTGTGTATGTTTGAATAGATTGCACAAATATGTACATCATGTACAACTTCTCACTTGTCTGTTTTTAATTCTATAGTGATATACGGAATAAAAAATCCCTTTTATGCCGATGATTGTAAAGTTAGTGACATTGGTGCCTCCACCATTTTCAAATTATAATTTTTTTTTTAGTAATTTAAATACCTACATAATAAAAACAAAAACTTACCTGTCAAATGATATTGTGTTACATCCTGTATACTATACTATTCAAACACGATTTTTATTACCATAGCCATGAAAGAGAAGGGAGGTTTTTCTAATTGAAATTAATTCGGGGTAGTTTGTTTTTCTTTCGGATGCTGTTGAATTTTTTATTGGTTTCTTAACAGTAAATTAATTTCTCGCAATCTGTTTCTCTGATTTTCAAGTAGTGTTGACACATAATGCGTTTTGATGAATAATTTCGAATGAGGAGTGAGCAGTGCCGGATTAAGGCTGCGCGGGGCCCTTGGCAATTTCAAGGCGCGGGGCCCCAAAATTGTACTGAGATTTTATTCTAAAATACTTACCAAAACGACGTTTATAACACCGAAGGCAACATTATTTCCAAATAATAGTAGAAATATCTAAATATATATTATGAAAAGAATATGTCGCACCCTTAGTATTATATCATGACATGTCAAAAAAGTGTTTTTTTGGGAAATGACAAAACAAAGTTTGAATGTTTATAATTTCAGAACGGTTTGCCCAATTTAAATGAAAAGTATCTTGAAGGAAAATATGAAGTGTTGTTGTTCATTTTTAATGAAATTTCATATATTTTATTTTTATGTATTATGAAATAATTTAGTTTGAAAATTATTGGTTTTGATATGTCACACTCTATCATATTGAATTTTATTATTTTTTGTGAGAAACTGTAACATTTGAATATATCTTTTTTTAACACAAAAAACCAAGAATTATTATGAGATATGTCAAAAATGGCTCATATTTGTCTCATTTTAGCACAAAATTCAATTTTCATTTTCGTACTTGTAACATTGTAGGTATATTTGTATCACAAAAAAGATTGTGATTATAGGGTATACACAACCACACTTCTGTCCGTTCCTCTTTTTTTATACCTTGTAGCTATTAATTAAGAACATCCCGGAACAAATAAAAACTAATATTATTACATAGAAAATCAAATTTGTAACTTTTATTTTTGAAATAACTACAAATAAAGAAATAAAATGGCTTCTTACATAAGGCACAAAAATTGTAATAAAGAACACCAGTATCAATTCTTATACCTAGCATGAGTATCAATTCTTATACCTAGCATGAGTATCACTTCTAGTACCTAGCATGAGTAACAATTCTTATACCTAGCATGAGTAACAATACTTATACCTAGCATGAGTAACAATTCTTATACCTAGCATGAGTAACAATTCTTATACCTAGCATGAGTATCAATTCTTATACCTAGCATGAGTATCAATTCTTATACCTAGCATGAGTATCACTTCTAGTACCTAGCATGAGTAACAATTCTAGTACCTAGCATGAGTAACAATTCTTATACCTAGCATGAGTAACAATTCTAGTACCTAGCATGAGTAACAATTCTAGTACCTAGCATGAGTAACAATTCTAGTACCTAGCATGAGTAACAATTCTAGTACCTAGCATGAGTAACAATTCTTATACCTAGCATGAGTATCACTTCTTATACCTAGCATGAGTAACAATTCTTATACCTAGCATGAGTAACAATTCTTATACCTAGCATGAGTATCACTTCTTATACCAAGCATCAGTAACAATTCTTATACCTAGCATGAGTAACAATTCTTATACCTAGCATGAGTATCACTTCTTATACCTAGCATGACTATCAATTCTTATACCTAGCATGACTATCAATTCTTATACCTAGCATGAGTAACAAGTAACAATTCTAGTACCTAGCATGAGTATCAGTTCTAGTACCTAGCATGACTATCAATTCTTATACCTAGCATGACTATCAATTCTTATACCTAGCATGAGTAACAATTCTTATACCTAGCATGAGTATCACTTCTTATACCTAGCATGAGTAACAATTCTTATACCTAGCATGAGTAACAATTCTTATACCTAGCATGAGTATCACTTCTTATACCTAGCATGACTATCAATTCTTATACCTAGCATGACTATCAATTCTTATACCTAGCATGAGTAACAATTCTAGTACCTAGTATGAGTAACAATTCTTATACCTAGCATGAGTAACAATTCTAGTACCTAGCATGAATAACAATTCTAGTACCTAACATGAGTAACAATTCTTATACCTAGCATGAGTAACAATTCTTATACCTAGCATGAGTAACAATTCTTATACCTAGCATGAGTATACGGACAACTAGAAAAATTCATATAATGGGTTTCTGGTAAAAAGAAAGATATCACACTAAAAAAACTAGTTCTGAAAAGGTTATGTCGAAAAATCAAAAAAAAAAATTTGTTTAGAAAGTAACAAATCGAAAATTACGTCTTTGTTATGGTCTTCAACTACAGATCCTCACTCCTTGATAGCTGAGGCACGACTGAAGGGAGATGTTCTGTTTTTGACCAAACTGATTCTTCAAATATCCACGAAATCAAAACCATAACTGACGTCATAACTTTTCAAGGGGTGGGGATAGAGATGTTATTGTTTTCTTATAAGAAAGAGCGTATTTTTTTACATACCGTAGCATCAAAATCTCAAAATCCGATTTTTTTGAGATGTCATGTTATAATACTAAGGGTGCGATGTGTAGAAAGATGTCATTAAGTAAGATGTGTAGAAAGTAGATCATCGATTACTATGCGGATTTTATCGCTAGTATTGAATGCTACTTTTTTTAAAGGTAACTTCCAAATTAATTCCAAACAATCAAAGGCACTTCGAAAATGCCCAAAGATTTTTTTTTCTTTTAATGGTACTAGAATAGCATGTCTTGAAAAATAATCCAAAACATCATGATAAGTAAATTTGACGGCGCCGCAGGCGAAATTTTTGCAAAGTTATGGGGTAAAGCACTCAAAAAATAGATACAAAAAGATATCTTGAAAAATTCATAAAAAGCGCCGCAGTCGAGACAATGTGTGATCGGCTTTATAAAACCCATCACTGAGCACTCAGATGTCACTGGGTTTGATGGCAGAGATTACCTAAGGCGATAATCACGTCCTTTGTCAATATTATTCTTTACAAATACGAGTAATTATATTATATAAAGAGCTGCAGGCAATAGGTAAAGAGATCTACCTATTTTCTTATATGTGGTCGATTTTAAGGGGGTTCAGAGGTTTTTCTTTTAATATTTTGCTCAAATGGCTCAAATTTTATTTAATATTAAAATCCAGAAACACCGAGTTGGTCATATAATAATTTATATAAGCTGCCCGAAATACGGGGCCCCCAAAATCGCGGGGAACTTGGCACTTGGCATCTACCAAATCCGACATATTGGTAGGCAATTTTTTTTTAAGCTTTATTAGGAGGACAAACAGGCAACAGTATAAAATTAAGAAAAGAAAGGAAAAAAAAACAAACAAAATGACAAAATAAATAAGTAAAAAAGAAAAAGAAAATAACAATAATGTCCTACCTAAAGGGCGGGGTTATTGCCTGTGGTAATCTGCTAATGTCTATGTGATTGATCATTGTTTATTCAAGGAATAGATAGTAATAGGGGGCCCCGCGCTTTTCTTTCAATTTATGTACTATGATGTTACTGTGTGTATTTTTCATTTTTATTTCTTCTTCTTACTCATTATCCAAAAGTATCTAGTGTAAGCTTTTAAAAAACCCATAATATCTAGTGTGTGCTTTTAAAAAACCCATAATACCTAGTGTAAGCTTTTTAAAAAACTCATAATATCTAGTGTAAGGTGCTCAAGCGCGGGGCCCCCTAAAGCGCGGGGCCCTTGGCATCTGCCAAATCCGCCATATGGGTAATCCGGCACTGGGAGTGAGAGAAAATGAAGTATGAATAAATTGAAATGAATAAAATTAAATAACAACAAATTTAAATTAAAATAGAAATAACTTCAATTAATTTAGTGACCAAGTCTATGCTAAGACAAAGTAAATTGATGTTTTTTGAGTATCTACGGGTGTTAAAATCGGTATTCACAGAATTTTTGTCATGATACTTCTTAAGAGTCCAAAAGCATGACCTTTATAAGCAATTTTTTAACTACATCTATAAACTCTAATAAAAAAAAAAAACAAAAAATCAGGCGATGCGTGGGAATGCTATTCCTAATATTATGATCCAATACCTAGAATGTGGGAACGTTGTCCCTAATAATATGACCTCATTTTCTCTATACATTGTCAACCCTATTCCAACCCGACCCAGTCAACCCAACCCAACCCGAAAGTCAGAGCTGTACCTGTAGGTAATGACGTCACTTGCCACCTAATTATTCCAGGAAAAAGTGACGATTCCCACCCTTGTATAGTAATTATATCACTCATCAAGCTGCATTATTATGAGAAAAAAAGTAAGGATAATTATTTAACGTACATACCTAATTTTGATAATGTGAAAATGCTCCTGCATACAGATATTTAAGTTTACAACTATTTAGTTTTATAATATGTCTCTTTTCATGTATAAAAGATAAAGAGCTAGTTATTTCTGTTATTTTGTCACATTTTTTAGTGGATAGCATCGACATTACGAGAACTAATGCTAATGCTTCACATATCTACAACCAACCATCATATTCCAATATCAATCTCGCTATGCAGTTACTGGTTGTTGCCCACTCTAAACTACCCCAATTGTCCTCACGAGTACTCTTAATACCCAATGTTAAGTTCCTGCGATTTTTTAGCTTCATGAGTTTACATTGTTAATTTTTGGAAATTTTGTTAAATTTTGAAAACTTTGGAATGGGAATACCTCTTTGTTCTTCACTGAAAGTCTAAATAGATCACAATTTTATTCATACGAACTAACTTATTCTTTTAAATTCTTACACATGCTCTTATTCTTAGAATTTCTTACACATGTATTATAGTAATGCATGTTATTATGTATGTTTTTTTCGTTATTGATAATCACTAACAGAAATAATTTTCATTATCTGTTCACAGGTGAGGATTATTTAAAAATACTACAAAATATACGACATTGGTGAGTTCTATAAAAGATATTATAGTCCTTTATCTCTCCCTCTCTCTATCTAGTCCTCTCTCTGTCTCTCTCTTTTCCCTGTCTGTTATCTCCTTTCCTTTTCACACTCAATGTGGCAAGATAATGAGATATTCTCTCCTACTCATCTTCTCAATCTCTTCGTCCCTCTCTATCTAGTCCTCTATCTCTCCCTCTCTCTATTTAGTCCTCCATCTCTTCCTCTCTCTATCTAGTCCTCCATCTCTTCCTCTCTCTATCTAGTCCTCTATCTCTCCCTCTCTCTATTTAGCTCCTCTTCCTCTCTTTACCTCCTTTTCCTTCTCTATTTAGTCCTCCATCTCTTCCTCTCTCTATTTAGTCCTTCTCTCTCTCCTATTATCCTCTATCTCTCCTCTCTATTTGTCCTCCATCTCTCCCTCTCTCTATTTAGTCCTCTATCTCTCCTCTCTCTATTTGCCCAGTTCCTCTCTATTTCTCCCTCTTCCTCTCTCTATTTAGTCCTCTATCTCTTCCTCTCTCTATTTAGTCCTCCATCTCTTCCTCTCTCTATTTAGTCCTCCATCTCTTCCTCTCTCTATTTAGTCCTCCATCTCTTCCTCTCTCTATTTAGTCCTCCATCTCTTCCTCTCTCTATCTAGTCCTCTATCTCTCCTCTCTCTATTTAGTCCTCCATCTCTTCCTCTCTCTATTTAGTCCTCCATCTCTTCCTCTCTCTATTTAGTCCTCCATCTCTTCCTCTCTCTATTTAGTCCTCCATCTCTTCCTCTCTCTATTTTAGTCCTCTATCTCTCCCTCTCTCTATTTAGTCCTCCATCTCTTCCTCTCTCTATTTAGTCCTCCATCTCTTCCTCTCTCTATTTAGTCCTCCATCTCTTCCTCTCTCTATTTAGTCCTCCATCTCTTCCTCTCTCTATTTAGTCCTCCATCTCTTCCTCTCTCTATTTAGTCCTCCATTTTCTTCCTCTCTCTATTTAGTCCTCCATCTCTTCCTCTCTCTATTTAGTCCTCCATCTCTTCCTCTCTCTATTTAGTCCTCCATCTCTTCCTCTCTCTATTTAGTCCTCCATCTCTTCCTCTCTCTATTTAGTCCTCCATCTCTTCCTCTCTCTATTTAGTCCTCCATCTCTTCCTCTCTCCATTTAGTCCTCCATCTCTTCCTCTCTCTATTTAGTCCTATATCTCTCCCTCTTTCTATCTAGTCCTCTGTCTCTCCCTCTCTATATTTAGTCTTCTATCTCTTCTTCTCTCAATCTAGTCCTCTATCTTTCCATTTCTCTCTTGTCTGTTATCTTCTTTCCTCTTCACACTCAATGTGGCAAGATAATGAGATTTACATCCTCTCCCAACTTCTCCACCTCTCTCTCTCTCTCTCTCTCTCTCTCTCTCTTCCTCCCTCTCTTTCTCTCTCCCTCCCTCTCGCTCTCTTTCTCTCTCTTCTTCTCCCCTCCCTCTTTCTATACATGATACCCATGTTACGCAACTTGACTCCAGTAACACCTCCCCCCTTCCATCCTCATCATCCACCCTCCTCCCTCCATCCATCGTCAACCCAGAAAGTCATTTTCCGAACGATTAACTTTTAATAAACTTGCCTTCCAACTTTCATGTAACTGTAGCAAAACTTTATGTGTAGCACTTCGTCTTGTATTATTTATGTTGTTTTTTTATGTCATCCAAGTGGTATATACATTATGTACATTGTACATAAAGTTAAATACAATACCTATATAATTATATTGTAAGTGTAATTATGTGTACATTTGTATTGTACAAGTGTTGGATTTGGAATACAAATGTTTTTTTATGTGGTTTGTCCGTATGCAATGCACAGACTGAACCAATAACTTCTATGTTATCCATATTACTTCTACTCCGTTTGAATTGAATCAAATTTTGAGCTATTATGTACATAATTTATTATTTAAAAAAAAAAAAAAAAAAAAAAAAAAAAAAAAACATGTGTACATATTTATAATAATAATAATAGGTACTCTTTAGTGGAAGATAACCAATAGGCGAGGTTAATGCTCAAAAAAATTTATACCACCTAACCCTCAGAATTTTATAACTGTATGTGGTCACAAAATCAAATTAATGAGGAAAAATTCATGCACTGTGTGGGATTCGAACTAACGGATTCCTATACTACCTGCATTAACATACTAGCGCGTTAACCCCTTGACTACAAATGCACTTGTACATATTTTTTTTAAAAAATTTAAGGTACTGTCTCCACATGTTGGTATAGCAAAGTAGCTACACCAACATGCAATAAGTGACAATATTTCAACACAATCCACTTATATTTATTCTCCTCCATAGTTTTCTACACGTCCTTTTTCTCCTCCATCTTGTTTTTCCTCCTATCCACCCAGTGCCGGATTAAGGCTGCGCGGGGCCCTTGGCAATTTCAAGGCGCGGGGCCCCAAAATTGTACTGAGATTTTATTCTAAAATACTTACCAAAACGACGTTTATAACACCGAAGGCAACATTATTTCCAAATAATAGTAGAAATATCTAAATATATATTATGAAAAGAATATGTCGCACCCTTAGTATTATATCATGACATGTCAAAAAAGTGTTTTTTTGGGAAATGACAAAACAAAGTTTGAATGTTTATAATTTCAGAACGGTTTGCCCAATTTAAATGAAAAGTATCTTGAAGGAAAATATGAAGTGTTGTTGTTCATTTTTAATGAAATTTCATATATTTTATTTTTATGTATTATGAAATAATTTAGTTTGAAAATTATTGGTTTTGATATGTCACACTCTATCATATTGAATTTTATTATTTTTTGTGAGAAACTGTAACATTTGAATATATCTTTTTTTAACACAAAAAACCAAGAATTATTATGAGATATGTCAAAAATGGCTCATATTTGTCTCATTTTAGCACAAAATTCAATTTTCATTTTCGTACTTGTAACATTGTAGGTATATTTGTATCACAAAAAGATTGTGATTATAGGGTATACACAACCACACTTCTGTCCGTTCCTCTTTTTTTATACCTTGTAGCTATTAATTAAGAACATCCCGGAACAAATAAAAACTAATATTATTACATAGAAAATCAAATTTGTAACTTTTATTTTTGAAATAACTACAAATAAAGAAATAAAATGGCTTCTTACATAAGGCACAAAAATTGTAATAAAGAACACCAGTATCAATTCTTATACCTAGCATGAGTATCAATTCTTATACCTAGCATGAGTATCACTTCTAGTACCTAGCATGAGTAACAATTCTTATACCTAGCATGAGTAACAATACTTATACCTAGCATGAGTAACAATTCTTATACCTAGCATGAGTAACAATTCTTATACCTAGCATGAGTATCAATTCTTATACCTAGCATGAGTATCAATTCTTATACCTAGCATGAGTATCACTTCTAGTACCTAGCATGAGTAACAATTCTAGTACCTAGCATGAGTAACAATTCTTATACCTAGCATGAGTAACAATTCTAGTACCTAGCATGAGTAACAATTCTAGTACCTAGCATGAGTAACAATTCTAGTACCTAGCATGAGTAACAATTCTAGTACCTAGCATGAGTAACAATTCTTATACCTAGCATGAGTATCACTTCTTATACCTAGCATGAGTAACAATTCTTATACCTAGCATGAGTAACAATTCTTATACCTAGCATGAGTATCACTTCTTATACCAAGCATCAGTAACAATTCTTATACCTAGCATGAGTAACAATTCTTATACCTAGCATGAGTATCACTTCTTATACCTAGCATGACTATCAATTCTTATACCTAGCATGACTATCAATTCTTATACCTAGCATGAGTAACAAGTAACAATTCTAGTACCTAGCATGAGTATCAGTTCTAGTACCTAGCATGACTATCAATTCTTATACCTAGCATGACTATCAATTCTTATACCTAGCATGAGTAACAATTCTTATACCTAGCATGAGTATCACTTCTTATACCTAGCATGAGTAACAATTCTTATACCTAGCATGAGTAACAATTCTTATACCTAGCATGAGTATCACTTCTTATACCTAGCATGACTATCAATTCTTATACCTAGCATGACTATCAATTCTTATACCTAGCATGAGTAACAATTCTAGTACCTAGTATGAGTAACAATTCTTATACCTAGCATGAGTAACAATTCTAGTACCTAGCATGAATAACAATTCTAGTACCTAACATGAGTAACAATTCTTATACCTAGCATGAGTAACAATTCTTATACCTAGCATGAGTAACAATTCTTATACCTAGCATGAGTATACGGACAACTAGAAAAATTCATATAATGGGTTTCTGGTAAAAAGAAAGATATCACACTAAAAAAACTAGTTCTGAAAAGGTTATGTCGAAAAATCAAAAAAAAAAATTTGTTTAGAAAGTAACAAATCGAAAATTACGTCTTTGTTATGGTCTTCAACTACAGATCCTCACTCCTTGATAGCTGAGGCACGACTGAAGGGAGATGTTCTGTTTTTGACCAAACTGATTCTTCAAATATCCACGAAATCAAAACCATAACTGACGTCATAACTTTTCAAGGGGTGGGGATAGAGATGTTATTGTTTTCTTATAAGAAAGAGCGTATTTTTTTACATACCGTAGCATCAAAATCTCAAAATCCGATTTTTTTGAGATGTCATGTTATAATACTAAGGGTGCGATGTGTAGAAAGATGTCATTAAGTAAGATGTGTAGAAAGTAGATCATCGATTACTATGCGGATTTTATCGCTAGTATTGAATGCTACTTTTTTTAAAGGTAACTTCCAAATTAATTCCAAACAATCAAAGGCACTTCGAAAATGCCCAAAGATTTTTTTTTCTTTTAATGGTACTAGAATAGCATGTCTTGAAAAATAATCCAAAACATCATGATAAGTAATTTGACGGCGCCGCAGGCGAAATTTTTGCAAAGTTATGGGGTAAAGCACTCAAAAAATAGATACAAAAAGATATCTTGAAAAATTCATAAAAAGCGCCGCAGTCGAGACAATGTGTGATCGGCTTTATAAAACCCATCACTGAGCACTCAGATGTCACTGGGTTTGATGGCAGAGATTACCTAAGGCGATAATCACGTCCTTTGTCAATATTATTCTTTACAAATACGAGTAATTATATTATATAAAGAGCTGCAGGCAATAGGTAAAGAGATCTACCTATTTTCTTATATGTGGTCGATTTTAAGGGGGGTTCAGAGGTTTTTCTTTTAATATTTTGCTCAAATGGCTCAAATTTTATTTAATATTAAAATCCAGAAACACCGAGTTGGTCATATAATAATTTATATAAGCTGCCCGAAATACGGGGCCCCCAAAATCGCGGGGAACTTGGCACTTGGCATCTACCAAATCCGACATATTGGTAGGCAATTTTTTTTTAAGCTTTATTAGGAGGACAAACAGGCAACAGTATAAAATTAAGAAAAGAAAGGAAAAAAAAACAAACAAAATGACAAAATAAATAAGTAAAAAAGAAAAAGAAAATAACAATAATGTCCTACCTAAAGGGCGGGGTTATTGCCTGTGGTAATCTGCTAATGTCTATGTGATTGATCATTGTTTATTCAAGGAATAGATAGTAATAGGGGGCCCCGCGCTTTTCTTTCAATTTATGTACTATGATGTTACTGTGTGTATTTTTCATTTTTATTTCTTCTTCTTACTCATTATCCAAAAGTATCTAGTGTAAGCTTTTAAAAAACCCATAATATCTAGTGTGTGCTTTTAAAAAACCCATAATACCTAGTGTAAGCTTTTTAAAAAACTCATAATATCTAGTGTAAGGTGCTCAAGCGCGGGGCCCCCTAAAGCGCGGGGCCCTTGGCATCTGCCAAATCCGCCATATGGGTAATCCGGCACTGTATCCACCAGATTCTACTTATCTATCAACTTCCTCTTCCTTCTGCTTTTCATTTTCGAAGAGTTTCCGCTAAATCATCGTTTACTATTTTACGCTTAAATGGACTTTTCTCTCTTCCATTCTTCCTCTTTATTATCTTCTCCTTGGTAATTTCCATCAGTGGCAGCTTTAAAGTCATGAAAGACAAACAGTCTTTCACTTTTTCTTCCTTTAGGGGCCAGTTTCACGATCAATGTTTCTTTCTAGTTTTCTTTCTTTCTTGAGAGGTTAGTTTAAAAGCAATTGAATTACAAAATTGAATCATTATTACTTTATTGGACATAATAAATATTTACAATAATAATATCTCTTAAGATATATTAACTTTTTATAACCTAATAAGTAAAGAAGGTATTGTTTATAGTCGTTTTTATGGTGTAAATTCTAAATAGAACTAATAAACGCTTTTAGGTGTACCTACTGTTTGAATCGGAAAGTTGGATTCAGTGGATAAAAATCCGACTAATCATGTTATTTGCCTGTACTTTGAATAATCTGCTTTTCTTCTTCTTCAAAAAAAGGACTTAATTTATTCACGTTAAAACAAATATGCTTAGAAAAATGAACTTGAGTCAACATCCAATATCACTTCTTTCGTCACATCCTAAATTACAAAACTTTAATTTCTCTTACAAATTAATTTCTTCGTAATTCCAATATTTTGTAAGTTGTGAATTGATTGTGAAACAGGGTCCCGTATTTCGTCTTGAAAACAAAAAGGGAAAAGTGATCTAGTGGGCGGGATTGAAGAAGCCTTACAAGTTTTTCTTTCAAATCACTCCTCCATGCACCTATTGTTATCTCTCTCACTTGAGTTTGGTGTTAGCTTAGGAAAATTTACTTACGGTATTTTATAAAAAAATCAATACTATCAATGAAGTCAAAATCTTTTTCTTAATATATATTTGTCATTTTTTAACAAAAAATATCTTGGTCAATATCATAACTATTCTGCTTTATTCTTTTATGTATATTTTGTGGTGTCCTAACTTATTTTCTACGGACTATACTTTTAGTAATTGGGTATGTACCACTATCATCATAGACACCTCAACGTAAATGCCAAATTGCCCATTAAACCATGGATGACCGGTACCAGAATTAACTACCTAACATAAAACCATTAAATACCTCAATCGTACATTAGAAGATTACAAGCCCCTCGGCGGCGTCTTACATATCAAAACACTATCCATCAACATCCTAAATGAACATATCAACATCGCCAACGACGCAGAGGATATAAAAGATTCTAAAAAACAACAACAATAATATTAATAATCATTGTAAAAACAACAAAAGGGAATACAAACGTTAAGATGATCAACCAAAACAACATCACCTACAAGAATAATAACACGACTAAGAACAACAACAACAACCATACCAACAACAACAAAAACAAAATATCTTATCATGCCATGATGAGCCAGGTTCAAAGTTGCTGTCGGACTTATTAAAAATTGTTTCGGTGCCTATTCAACTCTATTGTTTAAAAAGACATGGATATTTTTGAAATCACTTGAGGGACTTAGATGCCTAATGATACATGGTAGTTATAAAAGCTGGTATAAGGTGCTATACTAACTAGTGTTCGTACAGCGGATACTAGAAAGGTAATTAAGTTTAAGTATTACTTCAAGTGAGTTGGATAGTAAAACATTTTTGCTGTAGTGAGTAAATTGAGGAACATGAAATTTGGCAGAAGAGAAAGTCACCGTACTATCATACTAACATCTCCACTGTTCTACAAACGGTTAAAATGCTATTGTTAGATTTATGATTGATAACTTGAACTACTATTCGATCCTGAGCTTATTTGATGTGAAAAAAAATTGTCAGCCAGAATCTAGATCACTTTGCAAAAGCAGTTTAAGTGTCAGATGGTATAAGATTAAGTTAAAAGAAGCCTATCAGGGCGTCGGGTGGATTTTACCCTCACTGAATTTAAGTGATACTCTCTAAAGCTCTAAATCTTTACTCTTTCTTACATTTTGTTCATCGGGTAAATGGGCACTCGTGTGTCAAGCATTACAAAAAACATGTTCAACTTACAACGATGAGGTATCTCAAAGATCATGATAAAGCACACAAAACGGCCAGGTATCTGAACAAAGAGTATAGATGTAGCCGGCTGCGGGGTTAATGAAAGCCTTGGCTAATAAAGCACCTCTATCAAATAAAACAGCTATTAATCAAATGTGAACAACTTCCTCGTTCTGCCTAAGAAGGGAAGAGCATTGCACCGTAGTGAGAGCTTTCGAGACTGAAATGATTATCTAGTTAGCTGTGGTGAAGAGATATACAACTTTACTTTTTTATTTCAAAATTGCTGGTTGAAGGGTCCTTGTAATTCAGTGTTAAAAAATTACAGAGCCCAGGTATAGTGCGGCACATAAGCTGTTAGATATGTAATATCCCGTCGCGTTCGTGTTGTATTGATAAAACTTTCTTTTGTCATAGCTTTCTTAACAAGGAAGGAATAAGGGTGAAAGCATAATTCGACCCAGCAAAATAAAAGTAAGTTGAGCAAAGAAAAATGTGCATAGAGAACTAGACAAGTATTAAAGAGAGTAGTTAGTTATCATATTTGTGTTAGTCACTTTCGTGATTTCTATACAACTATTCAAACTCTAGCTTTACTAATTCTCAGCTGAAACCGGGACTTGAACCACCGACCTCCAGGTTACAAGTCCGCCGCCTTATCGATCGAGTCACTGAGGTCGGCGTAAAGAGAGTAAACTTAAGAGAGAGAGAGGGAGAGAGACTCTTCAGAACACAGTCGTTTCGAATATTTAGAGTAAGCGCTTCGGAACTCTCTTGTGAACCCATTCTGGAGCACCGCGGACTACTATTTGATGTAATTAACAACATTAGAGAGATAAAGGATCCCGAGATCCTGAGCTATCACTTGTTATGACCCGGGCTTCATCAGTGATGTTTAAATTTTGAACTAATAGTGCCCCTGTAGCAGGGCCAGCTACAAAAACTTATCCATTAGTATCCAACCATATGAAATTTATGAGCTTGATGAAATTAAAAGTAAGTTAAGTTATCATATTTGTGTTCATCACTTAAGTGATATCACAACTACTCAAACTAGCTTTACTAAATCTACGCTGAAGCCGGGACTTCAGGTTACAAGTCCACTGCCTTATCGATCACGCTACTGAGGTCGGTATGAAATTAAAAGTATCAAGTTCGGCGACCATCGAACACTATGATGATACTCCATGATGAAGATGGTCCAACTATCCAATGGCAATCCTTAAAGAGCATCCTCAAACTATGTATATTATCAAACGAGCTTGTTTTCAGTACACCACGGTGCCAACAGACAACAAATCATTGGATGGGCGATTGTTAAATGTATTTTTAACTATGAAAAATTGAATTGAATCTAGCAGTATCCATTATTCAAAGGAAAAAATGTGCCTTCTGAAGTTTGGTTACACCAAAACAGTCACAGTGTTGGTTATAATTTATTTGTTTTGATCATCTTCTGCTCTGATTGGTACATTTCACAAATTTCGGAATTTGTATTCCATAATTGTGTTGATAGCGTTGCTTTTCTGTCATTTTTGAATTCTCTTCTCAGTACAAAAACTTTTAGCTCTAGGAGATTCACACAAAACTCCGCATTGACGCAGCACAAAAGATGTTCGGATGTGACCATAAATCTGCATTATCTGGAACAAAGTCCCGTAAGGACGTCCCTGACTCGTGTTTACGTTAAGACTAAAGACTTCGGGACTATTAATGTTTATTACGCCATGTTTATTAAAGCTGCCTGGTGCATGTTTGACATTGTCAGAGGATTTGGAAGATACTCTCATGAGTCTCGGTTTCATCATGATTAAAAACCTCTTTCGAGTTTGTTAATTTTATGTAAAAATGAGAAGTCATCGTTTAAGAAGACTCTAAGTACCAGGTAAGTAGGTTTTCTCGTACCTATTAGTATGAGATAGGTGCTTAGATCATTGAGGAGGCTTGTGTTCTGATTTCCAAGGTGTTCTCTCTAAAGCCCGTAGAAGCATCATAATGGGACTCCCTGTCTCGAGCCAACAGTCTAAATAAATAAATAAAGCATAGACCTTAGCAATCAAAAAACGAGTGTATATTTTGCTGTTGTTACACACAGGAGACCAGCTATACTCTAATACTAGAGACCTAACTTCTACATACTACACAGTACAGACTACATAAATTCAGTTTTAAATTAGAGAAGGGATATTTTCCTGTAAAGACTCAAATGTCAATAATAGCCTCTAAGGATGTAATGCAATATTGATGAAAACTCTACGGTCGCTCTAAACTAGATTCCTCATGTTTTGCACTTTTCTTTTTTTTTTTACCGTCGCTTTCAACTGCATGGTCAAATCACTTTGCAGTTTTGAACTCTGCATCAATCAGACCAGAGTCAGAGAGCCGCCACTAGGCTGGTCATTAATTGCACCTCTCCACTTCTGCCACCTCATCTCCCGGCAATCGAACCCATCCGCCGAGATTGACATGATGTCTTATTACCAGGATCAGCCGGTTGGGTGTGTGGAGCCTTTCTAAAAGGTTCCCACGGGTGAGGACTATTGGGCGGTTATGAATTTGAAAATCGATTTGGAGCCAGTTAGATTTTCAGAATCGTATAGAATTTCATTCAGAATATTGATGGTTGGAATCGTAGAATTCATTCAGCATATTGATGATTCAATTTTGAGATTTCATCGAGAATCTAGATAGTTAAAATTAAAAAAAAAAAATCATGGAGACTAGATTATTGGAGTTGAGAAATAACGACAAAAATCCTGGATCTTTCCCGAATCTTTCAGGTATGTTATTGGCTGTTACCATGGTATAGTAACAGTGTCCACTTTGGCGTCGTTCGTTTATTCGGGGCCTATGCTTATTTTTAGGGCAATATAGTAAGTGTATCCTTTATTTCTTTTCAATCTACCTCGAGAATAATATTTCTTTTTAATAATTATAATTTTCAATTTTAAATGACAACTTTGTCTTCACAAGAAGTAAATTTGCAATAAAAATTAACAACATGGCGTAATTGGCTAACTGTACTTCCAATGTTAATTTGCTGTTAATATTGACGATAGTGACGATCTTCTCTTTAATATTCTTCAAACAAAGTATCATTTTCTATTTCTTCAAACCTCATGTAGTATTTTCCTTTGCAGTTAGTAAAATGCAAAAGAGAACCTACATAAAAACAGAAGATTATTTGAGGAGAGGAGAAGATTATTTGAGGAGAGGAGAAGATTATTTGAGGAGAGATAAAGATGCGTCTCTAGAAGTTTGCGATGGTCCATGATAATATTTGCAACTACCGAGTCTTGAGCCGGTTCCTCGTAAAGCAAGAACTCTCGTTTGCGCATGTTCCGACATCATATTAAGCATAATTAATGACAGGAACACAAGCCGATATCTCTGAGCATTGAGAGCCTTCAGTCAGTACCTGCGGCAGGCCCCGAGCTTAGGAGTAAGTAAATTCTGGCCTATTGCTTGGTATAATTGGTAGGACTATTTCACCAATCAATAGCCCAGAGAGTAATTAAATTTTGGCTTTTTTTAAGGAGAGTTGATGAAATCTATAGACGAACACTAGATTTTAGTCTAGTAAATAGTGTGGTAACTGAGATGCGGACAACGCTGCATCATACCCACTAAAAGCTAAATCTCCCCCTAAACATATATGGGAACCCTTCAAAAACATTACATCAAATTTGCCTTCTTCCTTGGTAAAATTGCCAGGACTTTTTCACTAATCGATAGACTAAAGAAACAAAGTAATATTTTCTGGGCTATAGATAGGTGAGAAAATGCCTAGCAATTTTAACAGGGAGTTAAACAAAAAGGTGCTTTTTTGGAGCCTTCAGGTAGTGCCGTTGGAATTATGAATTTTCCAAGCCGGGAGACTGGCTTACACATCAATGACTGAAGTGTTAGAAGAAGATTCTGGATACGAAATCTGACAAGTTAAAAGCGACGGTTACCAAATGTCCACCTTGCTTTAATTATTTCCAGTTTCTAGCTTAAGACAACAGTCTAATCTGTGTACCATGGTGTAACATAAATTGAAGCTAGGTGAAGAAGTCTTTTGGGGGATAGGATCTTTCTAATGCGAATTTCAAAGGCGCAGAAGTTTGGACTGTTAGCTTACACAAAGCTTACATAGTTATGAGTAAATCCTCTTTGTTCTAACAGTAATGTTATCTCGTTCTGAACCATCCTTCTGATCAAAATAGGAAGAATGATATCTCCTGATGAACCTTATTTGTGCTTCTGATACTAATAGCAACTTTTGTTGTAATCTCCGAATACTTGTTTCACTAGTAACAACTTCTGGTAAACCCTCTTGTTCTTACAATAGTAATAATAACTCCTGTTATAACCTCCTTTTGCTTATGACAGAGATAATAACTCAGGTTCCGAAGCGTTCATGAGGGCATCAAATAGAGGAGTAACTCCATGGATCTATTAGACCAGTGGCGAAGATTAATGGTTACAAATGGGGCAATGTCTCATGATTACTTACATGTGGATTAGAATATTCAACGATATTTTTTTTGAAGATATTTTTCCTCATTCTTATTATCAGAAGCTTAGACAAAAAAACTCCATTGTATGAATTATTTACAAGTGAAAGCACCAACTTGAAATAATCAATAAATTTCGACCTGGAAATAAGTGTGCCTGTCAACGTTTTGCAATATGAGAAAACTCTATCAGAATTTGGAGGTAAAATGAGAGAAAATGACTAAAGTTGAGTTGAAAACACGAAATTTTAGAACACCTATTTCGGTCAAAATAGAATAGTGAGAAAGCACTGGAGGGAAATTTTGGGCAGAGTTTCAATGGCAGCATTACACCATTCAAGCATGAAGCGTTCAAGAAAATATGTTGCATGGAACACGTTTCTGCTTATAGTCATTGATATTTGAACCGCCTCGCCTGTTCTCAATACACCCTTTGGTGATTTCGGAAAAGATGATTGTGGAGTATTCTGCAGTTTATACCAGTGAAACCCAGCCTTTTAGAGGGCAAAAATTCCGAAATCCTTTCTTGCCCTCCAGAAACTTTTCTGTCATGAATCATTGAAAACTGTTGTTGTTACCAGCTTGGCTACAATTATTATTGGAAAAAGTGACGGTCTCCAGCCAACTTTAGTTGAAAAGTTTTCTCACCCTAAAAGACATATTTCCATGTTCAATCAACCATTGTAAGGCTTTTTCTTTATAAGCAATTGAAAACCTTGAGAACTGCAAGCTATCCGGGCTTATTAGGTCTGTTTTCTGGTTAAGGTGCTCTAAAGAGACAATGGACACTCCCTGTTTAACGTCCCCCAGCCAGATATCTGTGAAACTTCGTAAGTTCTGCGAGGGTCCGAGCTTGCGCAGGTCCGCGACTGAGGTGCGCGCAAATGAATGGAAACCAGTTCCTAATATTCTCATTATTACTATTATTATGCATCTCTCCTGGACGAAGAGCTTCAGAGAGACGGTGTCGGCGAATTATCAAACGGAATCGGTTCTACACTTTACAAAGCTCAGTGAAACAAATTATTTAAGTCACAATTTATTCATTAGCGCCCGAGCCGGGCAGGCCAGGTGCAGGGCACATTCAAAGTGCGATCCAAGTTGTAATGAGGGATTTCAGACTGATTCTGTCTGTTTTACTCAAAGGTATTTACATGAATAGCTCTTGTTGTACATGTTTGAACTTCGTGTTCATACAAATTCGTTAATACATGAGGTCTGTTCGAAAAATCCATCAAATGCTAGGTCATATTTATAGTTGACACTTAAAATAATTATGATATTACAAAAGAAAGATAAAAATAATAGACACATTAGTGACATTAGTCCTCTTATTTCACCAGTTTGATTTGGTGTATTTATTCTGTTGACAAGTAGGTAAATATGTATATGAGCATAAATCCAGGCGTTGAGAGGGATTTAAACTAACTGAACCCTATGTTTCCTAGATAAGTCCATTTACCACTCGACATTTTTTAATGGAAAAAAAAACAGTTGATAGAAAATTTAGCACCCTCCAAAATGGCATTATGAATAAAAATGCAGCTGAACATCAAACTATCAGTCAATAAGGCAGCAATTGTTTCGATAGGAAAAACCAACACCCCTGAAAAGTATTTTTGATCGTCATCAAAAAATCCCCCTGTACAAAAAGAAAATGGCGCCCAGAATGAAAATCTACTCAACAATAGTTACTCTATAAAGAAGTTTAGAGGGTATATAGACAACCTCTTCAGTGTAGAGAAAACTGGAACAGTTCAGGTAATGTGACTTGACTTGCCTTGTTCTAAGAGGGTGGTCTACTTGAATAAATATCGCTTTAATATTATTTGCTTGAGTATTGGTGTAGTGGTAATATACAGTAATAGATTCAAATTTACATCCATTTATTTCAATGCTCTTTGGATAAGGTAACAATAGATTGAATGTGTTTAGCCTCTTTTGGCATTGGAAATTAACGGTATATTCCAATAGGACATTATCCGTGCATACAAATTACAAAAGTTATAAAGAGCACATTTAGATAGCTTTTTTGAACAGATTGGCACATGCAGTCATTCTAAGTATCCATATCATGAACCTATCTAGGGATTATGTAAAAATAGAAATGAAAGAAAACTATTTTCAAATGATTCCACTTCCAAAAGAACGAAAGAGGTGTCCAGAATGTTCCAGTTTTCCAGAATACACATACCCCATTATTTGAATTACCCTCAAATTACGTTTTGATTTGAATATAATAGCCCCTTCTCGCATACTCTGCAACAATGTAGGGCATTATAGAACAGACCTCATTTTTGATTCCTATCAGCCCTTATTCTTTGGGATATAGTTGTTTTTTTTTCGACCTCTTTTTCATTGCTTTTCTTGTAATTTATTTCCTGTTGTTTTTATTTTGGTCATTTGCAGCGTCTTATTATTTTTATCCATTATAGCTTTTTTATGTGGAACTATTTTGTCTGAACTCTTACTATTTGAGTGGTTGTGTTACTGTTTTAGCGGTGGCGGCTTGGAGTATGATACGGTCAATTGTTTGGAATTTCTCTTTGTATGTTTTCTTTTTTGGCATTTTTTGAGAATTGTTAACACAAACAGATAGAACTTACTAATAACTCAACAGCTCATTCCACAGCCTACATTTTTTTATTAGCTAATTTGGGACCAATCACCCTGAGGACTTTTGGCTTCATCTTCATCACAGGGTGGTGTCATCGTGAACAATGGTAGCCAGACAGTGGAGGAATGACTCAGCACTTCTACTACTGTCTTTACAAGGAGGCTAATAATTGACTAGGGCCCCCAGAACCAAGCCAATGCTGGTCTACTCCCTGTTTATAGTCCCCTAGCCAGACTCTTGGCTTACCTCTTCTAAAATACCGACAGACCTTCTCGGCAGTTCATAGGATTCCCCATAGGATAGGATGCTTACCTGTTCAACATCCTCCTGGACGAAGCTCGTTTCCGAATCCTGTTTCCCAGTCGAGAAAACTACTAGAAATTCACCTCAGATAGAGCGAACACTTCCAAGACCGTATTTAATCCAGTATAATAATAATAACACTCTTTGTCGGAAGGTTACCACCAGGCGAAGTTGATGCTCTAAGCATTTTCTACCGACTAACTCTCTAAGTCTTATTATTATGTGGTCACAAACTCAAATTATTGAGAGCAAATTCATGCACTGGGTGGGATTCGAACCAACAAATCCCTACGCTACCTATGAGACTAGCGCGTTAATAATGGTGCGTGGTTGGTGGAAAGTTCGACTTAATATTAAGAGTGTTATTAAGGAATAACTCTGTGCATCCAGAGTGGAAATGCGACAGCTGTGATGGGCACAGTGCCTTGTTCTTCAGACTTGGAGGATTTTTTTTTATATATTTTATAAATAAATGTATCTAGGATATAAATATACTATATTCAGTTGAAAATATAAGGAAGGGCTCCCGTACTTTTTAAATTGGCCTACAATGTTGAAAGAAAACTCCATTTTCCTCCTGCAAATTTGCGTTCAAAAGCCGCTTACTACAATATACACATTGTTAAAACCCCCAGTCTCGTAACTAAGCGTGGGTAATGGACTTCATTAGCATCGCATGTCAAAGCTCAGTTTCTTACGAAAACTCTACCAGCTTTTCATGTAATGCTTGTAGTACCTCGTTATTTCATATTTCATGTGTTTACTACATACTACAGTACTAAAATATGTATGTATAGGGCATATGTATTTATTTTATACAGTAGTAAAAACAGCATTTATAATCCCTGTGTAACTTTAACCTGTGAGTAAGCTTACAAACTTGCTGAGTCTGGAAAATACGAATCCAACTTTATTCTGTGTATATATTTTTCAACTTTGATGGCAGCATTAAAATTACTTTGTTTTTTGGCAATTGTCTTTACAACATGGTGGTTGATGAGTTCCTGTATAAGAATACGTCCATGAGAGTCATGGAAGAATTTCATTAGGAAAAACACAAGACCAAGTTATCCTCACACCGCCGGAAATATTAACATTGTACCAAATACCTATTCAAATTTCAAGCCACATAGTATACATACTCCTTATATGAAAACCTCGTTGAACTCTGTATTCGAAGGAAGCAAATTAAGAAATTAACCCTGACTCTAAGTACGGTCATATATTATGCAAGACTAAAAGTAGTCTACTTAAACTTGGATCCCACCGCCAACTCATAAAATATTCCATAATTAGGCAGTTGCTTTACAACAGCCAATCAACATCCAATTAGATTACAACTTTGAAAAAAAGTATACTAAAAAACTTTGAAAATATGGTGATGACCGAAATATTCTTTCAAATATGTTCTTCCATACTTGATGGTAACCAGTAATTAAATGGTCCAACTTTGAAATGAATTTTTACCCATTACTTTTTTTTTTTTTTTTTTTTTTTTTTTTTTAAAGTGGGGTTTAACGTCGCTTTCAACTGCCATGGTCATATCACGACGGGGGTTTTACCCTCCATTCGCAGGAAACTCACAAACCTGCTACTCACATTGACCTCACCCAGCCTGAGTGGGGCCGGGAAAAGCCAGCGTCACGAGAATTAGAATTTGAATGGTCACCCATCCAAGTCTTAACCTCGCTGGATGTCGCTTAACTTCGGTGTTCTGAAGGGAACCGGTGTATTCAACATGCCATCGACGCTGGCTCCCCCCCCCCCCCCATTACTTTTGATTAAAGTACTTATGCAGAATACAGTCTAGAATACATATTAAGTAGAAGTGAAGAAATAACTACAAGTAAAGAGCATGTACACAAGGAACATAAAATAATATTACCTATTTAATGTTTTAATTTATTTCAAGTACCTACTTCAGGCGTCCACTATGTATGCATTAACATTTATTCATTTCCTAAGTTTTTCAAGAATTAACCAGCCGAGTTTATAGGATTAGCAACAATTTATTCTCTTACATAAGGTACTCATAATAAGATGGTTGCTGTCAATGAAACCCATGGTAATTCTCTAGGTCCTGCAATGCCAAAACTGGAGTTGGTACAAGCAGACATGTTATACACCAACAGTCGTATTTCTGAGAACATTTCGAAACCAGACAATTTATGAAGTACCTACGTTCGCTAATATTTTGCTATTATCTAATGCTTCAAATTATCAAGATCGAATGGTCAAAAATAAGAAAAACTAACCGTTTTCCTCCTCACGAAATTTGGTTTAACTCATAATGTGAATATGGTGACCAGACTAACGTTTTGGTTGAAAAACAACGAGACGACCAGATGATTCAACTCTCACAAAGCGATACTAGGAAAATGGGGATTTACCAATTTATCAACTGCCACATTTGATGGCTACCAATTGCATGTCGGATCGTTCTGATAATCCCCAAGTATTTGAGTTGTTGCATTTATTCTTCACAGTAACAGTTGACACGAGTTGCATCGACCATCTGATATCATCCAAATTTCCAGTGCAGAAGTGTTGCCATTTCCATCTGATTTTCTTCACTATAGCAGTTTACGTGTTGCAACTTTCACATGATACTCCCAAGTGTTGCGTTTGACGTGTTGAAATTCCATCTGGTATTCTCCAGTGTTGCAGTTGACGTGTTGAAGTAATAGCATACGTGTTGACGTCCCCCTGGAGAGAAATATCCAGAAGTAATCTGTTATTAAGTACAGTTTAATGCCGAGAGTACTGAGGTGTACAGGCAACTTAACTCGCAGGCCACTTTGGAGGAAAAATAATTAATTTAATATTAGATTGTAAGTGGCTGAATTATATCCAATATAAAAGACGTACAGGGTCGTTCACTGGACACGATGAAATGTTTTCACACTTTAGGTAGATAAATCACTGTGAGAGATGTTTCTATGACAATGAACAATTGGGAAACAATCGGAAGGTTACAGCACAACCCTAATACTCCGCAAATTTACAATTCAAATTTTAATTTAAATTCCATGAAATGCTTTATTTTAAGTATGTTGCATGTATTATTTAAAAAATGACCGATCGCAATATTTTCTATTAATTTACACTATTACAGGCTACTGTAAGCAGTAGGAAGTTAAAACTCTAACCATCCAGAGTAGTCTCTAAATCTAAACTCACCAACTTTGTAGCTTTGTACCACATGTACCACTTCAGATTATGATTCATAAACGGAGTCCAGTTCCGGACTGATCAAGTTGACCTCTGAGTACTTTGTAGGTAGGTACGCTTGATTTTTTAGTGATTTGGCATTCGCATCGCTACTTAGAACTTGGTTCACCCCGGTTCAGAATTGGAAGAGTAAACGAGCACGCTAGAATCATCACGGACCGCTCGACCGTCTTCCTTCAGTCGTATTTTCGTCCGAACTATTTTTATGGTATTTTATGGAAGTTTGATTCGGTTAATGGACGTCTCATTAAGTGACTCATTACTTGGAATCCCCCGGCATTGAGTACATCAAGTAAAATCCAGTACCATCAAGTACATTAGCAGAACCTATTAGAGAACGTATAGTGGAGAAACAAAATCATCTGAGTTCACTGTGAGAGCATGATTAGAGGACATTTTGAAAATAGCCACTCGTTTAATTAATTTGAAACTCCGAATGCACTGAGAGAAGCAGTACTCGTAAATTGGGTAAGTGGTTTTATTAATTGAAACTCGGTTCAGCTTCTGAGAGTTGGGTGATTTCCGCTTCCAATTAGTTCCGATTGTTGTGACTGAGCGGGCATGACCATTTCACTCACATCTGAGGATTGTTTTCACCTTGTTTTATCTGCTGGGTATACCGAGAGCTTCTATAAGCAGTAGTCTGACTTCGATGGTAGGAGATTCAGTGTTTGGCATCATGACTAGGTGAGACGAGAAGCAGTTGGCAGCTGAATACCCAGTCTGACAAATCCCACCACTTTTTGCTTTGTGTTTGAATTTCAGTCAAAACTATTGCTAACGTGAATAGAATTTTCACTTCAATTTTAGAATAAAATTTGAATAAAAATTTAAGATTTCATTTAAGAACTGAGGATAAGAATATGATTTAAAAACTAAATTCCCTCCAATTATCCACCGTAACAATTTCCCCTATCCTTTTGGAAAAACTCACTCCCCACTCATTTCAAAGGTTTGTAACCTGCACTCCTTCCGTTTTTGAAAAGCAAATATAATCATTTAAAATGCAATATTTTCAAGATAATTGACGAGGAAAACACAATCCTCTATTAAATTACTGCCATGATCCAATTTGGTTGCTAATTGTTCGAATAACTCCGTCTTCATTATCTTCAATATCCTCATTAGTTGCCATGTTATTTGATACCTCAGCCCTCTCGCTTGCCCCATCTTCAATATTGTCGGAATCATAATTATTATGAAAATGAAGTTTCAAATGATCTCTAACCATCCCTTTCCCATTTATCCCTTCACCATCAATTTTAAAATTATTTTCACTTTATCTATGTTTGGACAATCTTGTTTTTAAACTGATGTACCTGCATATCAGTCAAAGAATTGCCCATTCCAAAAACATTTCAATTTTAGAGACATAATATTTGTGATTATAACCAGAGTAAGAAATCAAAAGTATTTTCTAATGTTGTTAGACCTTGTTCATAACAACTCGTACGGATTCAGTTATTTACCGTAGATCTGACAATTTATTATTCAATACTATATTATAATTGTCATTGTCATCAAGTAGTATTTTTTAGGGCTCTAGGTTATGCCTTCTTCAAAGGAGATAATTATTAGTATTGTAGCAGCAGATATCAGTGAATTGGATAGTTTTTAGAACTTTTTTGAAACATTTTTAAAGGTTTTTGAAGAAAATTCAATTTGGATTGCTTCAAAAGTTCTTTGATTTAATGTTATAAATTCAATTTATTCTGTATCGCGTTCATTGAGTATTGATAGAACAGTATTTACAAGGTAGTTCCATTGTTATCAGACCTAGACTATTGATTCAGAATATTGAGTCTATTGTTGAATATATTTTGTATCGTGTATATTGAGTATTGGTATCACAATATTTACTATGTTGTTCCTATGTTTCCTTGCCACGCGTCCTACTGTGATTCAAACTCTTTCTAACAATTCCATCATATAACTGTTCCTTCTTTTTGAACTTTTCTCATTCTCTTTTGCAAATTATTTCATTTTGTTTTGTTTGTTATCTTAAAGGTCTACTAACTCATCGGTTCAATTTACTTCAAAACATTTTTAATGTATGATGTTTTTTTTAATGTTATTAATTGTACAATATACATACCAACATGCGCACGTTTGAATATCTTCTAACAATATAAATAATTTTATTCAGATGATACCCTTCCATAATAAACTATTTCGGGTTTCAAAGTGCGCTCCTAATACTATGGTCTATTCTTTCCACCCTGAACCAATTAAAGAAACAGACGAAACAACCCCTTTTACAAGGGCTTGGAATACATTATTAGCTGATTCGTCCACATAATCATTAACTTGCACTGAAAATAATACAAGAGCCATACCCCTCCTCGTCTCTTGAGCGCGGATACTGGAGTTCACCTAGTTCTTATTGAAATTAAATTTAATGGAAAACACAGCGAGACCATTAATAATCATAAGAAGTTTTCGAATCGTAATAATGATAATCAAAACAAGAATTACCAAGAGAGCTGCCTGTGCGCTAGACAATAATCGTTATAATCAAGACCAAAGATCAAAGTCTTTTCTTGATATCAAATTAAAGATAAAAGATAGAGATTAACCATATTATGTTGGAAGAGAGCGCATATACGTTATTATGTATAAGTAGATAAGTTTTTTTTATGAGCTACATAATGTTCAAATGAGATAGGTACGAGCGTATGTATGTAAGGTAGGAGGCTTTGAATCACATCACATCCATGCTCTTTAAGAACTTTGCAAACAGGGTCAGTGTGAATTTGAAATGTACTGAACTTGGGGGGTCTCCCTTCAGCAGATACCAATGGTCAAATAATTATCAATAGTTACTTAAGCTCTTTGTTAGAAATCTTAATACATACATAGTATCGTGAAATCATTCAACAGTCCTTTGATATCTCTTCCAAGTTCGTTAGAATAAGCAATAATCAGAACTATGTGTTGAATATAAAGATTCCCAATCAGCTACCACAATAACTATCACTCATGAAGAGCAAACAGAAACCCTGTCGATATCTATTCGTCTTCCATTACAAGACTTGATCTTGTGTGACCCGGTATGGTTTAAGGGAGAGTCGGCAAAAGATCAAAGAGAGAAAGACGAAGAGAGATAGAGATGGTATGGTATCTCGCTCACTCTTTCTCGTCTAAAGTGTTTGTGTGTCGGTAGGCAAGTTCAGGCCGATTTGTTCCGACGATGACCGAAGCTGAGGTGTTAGCTCGGGATCGGCAAACCAATTCTACCGATTCATTAGGAAGACGGGCGAGTTGACTTTACTGAATCACAAGCATTGGAAGGATCAAAGAATTCCTCGAGCTAAGCCAGAGACCGACGGATAAGTGTGACCAATTAGTTCAAATTGTAAATCTTCTTATGTGGAACACTGAATCACCTCTCTCGGCGAGATTCATTTGATCTCTGATTTGATCTTCGTACTTCTCCCGTTGATGCCTATTTGGAGGAGACCTCGGTCTAGTAGTTCTCAATCGTTATTTCTCAAGAAAATGAGACCAAGTAATGAAGAAATTAAACTACACATCTTTAAGATTGTCACAATTTGAGAGCTACTGCATGAGAAAGAAAATTAGTGATACAATATATGAACTGTTAGAATCATTGGATAATGTTTTTTTTTCACTTCAATGAAAAAGTTGTAGATGCAATAATTGTGGAAATACTTGAAAGGGTTCTCTGAAAACATAAAAAGGGACTAACAAGGCCAGGACAGTCGAATAGCTCCGATCTGATTCACAATTTCATCGTGTGAGGGAAAACCTCCACGTGCTAGACTCACAATCCTCAGTCGTGAAAGACCACTTAAACCTTTTGCCTCTTGGACTAAGCTAGTAATTGAAAACTCCTAGTCGAGTGAAGTCGAGCCATATCGGGTATAAAATAATTGCACGACGCCCCGAGTGGAATTTGAATATTAATGAAATGTCTATTAAAAACCATTCAAAGAGATTTAAAACAATAGATTATAATTGGATTATATCATGTCTTAACCCCTACACTCGATATCTGGTAATAGCACGTTGAATCTGATCAATAAACCATTCTTATTTATCGATGCATTGAGGTTAATGCATGATGTAAAACAATTAGGTGTTGTAAACTGATTAGTGGTATTTAAGTTCTCTGCAAGCACTTTGTCGAGCAGCTATCCATCAATCATGCACCAGGGTCGTTATAAATTACTTTTTATGAAACTGACGTCACAATCTATGCATAATTTTATTGCATATTGGATGGAATATTATTTGATTCTACTTGGGTATCTAAATATGGACTGCGGCAAATTTGAATTAGAATAATAATTATTCTAATACAGATTAATTCAATTACCTTCATAATACGTATTGTGATATTGTTATAAAACTTCAAATGCATATTAAAAACGACTTTAGTTAGCATTCAAAATCAATTCAAAAAGCTGGTTTAAGCAGCTTTTTGAATTGATTTTGTATTTTTACCAAATATCCACAAGACGGACTGTAAAATAAACTATTGGAAGTGTAAACTGATTCATTATATAAAATAATATTTTTCAAAAAGTTCCATTTGAAATAACTGATCATTTCCCAAAAAAGAAAAATACAATAATTTGTCAAAAATAGACCAACGCTTTTTCATAAACTCTTAATATCTCAAAGTATTTATTGGAAATTAGGGTTTATATTATGGTTGATCTTCTCGGAACTAAGAAAAGAAAACTGCAGGGAATCGAACCCGGGTCACCTGCTCCAAGTCTGCTATTCTTTCTCGGCCACTGTGACTACAAATCATTCCAAGTATTCATTCAACTATTTTGATGTCGGTCCAAAAGTACCACCAGCATTTCTTCATCTCATGATTCTCAAACCGTTGAAAGCATCAATTAATTTGTTCATTAGTGTTGCATTCGACTGATTATCATTATTGATACAGTTGATTTAGAAATTGATTTTTTTACCGAGTCAATATTTGATGATGGAGCTTTCTCTGTGAGACTCATTAGGCACTCTCTGAGATATAGAACACTTTTTGATCGACTAATTGATGCAAGCTAATGGAGTGTTGGTATAGTGGGTGCTCCTTGATAATAGATTTGTGGTAACAGGTTCCACTTTCGATAGTTAAGAGTCTTGGGCTTATACTGCTTACAGTCATTGTGATGTGTAGATAATGTAAATATGAATCATACGTATTTTCTTGACTGATATTTGTAGACAGAGATGAGTGGTGTGCATTCACAAGTGATGGAACAAAGTCACTCCCAGGATATGACTCGGTCCATCAGTATTGATGAGTGAGTGACAAAGGTGACCTTGAGCGATGCACATTCCTCTAAATCTTTTAAATACTAATAGTTTGATTAGTTTATGTATAATGCTTTTTTCATCTTTCCTTATAAAGCGGCCCTGAATAATACTCTCCATTATACCTTATTATGGGCTTACTCATAATTATGTCATTCAATGCTCGTATATTATAATTTTGTACTACTCGTATTTTCACTATTGGCTGGTTCTCAGCAACCTGTATATTTTACCTGTATATGATCACCGGATATTTTGGCACATCAAGTGACACCAGTTCAATAATATTAATAAAAGTGTGCGGTATACCGTGAACGAAGCAAAATTGAGTATTTCAAGAATTTTGATCAGCGATCTTCACTGGTGTCGATAATAAGAAGAAATCTCGCTATTTAACTCAGGACGACGTAAGATGCACACAGACTTTTGCGCTGATGAATCGTGTTAACCCAAACCCGCGGTATACCGCTAAACACTTCAGAAATACCGCTGCAATGACACTACTGATATCATTTTATTAACAACATACAGCGAAACTATCTTTCATTCAAATAATCCAAACTCCTTCTCTATCTTTACATGTCGGAAGACATCTTGAATGAATTTCTCTCATTTTATACATCCTTGTCCCCTTATCCTCCAATCTGACTTCAGTTCCATCCTCACTTTGTTCATGATTTTCCTTCTCCTTTCTGGGTTAACACGATTCATCAGCGATCAAGTCTGTGTGCATCTTACTTGTAAGCAGGGATCCACAAAGGAATCACTGCTTACATAATTTTCTGTAAACCATTTTCACTGACACAAGACCTTTGTCTGTTTCTGTTTGTTCTATGTCCAGACGGATTTGGCGATCTGAATGAGTTCGGATGTCGAGAGCAGCCAAAGAAGAAACGAAAGTCCCGAACGGCGTTCACGAATCATCAGATTTTCGAGCTCGAGCGACGATTCATCTACCAGAAATATTTGTCGCCGGCAGACCGAGATGAGATCGCCGCATCGCTCGGCCTCAGCAACGCACAGGTGATCACCTGGTTCCAGAACCGACGAGCCAAAGAAAAGCGGGACCGACAGGAATGGTCGAAGAAAGGACTCATGTCAGACTAAGAGGCGCTTGAACGGCTCGTGGCTTAAAAATGTAAGCATTTGAATTATAGTGTTGGTAAATCAGATTGATTTTATGTATTCCTTTCCCAAAATCCATTCACCTCCTTTTCTTAAATAATACATGATAGATTTAGCAAAAAACAAAGAAGTAAATTTGATTTAGGTTCGTTTCATTAACATACCTACATATTTAGGTAACTATTTCAGTAATGAATTTAAATTTTGGTCCCCAAGAAGTAAATTACTCAACAGTTTGCATTTTTATTCCTAAAGTCTCTTTGAACTTTCTTGATGCTTTTGAGAATCCAGTAACAATATCAAATTTCAGTCAACATCGAACTCAATTTGCAGTAAATCATTTCCTTATAGGTTCGACAACATTTGAATATAAGACATCCTCGTTTCCACTGAATAACAGATCGTCCATAAATTATAAGATCATCACCTCATATCATATCTGCAACAAGCACTAAATGAGAAATGCCGCCACCTATTCAGCGATCTGAACATTTTTTTTCTTTTCTTCTTTTTTTCTCTTTTCTTTTCAAATAAGAATGAGAACAAGTTTGAAGCCAATATAAAGAAGTTGGCCGAAAAAGTATTAATTTAATATGATTTAAATTCGCAAATGATATTGCAGAAGATGCTATTAAGTATGCTAATGTTCTCTTATCTGGTCATCTCGTATTATAATTTGCGAATGAGCGCTCAATAGTGCACAGAAAAATCGCAACTTGCTTTCACAATATTTTGTTGTTTGCGATTCCTACTGAAGTAATATTTTGATTCCTACAAAAATGAGATACATCATCATCTCCCTTTTTAAAGTTATCTATGGTCAATTGATCTTAATGTAGCAATACTTCATTAAATTTGATATTCTAAATCTTCTTACATAAATCTTTTATTCCACGATTCCGGTAGCGACATTGTCACATACATGTTGTATGGTCTATAATACATGTGTATATGTATGTCATAGATACATACATACGTCATACTTTGTGGTAACATTAAATTGGACAGCAAAAAAATTTGGGGTTTGCTGTATAATAAGGCGTTCTTCACACCTCGGCCGAGGTGTTTGATTCCTTGCTCTCCTGATCATCACCCTGGAAATGAAATTTTATCGACTACATCCAGCGCATTGAAATTCTTTTATACAAGGGAGTGCGACATTTTCCGCTGGATAATTCCGAAAGAAAAATCTACTTACACAATTTAAAACAAAGAGCATCGCGCACACTTTCCATGAGAAGAAAAGAATTACCTCAGAGGGGCGATACCTTTCGGTTCATTCTCTCTTCACACACCGCTCATTCATTATCTCGGGAACTTCTTAGACTTCAAACAAGCCATTGATAGCATACCGCGCTGGTCCGTGCCGCAGCTCGCAATGAGAAGTGGTACCTTTACGATGGTGATCAGGTAATTGTGTGTCTCTCTCTTCTTAAAGATGTGTTTGGGTACCCGGGTTATGATTAGGATACAGGAGAGGTGTTTAATCGCGCCGGTAGCCCACAGGGTTCAGTCGTGTTGGTGTAATTCTAATAGACCTTGTTCAGATGATTCAGGTTTTTGTAGTGGAATGTCTGGTATGAGCTTGTTTTCTCACATTATTTTATTTATCGTTCATAGCTTGAGTGATGAGTGAATTAATTACAGAATTGATTAGTTTCCATCGATCAACAATTTCAAAATCTTTGAAGAATTGGAACTTTAGTCTATACGAGACGAACTAGTTGTATAAAAATAGGTCGTATTCAAATACTTGCTATTAGCACGCTGATAGAGTAATGTATGTCATGCAGTGATTTATACACATTAGGTATATGAAGTTATTTTGTTACTTGACTGTCAAACACTCGATTACTAAATTTGGGCGTTTTAGGCTTGATAATACATTCTATTGTTCAACTAGAATGTTGACATAAATACCTTTAATGTCACAATGGATTGATATCTAAAATAACACGCAATTTTGTGCCTAATACCATTTTCCCCATGTACCGAGGTACCTACAGTACAACTTTCCAGCATTATCTGTCATTAAAAAATCCCAAGAGAACTCTTCTTCTTCTTTGTCCCTTCCCTTATGCCCAAAAGAGCGTTGGATTCCTTAGATATTCAACATCGGAATTCATTCCCTTGCCTGGATAAAATTGATCAGAAGGGGACTTCCCTCCCCCCAAGAGAACTCGTTCAATCTCATTCATGACTCTCGTGAGGACAAATCAAATAACACACATATCATCCAACTCATCTCGGAAATCAGAACCTATCTCACGATACCCGGATCACACGTCGGAATAGAAATTAAAAATAAAATTCTTCCTCTCTGGGCGGTCGATACTCGGTAGTAAAAAAACTAAAATTAATTTTCGCTTTGATGTTTGTTATGATACGATGAGATTTAAGTAGAATGCTGTTCAACACGCTGTTAGAGTTTGTCTACAGGGTGTTAGGATTTTGTCTAGAATGTCAAGAAGATGAGTTTTTTGAAACGGGTTGGTTATCTTGGTCTGTAAAATGTTCAATAAATACGCAATTCTCAAAAAATATCGAAAATCTAGGACCCACCTTTACATTTTGTACGTTGAAATCCAGCTAAATTGCTCTGTCAACATTGACCAAAAGTCCAAAATGTCCGAAGTAATTGTAACGGAAATACTAAGATCATTGTCAACGATCTTCGTATCTTTGAACATAATTTGTTAAAATAATTGGACGATTCTAAATTTTCATGCACTTGAGTAGTTTAACAGAATAAATGCTATGTGCAATCCTAGAACATACAAGCGTTTTCATTGACTAAAGTCATTCTAACATTTACAATTTAGGAAATAGTAGAACTTTTGAAGTGCATAATAGTGTTATTACATGGTCCTCCATGTT
The DNA here is from genome assembly GCA_024516035.1 of Bactericera cockerelli. Classification (NCBI taxonomy): domain Eukaryota; kingdom Metazoa; phylum Arthropoda; class Insecta; order Hemiptera; family Triozidae; genus Bactericera; species Bactericera cockerelli. The sequence goes on from CM044964.1 coordinate 10,620,889, forward strand.
CTGGCCGTCGAAATCCACTCTTTGTCAAACCCACCGCACGCCAAGAACCAGCCTGTATATTCCGATATGACGTGTTAATGTTCGAGCATAAGGGCCCCGAAATATGTTTTAATAACTTGTGAACGCTATGTGTCAAGATGTAGTTTAGCTCCTCAATTATAAAATCGGTTAACCCTTTCTGTAACACATAGGTATGTTTCGTGGTATGAAAGAGAGTTATTGGGATTTAATGTAACATCTGTAGTGGGTCAATTAATAAAAGAGATTTTTAAAAATTGTAGATTTTTTAGGCCTTCATCACCATCGTTGAAATTGTTGTAAGATTAAGAATACTATGCTGAATTGTCGTGGTGCGCGCAAGCATAACGTCTTAAGATTATGTGTTTAAAAAACAAACCCATATGTCAGCAACTAACTTTATATTTCTTTATCTGTTCCCAGGAGAAGTCCAGATCGACCACCTCTCCCTGTTCAACAACCGCAGTGCTGCAAACGCCAAGAAGAAGCGCAAGTCCCGCACAGCTTTCACCAACAACCAAATATTCGAACTGGAGAAGCGATTCCTCTATCAGAAATATCTGTCGCCGGCCGACCGCGACGAGATCGCTTTGTCGCTCGGCCTCAGCAACGCGCAGGTGATCACCTGGTTCCAGAACCGACGAGCCAAACTCAAACGCGACATGGAGGAGCTGAAGAAAGACGTCGAAACAACGCAGCTGTTGAGCGCAGCGGCCGGTGTCGGGCCGATGGCCATTGGGCCAACGGCCGGAGAGAACAACTTTCTCCAGAACATTCAGAACTTGTCCATTCTGAAGAAGAAGGCCACGCCCTCTGGTGGGGGCGGGGAGAGTGAGTCTTGTGGCTCACCAACACTAGCGCACTCTGGAGATCAGAATGAAAGTTAAGCTGAAATGAGCAACTCATTTTGTTGTTGGTTAGCTCAGCCCTGATGGTCTCCTGGTTAGCGATTAGACTGTGAGGCACTCTGTAGTCTTGCAGGACAACCAAAACATTGCATTGTATTAATCAATGCGTGTTTTCCTGATGAATTCAGGTCGAAGTTTAGAGCCATCTTCTAGGACTCCCTGAGTTCAAGTTTATAAAAAGCGTATTGATTCAAATGGAAAGTTTCATTAGCCCATCAAACCTGACGGTCTTCATATTAATTTAAAGCTTTAATTGACATGGGATCAATTGTTGGTTGATCAAATGTCTCAATTTTGTATTATTTAAGAATTTAACCTCGTTTTAGAGCTTGGAATTTTAAAGCACAAACTCTTTCTTTTATTATTTCTAATAGAACTACTGCTCCTGGCATTTTTGTTTGTACGAAGGAGAAAGTATATTCATAAGTAAATCCCAAAGTCATTGTACATTTATTTAATGTGTAAAAAAAAGTTCCTATTATCACAACCTTGTAAACTAGAACGTGAATGTCTTGTAAATTTGGTAAATATGTATTCTTTCCTTTGTACTTATCAGACAACTTTTGTTTACAAATTTTACAATAGAAATTATTATATTATGATAGTAAATTATTAGAAACTGTATTATTCAGGCCTCTACATTTCAGACTTCTTTGTTCAGCTTCGAAGATATACATTTGTACCTACAGTAATTATTTATGATACAAGATAGAACATAAAGTTGGTGGATAAACAAAATACAATAAAGTTATACCTACAATCTACATGCCTACTTTTGGAGTGTTGAGAATTCATCTTGGATCTTTTTTCGATAGCTTCGATCCCAACAGTTTTTTTATTTTGACTTAGGTAAATGCATTTTAAAATACGAGTATAAATGTTATTTTTATTAATTTTGTTGCATTTCTGCCAGTTATGGAGGCTTGGGAAATCCACGTTTCTATAGCATGTTAAAATATCAATCCTGTTTGTAAGTATTACTGAACATGTATATTGTTTTAAATATCTATGTTGTGCATTTTTCTGTGTATCTCTGTATGTTTTCATTCAATTTAAAGTTAACTATTAAAAAAGATCACTATTATTGTAACTTTCATTTGTATTTTCCTGTAAGATTTTCATTTCCCCTGTAAAGTGTATACCTAAACTCAATAGTTCCATTCTAAATCTTTAACAAGTACGAAAAAAATAAAATATTAAAATGCCTAATTAAATTATTGAAAATTAATGTCAAATTGTTTTTTTTTTTATATAATATTATATCGATTATAATTTAGAAGAGAATTTTCTCGCTCGCAATAGTTCTTGATCCAAAAATATCAGAGGCGATCCAAAGGGGCAACACTGGCAACAGCTCGAGCATCAGAGGCACACTTCCTTTTGGTAGCGTGTTGGAAGATTTTTTTTATCTTTGAAATACAAATAAAAAAGTGAAAAATTAGAATAAAGTCAGAAATCATTTCCTCGAACTTGCCATCTTTATTATAGTCCAGATTAATTAGAAGCACAACCTTCCGTTCCAAAGCACGGGAAGTGAACCGTTACTAACAGCAATACACACAAACAAGGGATGATCATTTCTTAATGTGCTCTGGTAAAATATTACCTATTTAATAGAACATCATGAACAAAAGACGAGAATAGGAAGACGATCCACTGTAACAAGCAGAAGTCTAAATGAAGTGGAACGCGGCGTAGACAAACAAACCTTCCGAGACAAGAACAACAAACCATTTATTACGAGCAAAACAAATGAGAGATGTATAAAATGTGATTAAATACCCACCTAATAAATACGAGACGAGTAGCTACCCCTAATGTACTAGAAGCAGATGGTGAAGAAGAAGATCTACGGTTCGATTCCAAGCCAGAAAGATTTATCTATGGCATTATTTGAACAATATTTGACCAAAACATTTATTTTTGAGCAATTTATACATCATCATCATAGGGTGGCGTCGTCGTGAACGATGGTAGCCAGACAGTGGATGAATGACTCAGCACTTCTACCACTGTCTTTACAAGGAGGCTAATAATTGGTAAGGGCCCCCAGAACCAAGCCAATGCTGGTCTACTCCCTGTTTATAGTCCCCCAGCCAGACTTAATACATAATATTCTAAAATAATGTATGTTACTGAAGCCTCGGTTCTCAAAGCTCTCGATATACCAACTTATCTTTTGAACTTAAAGTCGGATTATTATACATTTGTATATTCTGATCTTAGGTTTTCGAGTTCAAGATTTAAACCCCTAGAAATTCTTAAAGCATATTTTGATTACTCTGCACATAGATATTTTAGATATAGAGAAAGGTTAGTACCTGTAACTAAATCAGGGAAATATTTGTTCCCAACATAGGTATACTTTTTTTTTAAGAGCAATTAGAATCCAGACCAAAAAGATTCTCATTAAATCGGATCTGCCCACAACGCATCCAGCTGCAAAGGAGTCTGCCCAAGACACAGATATATCCAAGTCCTTTATTTTAAGGTTAGGGTCTCCAACAACATTTCCAAGAGAAGAGATGCCGAATAGTGACGACAAATTCGGTTCCAGTCCAGTTGCAAACGGTTTATCGGAGGCACCAGATGAGAGGAGATGAGGGTCTCAGTGGTTAATTAATTGGTTCATTGTCTCAAAGTGGAAGCTACCCTTGTCGGGGACTCCGGAGGAGACACACAAAACTATGAAAACCAGAGAGAGCACAAAAATCAAGCGTAAGAACAACAATAATGTAGTAAAAACTAAAATATGACACATCTATGTAGAAAGATGTTGTTTTATATATTAAAAACAAAAAAGGAAGACAAAAACTTTTAAAAGTATTGAGGGGAAATGATCCAAACAAAGAGAGAAAAAAACATTAGAATAAAAACGATCTTCAGTCAGTCAGTCAAATCAGAAGTCAAAAGTATTTTTGACTCAGTTCCACCAAACCGTTTAGTCAAAATGGCATAACAGAAAGAATAACATAGGTCATAAGGACAATAACATAAAGATACTGTACATAGCATATAGACAGAAAAGCAGTCACAATTATTAGATACTTCTTATCAATAAATTTCCCAATTAAGTAAATCAACAAAAGAATAAGAGAAGAAAGAAGCACAAAAAGAAAAAGAAACAAAAATACACTTAACTTAATTATTATCACAGAAGAAGAACTTAAAATCTTACAAAATGTCGCACACACAAACATCACCGAATCCCCCTTCCAAGAATTCATCCACGGCGGGGTTGAACCGCTGTCTCCAGACTGCAAAACCCAGGGGCTGTCGCCCAGGATTCGTCAGGACTTCAGGAAGTTCATAGATTACACAACTGTCAACCTTTGTCGCCGCAGTGCAGGGACCTAGAGTAATGTGACGAACAATATTGTTAACCTTTAACTGCAAAAGCATCTTTTTTTGTTTTCTTGTGAGCTGTTGTGTTAGATTTCTACATGTGAAGGAGGCACTTCATTGAGGCAACAGTTAAGCATGTAGCAGTTGCCATAATTATAAAAAAATTAAGTTGTCTACTAGAAAATCCACATCCACAACTAATGAACTAGTCACATCCACCAATTAGTGAACTAGTCACATCCACCAATTAGTGAACAAGTCACATCCACCAATTAGTGAACTAGTCACATCCATCAATTAGTGAACTAGTCACATCCACCAATTAGTGAACTAGTCACATCCATCAATTAGTGAACTAGTCACATCCACCAATTAGTGAACTAGTCACATCCACCACCAATTAGTGAACTAGTCACATCCATCAATTAGTGAACTAGTCACATCCATCAATTAGTGAACTAGTCACATCCACCAATTAGTGAACTAGTCACATCCACCAATAATTGAACTAGTCACATCCACCAATAATTGAACTTTTGTGAACAATTAGTGAACGCATTTACCAATTAGTGAACTAGTCACATCCACCAATGTAAATATTCTTCTGAGGGTTAAGTGCATGCGTACTAACAATGAGGATAAATAAGAGAGAGAGAGAGAGAACCGCGTTATCTATTCCCTAATTAGGTTATCAGCCCGGGGAACCGGGTTCATTTGTAATTTGTAATGCCTATTATGTGAGGACTTTGTAAAAATATTACTGTTGTAATAATATTGTTTTAATATCAACATTTCAAGAGATGGAGAGTCACGCGGTACGTACCCCACACAAAATCTTTTCGGTATCATCAATTGGGGTTTTAAATTTAAAAAGAAGCTTATCTTTCATGGTAGGGGAGAAACTATATCCCCCAAAAAACACTACGTGTAAAAATAGTCGTCAAGTGTTGGAATGATTAAAAAGAAGTGATATCAAAAACGTCAATTTTCTATGTTAGAAGGAATCATTTTAATTCCTTGATAATTCAACCAAAATAATAGCCTCACAACAACAATACACCTTTGAGCAAACTTCGATTTGGTATTTTGAGAATTTATCCAAAAAATAGCCACATAACAAAACAATGCTCTTGTAAGAATAATGTTGCATAATTACAGAACCATTGTTCTTACAAGAGCATTGTTTTGTTGTGTGGCTATTTTTTGGATAAATTATCAAAATACCAAATCGAAGTTTGCTCAAAGGTGTATTGTTGTTGTGAGGCTATTATTTTGGTTGAATTATCAAGGAATTAAAATGATTCCTTCTAACATAGAAAATTGACGTTTTTGATATCACTTCTTTTTAATCATTCCAACACTTGACGACTATTTTTACACGTAGTGTTTTTTGGGGGATATCACTATTTTTTTATTTAATTGATTTTCCTCTGGTAGATGAAAGAAAAACTAATCAACAGATAAAAGAAAAAAGACTTTTAATTTAAAGATGTTGCGATACGCAGTAATATTATAAGACGATCATATAAAATGTTGGGTAATTTATATTGAACTAGTGAGGTGACACTACTTTGTTTAAGGAAAAAAGTTTTAATGAGTTGCATGCTCGAAAATTATATTGTGACCCAAGTACTGTTCTGTAAATAATTACAATTGCAAGGAGAAAAAAATTATAGAAAAAAAAAACATTGAAAAGATGCTGAAAGAAAATTTCACAGTACTTGCTGAAGAGAGGAGAAATCTTGAGATAACAGGTGTGATCCTTATTTGAGTGACACTAGATTGCGCTCAGCAATTTTATTGATCTTTTCAAAATTTGAAACCCACTACCGAGGATCACTAACAAAAAACTACCCCGTTTCATTATTTTTGGCAATAATTAGAGATAGGTGATATCAAGTATTTCACAGAACTGGTACTTCAGTAATCGATTACTTAAAAGTACCGAATATTTATCCAATTACTTTTGCACTTGGTGTTTGAGGTTATGAGAGAGGATGTAAATGGAATAATGGATTCCAGTAATCACTCAAGAACCAAGTACAAAAGCACCGTTTTTTCATTATTCAGTACACTAACTAAATCTCACAATTTTGCATTCAGAACGTTTAAAGGAGATGAATCTCGGTTCACAAAATTTATTGGGTGTTTTAGTTTCAAGTGTTTCAATAGATTAGAAGCTCCACTTCTTATTTTATAAACTGTATTACATAATGTACATTTCCCTAAACCGTCCGATTGTTTGACAAGGAAGTTTCAAATAGAACACTTGTTTCTACGAGACAAAGAGAAAAATATTAGGATACCGACAGCCTGAATATTATTCATAGATAATATCGGAACAATTAAGTACCTCTCGCTGCTGTACCCAGTTCTAGAGATGGGTATTTGGGTAATATTGTAATTGTAATACCGAGTATTTCATAGAACCGGTACCCGGTATCGTACCCGGCCCCAGTGTGTAATACCAAGTATTTATTAGAACCGGTACCCGGCTACTACGTACGACACGTCCGTCGGTACTCGGTCCCGGTGTGTAATACCGAGTATTTCATAAAACCGGTACCCAGTACGGTACGGGGATCCGGTGTGTTATACCGACTACTGAGTATTTCATAGAATCGGTACCCGGTTCCAGTACTCGATACACGAGTATAATAATCGGTTCTTGTACCATTGCAAGTGATTGTACCATTATAATACGAATCACGCACTACGCATTAAAGAAAAAAAAAAAAGCTTTCGAGAATACAATTATTGTTTTCCTGTAATTGATTACTCTATAAATGAGAACCAGTACATACTAATTACTCTCAATAACCGGTACTTTTTGAGTAAAGTAATTACTCGTACCCATCTCTACAATAAGCACATTAGGTAAGGAACGACTCTCACCAGAGGGCTATTTTATTATTTATATTTATATACAGGGCATCCATAAAGTATCACCCAGGCCTGGGTTTCTCGAAAACGACTCAAAATATCAAAAAACGCAAAACCCGTATTCCTTTATTTTTAAGAGGATCAATTTTTAGCCAAAAATAAAATTTGCCTATAATGCCCCAGTCGGGCTGGACATGAACCAATTTTAAAATCCTAAATAGAATGATATGTCTTGTGAAATATTGTTTTAAAGGTCTCATTGAGAGAATTTCATTACAATAAATTTCAGTGAATTATACAACTTGCCGTTCATGAGATACAGGGTCGGACGTCCTGCGTAATATCTATATATATTTTTTAAGAGATGGGTGGAAGAGATTACCACAGGCAATAACCCCGCCCTTTAGGTCGGACATTAGTGTTATTTCTTTTTACTTTTTTTCCTCCTCTAAACACTTCAGACTCTAGAGTCTGGAATCACAGCCCTACCCAGACTGGGTGAGGTAAATGTAGGTAGCTGGAACGATTCCCAGCGAATGGAGGGTAAAACCCTCCCTCCTGACTAGTTCAAATCAGGACGTTAAAACCAAATACAATCAACTGGTCACCATCGTTTTAAAATGACGTTGGTGTGATAATTGGTGCTTCTTTTGTGGAACTTCAACCAGTATGTAATAATGAAGAAAAAAAAACATACCTCTTTAATCATAAAATCTATTACCAAAAATTAATTAATAATCAACTAGTGTTTTAACCTTGTGTTGAAAAATTAGTAATGAACTCGTTAAAAAACGGACAGCTCGGTTTAGTGGTTTTGTTTATAATACAATTTTAATTATATTATGTACCTGTTGTACCTACGTACAATACGTACATACATGGTAGGTGGATGGAAATTCGATCTTGGTAAAATAAAGAGGGAAATGAAAGTGCCGAGTATTATTGTATGTTCCTAAATTGCCTCTTACTATGGCTCTAAGAAATGTTGACCAATATATTTGCCTAACTTCGAGTTGCTAAACATGGTGTCATTTCAGCATAATCAGTAGATATAAACAGAAGAAGCGAGAAATGATACTAGATATACATTTAATAATTATAAATTAATAGGCAAGAATATATCCTGAAAATACCCTGAAAAGATGGATAGATGGATAATTAGATTGTCACAAATCAATGTTGATCGAGTTAAACCATACTCACTTCATTCGAAATTAAACGGTCAAAGGAGGTTGACTCAAAGAAGCAACTACTGTTTTTTTTCTCACGAGAATACCGGACATCCAAAGTACAGAGTAAAAAAAAAAATCTACCTAGCCGGGATTCGAACCCAGGTCACCTTGCAAACTTTTTGTTTTACCTACACCAGTCGACGACCACAGAAAGTGTTCAATACGTAATATCTCTATATATAAAACAGAAAAAAGGACTACCTACCTACCTACCTATGTTTGTTTGTTTGTTTGTTTGTTTGTTTGTCCGGAGTTGTTTAGCCAAAACGGTAAGAGATAGCGAAAAATGTCTCAGAATTGACCCCCCCAAAACCATTATCGCTTTGTCCATAAAAATTATAAAAAGTTCAAAAAGGCATTGCTGTCCAGCAGTACGGCCATGCCTTAGTAAATTTGAAATTTAGTCCCGTTGCAAAGCACGGGCAAACGGCTAGTTTTATTATATTTATCATTTGATCTACAATAATCAATATTTTTGCCTCTTACTGGCCACCATTTTATACACTTCTCATAATATAGACCTAGGTAGTTTACCTCTTGATGTAGAAATCTTTGAATGAAGTTATAAAACGTTATTATTCCATCGTACATTAACTGGCCTGTTGGCAGCTTGGATGAAGCAAAGACGATTTAATGTCTTCCTTATTTTAAGTTCTATGTGAGGCGAAGTTTTTTTTGTTACTCTCATAAATATAAAATCAGTTTTTTCTTTTTATGTCTCACACTGTCGCTGATTTTTCTAAAAAATTATTTACATCGTAGTATAATTTTGCGTAATTAGACGTTTGGTAAGAACCTTCAGTCATCCACGTGGGATAATTAGGCGTGGCTCCAGGGTTCATTATAAATATTCCTTTAGAGGGCTTTAAATACTTTTCTACTTGTTTCAACCATCTGAAATTAAGTGATCTCATTCCCTTTGACTAGACCTTCCTAAAAACACCAAAAATACATCTCTAAGATAACAATAGACGGCTCTGGGCTCCATAATAAGTATTCCTTTCAGAGGCTGTAACTCAAGTTTGGTCCAGTGTAATACTTTGGTTATATTTTTATATTTTTTCCTATGATAAGGCCTTTCAAAAAATACCACAATCGCAGCTCCAAGATAACCAGGGGCGGCTCTGTGCAACTTTCCGGTTTTATTTTAGAAGGCTATATCTCCTATCCTATAAAAAATAAATACTTGAAACTATAAAAGGTATGCAGAAATAAAAATTCCCTATCCAAAAACGTAGCTCATGTATTTCCACGATAAGCACACGTTGCTGTACCCTTGACAGAAAATTGGTCTGAAAAAAAAAACCCGTATGAATAATTTCATGAAATTCAAGATTTTACGCGTGGCCAGAAAACGACTTTAACTGTACGTAGGAATCTCGCGCTTTCGTGAAACACAATCTATTTTTGCGTCTCATTACGAATTTTAAATAAAAATTGATAAAAGTTAGCGTGAAGTGGGCGAAAACAATAAAACAAAATACATATAAACTCTGTTTCGTGTTAATATAGGCCGGCTGGCTGGCGCTACTTGACGAGCGCTCGCCTCCCGGCGAGCTTGATAAAAGCAACTTTGAAGGGGAGAAACTATATAAAAGCAACACTGTCAATAATATCTATAATGTAATAATTGATAGATAATATTTATTAAAAATCTTTTAGTATCATGGTTGTATGTATTATGAATTATCTTCATATTTATTATTGGAAATATAATTTCTGTTTTGACTCTGCTTAGTCTTTACTGATTGGTTTTTACTAAATTTATATAAAGAAACGGATTCTGTTCGAAAACAAAATATACTGTTCCATTATACCACCTTCAGCTTTAAAATTACATTAAGGTATTATAATTTATTATAACTAACTTGTTTTATTATTGAAAAAAATTGTTACATACATATGTAATTAATTTTAAATAGTGAGGTTGTGCAATATACGTACGTAAGATACGTACGTATTTTTATGGAACTCTAGTTTAATTAAGGAATTGTACGCATGTGCAAAAACGAGTGTTCATCAGATACGGTCAAAAAGCTCAAACTGTCTAATTTCTGGAAAAATAAAAAATGGTATTAGTATCTACAACTTCAAAAGAACGGAGGATATCTATTATCTATCTGTGTAATGTCCGTTGCACCTCGGTGTCCACAGATCTCTATAAACCAACAAGAACCAGTTGCTCCCTAGTAACCTGAGCCAATGCCAGAGCTCGAGCATATAATTGGTTTGTTTACACAGAGAACTAGTTTTTGTTGATATTTATCAAAACGTAAACAAACAATCAATATGGCCATACCTTCCTGTTCTTGTAATGGCTCCCTCAACTTCTCATCTGAAGATGTTATATATTTTTTTCACCTGAAGATATTATATATTTTTTTCACCTGAAGATATTTTGAATTCCATTTGTGTGACCGGTAGATTTTTTAGTATCCATTGAAATGAATTGAATTGATTTATTTATTGGTTTGTTTACATAGAGGACTGGTTTATTTACATATTTATCAAAACGTAAACAAACAGTCAAGATGGGAATAGTAATGGCTACTATTCCCTCGACTGAAATCTTTGTGTGATGGGAAGATTAAGTCTTCATTGAAAAAAAATTAGGTACTGGTTTGTAAATTATTATTATTTTATTATTTATGTATTTTTTAAGTTTAGTCTACTCTGCTTTATTGTTTGTTTGGCTTCTTCATTAATTTCATTATAGATTTTTGTGATTGGTAGATTTATTATTTTTCTAAGAATAAAGATTTTTTGTTCTTGATATTTATCAATATTCTTTGAATCATGATATGTGTAAAGCATTTGATATTTTCCTCTCAAAAATAATCTACCCAAAAATTTGCAGAAATTCTCCTCCAATAATGTATGGACTTGCTGAAATTGTTAATAAGAAATGAAAAAGTGTGAAAATTTAACAAGATCACACCTAGGAAATAATTGGTAATTAGCTAGTAGATGACACCACAACCAAATAGGTAATTAGTAATTAGGTACCATATATTATTATACATATATTATAATCGAAATTATCATCTTTAAAGCTTTCAAAGGGCACGGATCTTGAAATTGTTACAGTTTTATTTTTTAATAAATATTCATTTAAAAATCCTTTTAAACAGACGAAGGAGGTTTGTTGACAAAGCAATGTTTCTTTTTCTTAGTTTTTTATTATTAGCATTTATTATAGTGTGCTAATAATAAAAAAAAATCTGGTGTAAACATCACACGACTTTCCTTATCATATTAGGAATGGGAACAGGACCAAAAGCCACTGGTGACTCAAAGGTAACAGTCAGCTAAAAATCAAAGCCAAATTCGTAATCAGCAACTCAAAATCATTGGATTTGATATGTCACAATCCCCATCTAGGATGAATAATAAAAAAGTTAGTCTGAGCGGGTCCCCCCCCAAAATACCGGTAAATTGGGGCCGAGGTCCAAAAAGTTCAAGATATCAAAAAAATGATAAGAAGAGACCCCTATTATTTTTTTAATCTAAGAAAATGTTGTTCTGTAACTTTCTTTGTATCTTTAACCAATTCATAGAAGCGGCGCTTGCGGCCAATATTTGCGGCCCTGCGGCCGCATTTTGCGGCCGATTTCAACCAAAAGTTTCGTGGTTCGTCTGGTGTATAAAATTGATTTGCATACCAAATTTCAAGTCTCTAGCTCTTACCGTTCTTGAGATATCCTGTTCACAGACAGACAGACAGACAGACGCACGGACCAATGGCTAAAAACAACTTTTTTGGTATCCTGAGGCTATGATTCGTCCAGAAATGTGAAAAACTGGGTAGGTCAAATTTTCGACGAATACAATACTTTCCTTATTATAGGATAAGGAAAGTAAAAACATACATAATATTATTAACATAGTAGATAAAATAATAAATTATACAAATTTAGAATGCTAGAATATATACCCTATCTCAAAATTAATAGTTACCATATTTGTGTGTTTCGTGTTATCACAACTACTCAAACTTGCTTTATTAAATCAACGCTGAAACCTAGACTTGAACGCCTGACCTCCAGGTTACAAGTCCGCCGCCTTATCGTTCGAGCTACTGAGAACGGTATTGATCGAGATACTCAAAGTTTATAAAAGAAATTGAAACTGTGTAAAAGAAACAGTGTAAAGAAATGTTTCACTAATAGATATGTATTTCTAAAATCATTATTATTCAACACTTTATTCAATATAAATGGACATTATTTATGTACAGTACAAATAATTATTTTAACAATACAAAAATGGAAACAATATATTACAATAAAAAATAAAATAGAAAAATATATAGAAACATATGTATGTCCTAACTAAAGGGCGGGGTTATTGCCTATGGCAATCTCTTCCACTCAACCCTATATTGTTCATTAACACCCTGTGTTAATAGTTATATGCACACAATTGTACATAGATATGAGTATTTATTTACTATAATTATTTAGTAGTTACACATACCTATACATAGACAAAACTAATATAAACTCTTCTCATACGTCATGAAGATCATCACACTCATGATAAGTCTTTCTATAGAATGCCGAAGATCTAATTATTACGCCAAAGAGAAATGTTGATAATCCTAACAAACAGATTAACAACAACAAGAAAAAGTAATAATAATAAGAAAACAATACCAGTAAAAACATTATCATCATAGTTATCATTAGTAGAAAACATATTGTCTTTAATGTTATAGTTAGTACAATTACTGGGCTTGAATTTGAAGCGAGTAGTGGTTGTGCATTTGGCCAATTTTCTGTTCAATTCTATTTATTGTAAAGACATCCACCCTTCAGTGAACTAGTTACATCCTCTAATTTTTTTTTTTTTTAACGAGGGGAAAATTTTTCCAAGGAAACAGTGAACCCGATACGCAAATAGCAAACAAAACCGAACACAACCTAGGTTGTCATAATTAAGCTAAGCCAAACCTGAACAACAAGGAAAATGTTGCTTAACCTAGGTGACTGAAGGATTTGAGGTGGACTAAATATTGTTATTAGGTGGCGGGATTATTCACATATTAGGCAATTGCCGGGAACTTCACGATTCGGCCCAAATTACCTGAGTAGACCTTTTTCATAGCATGATTCGGCCCGAAAAAAACACTAAAAAAGACAGCATGATTCGGCCCATAACACACTATCGAGTTTTGATCCCACACAAAATATCCCACTTTCATTCTAACAAAAAGTCCCACTTTCATTCCACCAAAAAGTCCCTATAAAATAGTATGGAAACGTTGCCCTGAAAGAACTGAGAACAATGGCGATGTTCACGATGTTATTGTTTTGAACCAGTAATAGTCATTTTTGTTATCAGTGTTTATTTGAGTGTTTGACAGTAGGGTTAGGTAAAATACATAGAAGGCCATGCCTCAAGAATATAGTAGGGTTAGGGATAATACATAGAAGGCAATGCCTCAGGTTTATAGTAGGGTTAGGTAAAATGCATAGAAGGCCATGCCTCAAGAATATAGTAGGGTTAGGTAAAATACATAGAAGGCCATGCCTCAAGAATATAATAGGGTTAGGGTTAATACATATAAGGCAATGTCTCAGGTTTATAGTAGGGTTAGTTAAAATGCATAGAAGGCCATGCCTCAAGAATATAGTTGGGTTAGGTAAAATACATAGAAGGCCATGCCTCAAGAATATAGTAGGGTTAGGTAAAATACATAGTAGGCCATGCCTAATACATAGAAGGCCAAAGCCTGATATACATAGAAGGTAATTCCGTAATTTAATGTTGAATAATAAAAAATCCCTCAATATGTACGGTACTTAGTATGTTGCACTGGGCCGAATCGTGTTGTTTATTTTTTGGTCAAGATAACGTTTTGGGACGAATCGTTCGGTGACCTTTTTTACCTGAAATCGAAAACCTTTTTCATAAACCTTTTTGGGCCGAATCGTAATGCGCCCCAATTGCCATTGCCATAGGCAATAACCCCGCCCTTTAAGTTAGAACATTCATGTCTTTTTATATCTAATAAAGTGTGTAATAATCATAAGAATACCAAAGGCATTCACTCACTTTTTAATTCGGGTTTAACGCCGCTTTCAACTGCATGGTCCTATAACGACGGGGGTGTTACCCTCCGTTAACCTCACCCAGCCTGGGTTGGGCCGAAATGCCAGCATCACGAAGTCTTCACCTCGCTGGACGTTGCTTAATTTCGGTGATCCTACGAGAACCGGTGCATTCAACGCGCCATCGACGCTGACATACACCTATCTTTCATCAGTATTATCAGCAACCTGTCTCATTTTTTAGAATAGATAAGGCTAATTCAAGATTCGTAGTGTTGGCACGAGTATACCCACATAATATCACTATAGGTATGTATTCTAATTCTAATTTTTTCAGCTCCTCAAATTAATGATGATCACTAGAAGCCGCGCGTCTTTTACTTTGGCGGCAAACCCGTTTGTTCTTTTAGCTCTCATTACAATACGTATAATTACACGCTTACATAAACATATTGAACATAAACATGAGGATCATATTGATGTGTACTATACCGGGTCGCTCACGAACCGTTGAATTGCCCCTGTTTCAGTTGTACATATTTTTTGTCCTGTATAATAACAATATGGTCAGATTTAATAAAGGTCGGTGTGATAATTGGGGCTTCTTTTGTGGAACTCCAAACGGTTTTTCATTAATAAATATTATTAAATAGAAGTAATAATGACAAAGAAATAGATAAATCTGGAAATATTATTTACAAGAAAATTTTAAAATAAACAGATAGAATATACAACCTATGGCTCTCTCTTCAACCCAACCTTTTAGAGACGTATTTTAAACCAAGGTTAAAACAAATCTGAGCGAAAGCGCCATGCAGTCAATACCTAATCCGAGATAAAGAGCCCTTTGACTGGTGGAAAATACCACTAGTGTTCCCTTGGATTTGTTAAAAATTTATTTTATAATTTGGGCCTTCAATTTTCTTTTTTTTTTATCATAGGGTGGTGTCATCGTGGTAGCCAGACAGTGGAGTAATTTTTCTTTTCAAGTTCAGTTTTTCTTTTGTGTCGCTTTCATTGGTTAAAAAGTATAATCTGCATTATTATAATCGTCATAACAATAACTAATGCATTGTTCGCGAAATCAGTCTAAACAAAAATCAAATCATATTGAATCAGTCGGTCGAATTCATTTTTTGCACGGTAACAAATATTTCATATAAATGTAACGTTTGGTCTTCCTTACAGCAACTTCCTTTAGATTAAAAGTTCAATTATAAAACAGGATTAATTTTATTTAAGAAGAGCTAGACCCTCCCTCAAGTCGGAGTTTCAACCAATCACAGCGCACTATAGCTTGATTTGAGGGACAGTCTGGCTTATCCTACTTTTAAACCTGTTCTATAATTCGGCCTTTAATGATTTCCATACGTTCCGTTTTGTTATCTTAACTTGTGTTTATACTCGTTATAGTTTGGGAGTTTTGATATCATTAGTTGATAAGGAAAGTGTAATTATTTTATGCTTTTGTGGTCAATGTGTTGTCCGATTCGAACTCTTAAAATCGTTATGTCTTTTCTGATCAAATCAGTTGTTACAGAGAAAACTTTTATTATTTAAGAAATAGCGCGTGTGTCTTGGCTACCATTACAAGTGTGTGAAGTTCGAAGAAATATTTTATTTGTAAAAAATATAGTAATGTATAATGTTAAATGATATTGTAGATCTATTGTGACCAAAGTATAGAAGACTTTTTATACATCTGGGTGGATGTGACCTCTCTTTGATTTCCAAGTCCCTTTATAACCGAAAATGTCTTGTTTTCTATTTTCCTTGCAAGATCCCAGGTTCAGTTGGATTAGTTTGTATCATGTGTCTTTTATTCTCATTTTGTGGCCGAATTCTTATGTCTTCGTTGTTTCAGATGACAATTTCGGAATGTTGGTATGCATTCTTTGTTCTGTAAGATCATCTTTGTCTTCGGATCTGTGATTAAAATTAATGCTATACAAGACTGATCCAACCAAACCTACAATAATTACTGTGATGGGTTTATTGACGATATTGATGACAATGTTGTGAATGTTGTTCTTCCAAGTTCGGCAAGGATACTAAAACACATTTAATCTCTTTTGTTATGTGTATTTTTTAAAAAGATGCAATAATACTTATCAGTCTTATTACTTACCTATGTAATAGGTAGGTAGTAAAACATTATTACTATCAAAAGTATCATAACCCTAACAGTTTTTACTGGTTCCTTCTTCCATAAAAAATGTATAATTGAAATGACTGCCCCATATAATTTATTACCTTCCTATCTTTATATTATCTTTTTTTTTTTTGGCCATCCAAAGAGGCAAATTTTGCACCTTTCGGCGAGGTAGTCAGATGAAAAAATAAATAAATGTTAAATCAATTTTGATTGTCATTTCTAATTCTAAGTAACATGATGACTGACTACCCTTATAATTTATTGCGTTCCTATCTTAATATTCTTTTCTTTTTTGGCAATCCAAAGAGCCAAAATTTGCAGTCTTCGACGAGGCAGTCAGTTGGAAGAAAAAGTATTACATCCATTTCGATTGTCATTTCTACGTAAAGCTTTCTTTCTGAATTTCGTTCGAGTAAGTCATGCGTCCCACTTGGACAACTGGTCTGAATGTTTTATTACAATCAGGAATTCGGGCAGGATGACTCATGGCGCGAGGAATTTGATTCCGAAAGTCTGGGAGAACCTCCATCTGGTCTAATTGCTACAGGCATGCCAATGATTGAGACGGATCTTGCATACGTAATTTTCCATCCAGAGTAGAAATAATAATGATTTCATGTCCATGAGAGAGGGAGGAAAATATACAACTTAATGGAGACTTTTGGACAGTAAGAAAAGAAAAGAGAGAAGTTAAGTAGAGAAGAGACGAAAATTAGATAAGGAAAAAAGAAGAAGATGAAACAATACAAAAAGCGGACTAATTATATTGAAAATATTTTTAGGAGAAGTGAAGCAGAGAAACCGGAGTGAAAATTAGAAAAGTAAAGAAGGAAAAAGCAAAACAAGGAAAGCCAAGGAAGATATAGGCTGAAAGAGGATATTAGAAAATGAAGAAGATAAGAACCAAGATTGAAAGTTTGAGAAGAGAACTAGATTTAAATAAAGAGAACCAGAGATCACAAATATTATGAGAAGCGAAAATTTAAAAATGAATAAAAAGCTATAATAAATCTCAGAAGATATCTAGGTAGGTATTCTTGAGAAAAAAAATCAATCTGAACATAAAAGAGAGCAATATTTGTGAAAACTAACCAAGAAACATCAATTTATTTATTTTATATTGAGATGGTTGTTGTTCATGACACACTTCATACAGTGGACATTTTTATTGAATGGTGTTGAAAAATTGGTTTTTACAATAGCTTTGTTTTCATTTTGCATATTAACGGAGTTCACCCTAAAGTGACACACCTTATTGTGATACGTAAAGCTCATCAAAACACAATTGTAAACTTTTCAAACATGGGAGTAACTAGATTATCTAGTCATAGTAAGCTGACAGTCTAAATAAAGTACTACTAATGGTACTTAGTCAAAACCATTTCTCTTAAAAAATATCAGTGATTAGCGGCAGTGTTATTATACTCACAAGTATGTTGAACATGGTGTTGTTAGTTATTATACTCACAATAATGTGTTGAACATAGTGTTGTTAGTTATTATATACTCACAAATGTGTTAAAAATATTACACGGATACTCATTCGGTGACACTCGACTACATCAAAAGCTTTCGCGGCGTCTAAGAACAGCCAACTGGTTGTATGTTTGCGGTTCTTGTGGATGGTTTTCTAGCCCGCGGTACCGATGGTGTTATCCCCGTTGCGGTTTTAACAAGAAATGTTTGCTTGAAAATAAGCTGGAGCTAGAAAAAACTAGAGTGAGAAATACTATCAGTGATATCACTAATCTTATATGGGATAATTTAAATCCTATAAAGGGGTTGAATGGTATAGATTGCCTTAAGCAATAATCCCGCACTTTGTGATTTATGTAAATAAATAGTTTTCTACTACTGCTACTACTACTACTATAGAATCGAATTTTTGAAAAAATGAATACCAAAACGGTCTGTGCCCAAATTACGGACCAAGCCCGAGGCATGGCCCTATTCCGAGGGGGATCCATTGATAAAACAATGAACGGTTCTACGGATCTTGAAAAACAACTAAAAAACACGAAACCGGGGATGGGGAACGTTAACTAACCAAAAAGATTCGTAAAAATTAGCGCGAATGCAGTAAATTGAGGGTTTTGTTCGCCAAACCGAGCTTGCAAAACCGTCGATTTACTGCACGACCGCTAATTTGACAAATCCTTTTGGAACTAACGTTCCCAATACCAGGTTTCGTGTTTTTTAGGTGTTTTACAAAATCCGTAGATCCGGTCATTATTTTATCAATGGATCCCCCTCGAAATAGGGCCATGCCTCGGGTTTGGTCCGTAATTTGGGCACAGACCGTTTTGGTCTTCATAAGAAGACTCGCGCTTTAACCGAAGTACGAGTTAACGGCTAGTTCTGCACATTTCAAACAACGCGCGATTGCATTTTTCATAACCGCACCGCGCTAAAGCCTCGCTGGTCCAGACCTTCGAAGTATTATTCTGTATTACCGATGTGGATCCATTGATACCTTATAGATAATAGAAAGTAAAAAAAAGATGTCTCCCGCTTTAAGGCTTTAACCAAAGTACGAGGTAACGGCTAGTTCTGCGCATTTCAAACAACGCGCGATTGCATTTCTCATAACCGCACTGCGCTAAAGCCTCGCGCGTCCGGAATCTCTGTGAAACTCGTCAAAGCAGCGTCTGGCATCGCTGGAAACGATGGCATGATAAATCGATCTCTTAATTAGACAGGTAAATGAGCGGGTGAGGTGATTTAGGTTCCCTTTGTCGGGCGCGCGGGTTCCCAGAGCCACATGAAAGAGAACATCATGATCCACAGGCACCCGGGAGGTGGCACAACCAGAATTTGGTAACGTCAGATTCTGGGTACAGGGTGTTGCGGGAAGTCGGTGCGGTGTGTACCATTGGGTACTGTACTGGTTACGTTACACCGTGTATGGAATGTGCGGTGGAATTATTTTTTGTTATCAATAGCTTTGATTTTGTGATTTAAAGATTTGATTTTGTGATTGAAAGCTTTGATTTGGTTTTTGAATGTTTTGATTTTGTGATTGAAAGATTTGATTTTGTTATTTAAAGCTTTGATTTGGTTTTTGCAAGCTTTGATTTTGTTATTGACAGCTTTGATTTTGTAGGTTTTAAAGTGGATTTTCTTGTGTTCTTAATAATTTCCAGGTTTAAAAAAACATATTTGAGGCCATGACATGCTTATTATTGTAATGTTTGTCTTGCTTTTGTGTCCGTTGTTGTCGTCTGTTAGCTTTACTGCTTTTGAGTTTTTTTTATGAACAAAAATTAGTTTTAAATAAATTACCTTGAATGAAGAATGTTACTGGCCAAGGAAGAATTTCGCTGAAGGAAGTTTATTTCATTGACTGAAACATTTCCTTAAATTGAGTTATAAGGCCGAATTATAATACAGCATTATAATTCTGTATATAAAAAAAAATGAAGAAATAAATTTAAAATGAGACTATCCCGACTATGAGGGAGCGAAGAGACCTCACTAAGTGTGGTTCTGTTTTAACTTGCATACTAGACGATTAGGCTTTCGTTTGTCTGTGTGTCTGTTGGTCTGTCTGTCTGTTCCGCGATAACTACCGACTGGATTCTTCAAAATTGATGAAATTTTGTATACATGTTCATTGAGGTCCTAGAATACGACCCAAAAACCTATAGTATGTCTCTGGTTTTGATTCTTTCGAATCGACCGGTAGATCCTGTATGAAGATGACGGCTAGGCTAGGTATAATCAGGTTAAAGTGATTGATAGCAACCCAGTAGAGATCTCGAGAAAAATAATACATCAACAGTTAGACAATCCAGAGTTTATGATATTATCAAAATGGTTCAAGATTAGCTTCATCTGATTCTCTGAATGAACAAGATCTAATCAGAACGATGGCGACTAGTTATCTGGGATCTTGGATCGATCAATCCTTTTTTTTTCTTTTCTTCTTTTTTTTGTTGGTATTTAGGTATATACTATATATTCCAAAATTATCATAATTTCATCATAATCATAATATCTCTCATGATTTTCAAGTGATTTTTTTTCACATAATAATTATGTAGGTACCTATCTTGTATCAAAAAATATCATAAAAACAACTTGAATTTCTTGAACACACATAAAGTAAACAATAATAGGTATTGTCCACAAAACAAGATGACTGTATTCCCTTAGTATGGGGTAGTAGCATTAGATATGTGTTACCTATTTTACCTATTATGTACAATTTATACAATTATAATGCAAATAAATTACAAAATTACCTTTTCTCGTTTGTTCAATAGAAAGGTTGGACAAGTGTCTCGAAAGCAAAAGAACCAAAAGGGGGGACTCTTTCTGTGAGAACCAAGTATCAAAAATCTCGGCTTCCGAGCAAATTGGGGCTATTACACCTGTCATCGGTCATTGGTATAAACAGAATTGGTATAAACAGAAAAGTGAGAAGTTGTACTAGATGTACATGAATATCATGGGGTGACATTAACTAGAGTCATGGGGTGACATTAACTAGAGCTAGAATTAATGAGCTTGAACCTGTGTAGTGAAGATATAACTAACTCACTAACTCTCTATAGTCTATTTATACAGTTTTTTTTATTGAAACACTTCAATATATATATGTCTAGGATTCAAATTTGAATCCTAGACATTATAAACGTGTTTCAATAATAAATTCACATAAGGATGTCTAACATAAACATCATGTTCAAAAAAACGATTTTTTTAAACATATACCTGAATACCTTCATCAACAGGCAACCTCACCGGAAATGTCAACCTCACGTGTCTGGAAGGAACAGAATTTCCTTCGAAAAGTCTGCCCCAACTGGGGATCGAACTCGGGATCTCTGGACTACGAGCAGTAGTCTCAACCGTCATGCCAGCTCGGAGACTGGCGACCAGACATGATATTGAATAGACTATAGAAGCCAGAATACCTCGTAACAATATCCAGGAGGATATCACTTCTGACAATGAACCTGTCAACAACACACATGCAACAAGGATAGAGTTAGGGTTGAATAATGGTCTAGGAGCTAGATGGAACTTCTGATCCCTGATTGTTAGGTGACCACTAACCAACTGGGTGGTAAATAGGACCAGGGGACTTTTGGGTGATTAGGTGACGAATACAAAGGAGGACGGTAGTGACAGATCACTCGCCACCCGTAGAATAGTGGCCCCGGGGGTCCGTGAGATCCCACGGTGGAAAAAATAGAAAACTAAAAGCAAAAAAGTTTCAGTACGTCTAAAATATATATGTATATATATTATATAGGATTATAGCTTTATTTATGAAACAACAAACATATTAAAGTTGGTAGATGTAGTCCAGAGAGGGATTTGGGAGGAAAAGTCCCAAGAATACTGGGTGCATTCCCTCTCTGGCTCGCCAAGGACAGGGATTGGTAGAGGTAGGTCTTAGCTTTTGGTTCTTTTATCATATTTGTGTTATTTACTTTCGTGATATCACAACTACTCAAACTCGCTTTACTAAATCTACGCTGAAAGCGGGACTTGAATCACCGACCTCCTTGTTACAAGTCCGCCGCTTTATCGATCATGCTACTGACGTCAATTGAAGAGTAAAAGTAAATATTATGACATACATGAGCCCCAGTTGCAAAGAGTTAGCTAATTAACACATCAATAAAAATTGAACATGAGCTTAGCTTTACAAAAAATCAATTTGAAATTTGAACAATAGGTTATCATCATATTTTCTTTCAATAACAATAATGATTATCACAATTAAGTTAGACCAAAAAAAAAATAACACAAATCGTTTGCGCCCTTATCAGGACTGGTGTTAGGAAGGACATCCAACCCTACAATCTAATAGGAGTGCCAGAACCTAACAAACTCAACCATTACCTGCTGATGAGAGCAAATAAGTTCGAAACAGCTGTCCAGGTATGTTCTGATATTCATGTACATCTAGTATTTGTATTGTATTGTACGAATTTCTTTGTGGTGAAGCACAAGGCCTCTTCACAATTTTTGTGGGTAGCGCAGCATTACTAAGAGCCTCCTTTACATTTCGAATTATTCTATTACATTAATTTCTTTTTACTCTGTTAATGCCGCCACTGGTCGTTACTCATAAAAGTAACTACTCATTTTTCCTCACGAGGTATGAGTGGACCCCGAACATCCAAGTACAGAGCAGAAAAAATCCTCCCCCGCTGGGAATCGAACCCAGGTCACCATGTGTGCAATGCCTAGCGCGCTAACTCGCTCTGCCACAGTGACTACTTCTCACTTTTCAACTTCTCACTTTTCTGTA
Source organism: Bactericera cockerelli (assembly GCA_024516035.1). Classification (NCBI taxonomy): domain Eukaryota; kingdom Metazoa; phylum Arthropoda; class Insecta; order Hemiptera; family Triozidae; genus Bactericera; species Bactericera cockerelli. The sequence goes on from CM044964.1 coordinate 10,643,751, forward strand.
CAACTTCTCACTTTTCTGTTTATACTGATTATACTGTTTATACTTATAAGGAGGTTGACCAATACCGACCTCAAGTAGGTTGACCAATACCGACCCCAAGTAGGTTGACCAATACCGACCCAAGTAGGTTGACCAATACCGACCCCAAGTAGGTTGACCAATACCGACCCCAAGTAGGTTGACCAATACCGACCCCAAGTAGGTTGACCAATACCAACCCCAAGTGGGTTGACCAATACCGACCCCAAGTAGGTTGACCAATACCGACCCCCAAGTAGGTTGACCAATACCGACCCAAGTAGGTTCACCAATACCGACCCCAAGTAGGTTGACCAATACCAACCCCAAGTAGGTTGACCAATACCGACCCCCAAGTAGGTTGACCAATACCAACCTCAAGTAGGTTGACCAATACCAACCCAGGTAGGTTTGGGAAAAGGCACAGTGAAAGAAGAAGAGATCACGATGAAAGGAAGGGTGATTTATGAAGAGGACGTTAAAAATAGTTCAACCTGCTCCATAGAAGGCAAGATTTGCTGCTCTCTGTTAAGGCTAGAAAACTGGACATGGATTCAGTGACTGTTCTGGTTTCAAATCCATCCATTCTCATCATGGCGATCCACTTCTGCAGTGGCTCTTCCCGGTCCCACTAAGGCTGGGCGAGGTCAATTTTAATAGCTGGATTGTTGGTCCTACGAATTAGTTGGTGGAACAGGAACGCAGAGGACGTGATATGACCATGTTGTTGAGAGCGACATGAAACTCAAAAATTGATATTAAAAAAGGGTTCAGGGTGCTTGGTTAAGGCGCTTAAGGCATGGTTAATACGCTAGTCTGGTAATCCAGGTCCTAACCTACCTGAGATAGGGATCAGTTAGTTCGAATTCCTACCAATGCATGAATTTTTCCTCATTTATTTAAGTACGAGTATGTGACCACATAATGCTGAAACTTGAGGGTTGGGTAGTAGAAAATGCTTTGAGAATTAACCTTGCATGATAGTTACCTTCCACTAAAGAGTATTGTTGTTATAAGAAATGTCTATTAGAGAGTTTTGGAATAATACCACAAAACCTGATAAAATTTAAGGTAGTATACATCAACATGAATATGGATATATTTCTATTTTAGAACTCTAAGCCAATAAAATCAATCACACCATTTAATTTCGATTAATCGATTAACCAAACCTACAAATAAAAATAATAATAATAATAATAATAATAATAAGAACAACAACAACAACAAGAAAAAAATCAATCCACGTACATGTACTACTCGTGTAAGTACAAAAAAAACCATGGCTATCTATCTATCTATTCAAATCATTCATCACCTTTCTAATCAGTTCACAAAAAAAACCAATGTCATTGATTAGTAATTTCATCGTCGAGACGAAAGACAAAGCGTCCGCCGCGCCGTTCTCGAGATATCCGGAACTATCGCTTGTCCACGCTCCGTCGCCTCACATCTGAGGGATCCCGGTTCACAGCCCGGTGTCGGTCGCGGCTTTGTCCTGCAGGATCCACCGCGGCGTGGGTCATGTGACCCATGTGGGACACCACCGACCTGCCAGGGACGGTCGTGGCATTCGTTTTTTTTTTTTTTTTTTGTGAGTATTCTGTTTTTAACACCATTTTTTTTTTAGGTAAGTGCATGAAACAAATACGTCCTATAAGCTAATTATTGCTACTGGTTTGGACTGACATTTTGGAATTTGGGTCATGATAATGAGTGAGCTTTGCTAAGCACGAAATTCAAACACCATCCACACTCCAGCAAGTTTAGGCCCATGACGCGATTTTTCTTCGCAGCGTCAAAGCGGTACTTATACTTATTATAGGGTTGAAACACAGGTGACGCGCGCAGTGTAAGTTGCGAGTTTTAACCGCCGCGCCGCGTCATCAAAAGCCGCGATAGTATGACGCGACGGTATCTACTACCCGCCGGGAGATCGCTGCGGGAAAAAGACGCTTGGCGTTATAGCAGTACTGAAATAAGCATTGTTGGTATCACACATTCTCGCCAGCGAGGATTTTCTCACTTGGTCTATTTCGTTATTTCAAAACATTTTCTAACGAAATGCATTCGAAAATACTTTGAAGGATTCAAAAAGTGGTACGAGGCTGCTCGTGAGACACATTCGCAAGACGGGTCTTGGAGGGAAAGCTCAGTGGTTAGATGCGGAAGGTCCCGGGTTCAAAACTCAGAGCTGTCGAAAAAAACTGTATTCATAATCTGGTATTTTGGTTACTGTTGTTTACTTGTGTTGTAAGGGATTGCAAATCTGGTTAAGGGACTATAAACAGGGAGTAGACCAGCATTGGCTTGGTTCTGGGGTCCCTTGTCAATTATTAGCCTCCTTGGAAAGACAGTGGTAGTGCTGAGTCATTCCTCCACTGTCTTGCTAACATCGTTCACGATGACGCCACCCTGTGATGAAGGGATACCTTTTGGTGCGTTCGTGTTGACCCAGCACCTTAATGGGAATTATCCTCTCGCCCATCGGAGGGGTGGCATACCACGGTATGAGCAGGCTACTACACAGACCACAAGCGTCTAGTGACTGCTTCTTGATGTCTATACAATAGGTATGAAAAAAGGTTGTGAAACACTTGTTGAAAAAATCGACTTCGCTCCAAATCAGAGTCCACAGTTCAATACCAGGCCTGGTGGTTAATCTTGTCAAGATATTGGAGATCAGTTGTCATTCCGTCACGTACGTATATGACGTCATCTGCGCGTACAGGATGTTTAAAAAGTTGTCCTATTATTGATTACAGGGTGCTCCGGCGTTATAACTGCTAATTATTATTATTAATTTAACACTTTCTTAATATGGACATATATACAACACAGATAATTACAAATTAATATACAATATAAGAAGAAGTGAAAAGAGAAAAAAATTAAGAAAAAATATAATAATACATAATATATGTCCAAACTAAAGGGCGGGGTTATTGCCTTTAGCAATCTCTTCCACCCAATCCTTGTGTTATTACTAATGTATAATATGGTATACATTGAACTGAAACCAATTTGTTTTTAATTAACAAATATAGTGCCATTAAGTGGTGCGAGTATAAGCGATTATAAAAATATTTAGTATTTAGTTAGGCGATTACCTTTGTGTATGAATTCTTCGTGAAGGAAAAACCTCTACACAAAAAGTCGGGGTTAAGTGGCAGAGAATACCTAAGGCATTAACTTCGCCTCCGATTACAAGACAATTTTTTTTTAAGTTTCAATGTAGGTACTTATATTTCATTAGTAAACATCTTCAACGAATAATGAGGGTACCCACCACCAAAAGATATAAATCTTGTGCTGAAGGTGGGGAAAAACTATTGTAAAATTGTAATAAAAATTACTGAAAAAAAAAAAAAAAATATAAATTAACGTTGTTCTATTATTTTAATTTTTTTGTACCTATGTATAATTATATTTTTATATAAAAAACTTAAAAATGTTATATTTTTTTGTTGATTGTTTTTGTATAAAAAACTAGCGGGCTGTCGCCCGCTTTGCGAGCCGAGGCATGGCCGTGAAAGCAAAAAATCCTTTTTCGCCAATGGCAGGTGTTGTAGTGGGAGTTTCGAAAAATCCCGTCTTATTGCACATCTAGACTATAAGACGAAGCTACCTACCAAATTTCAGCTCGCTAGGTATTACGGTTTGGGCTGTAGAGCGATGATCAGTCAGTCAGTGACTTTGACATTTATATATTAAGATAAAGTGGAAATAAATAAATGAAATAATTAGTATTTAGTAAGGCGAGTTTAAGTAGCGAGTAAATGAGGGGCTTGGTTCTGGGGGCCCTGGTCAATTATTAGCCTCCTTGTAAAGACAGTGATAGAAGTGCTGAGTCATTCCTCCACTGTCTGGCTACCATCGTTCACGAGGACGCCACCCTATGATGATGAATATCACGATTGTGAGTAACCCAAATAGCTTTTTTGTGGATCCTGTACATCCAACATACGCGCGCATGACTCTTATTCAATTCAATTCAATTCAATTCAATGTATTTATTTATTGTAATAATAAAACAGATGTTGACCTTACAATGGCTGATCAACATCCAATTACTTATAATCACATAACAATTATAAAAAAAAAAAAAATAATAATAATAATAATAAAAAAATAAAAAAAGGGAGAAAAAAGAAAGAAAAAAAAAAAAAAAAAAAAAAAAAAAAGCTTAACAATTTATTTTAAAATAAAGAAAGAGAGAAATATGATGTGCTAGACAGATTATAGACAGATTATACCAACTTATACAAAGTTTAAGTTATTATAGATTGAGAATATCTCTGAGAATGCGAATGAAAGTGCTTTCGCAATCAGAAAAATCAAGAGCTTCGTATAAGTTGGCATTGTGCATGTATCTATTCAGAGGAATAAGTTTTGACATATTGTCTGATGGTAAGTAGAAATGTTGTACATGTCGAGCTACTAACCTAGGTACAAACATATTAATGTTTTCCAATAAATAACCACAATCAATTGTACATTTCAAAAGTTTAAACAGAAAAGAAATTTCTTTAAATATCCTCCTAGGTTTTAGTGGAGTAAGTTTATAAACCACACTAGACACAGAGTATGATAGAGAACGTCCAAATTTTCTATATGTTAGTAATCTAAGGAAGTTCTTTTGTACTTTCTCGATCATGTCAGTATTAACGATACCCAAATCACCCCAAACCTCAGAACAATATTCCAAACGTGACCTTACAAGAGCGTTATAAAGAACCGTATGACTGAGGGGGTTAGTAAATTGCTTAGTAATCCAGATAACAAGAGAAGAGGTTCTCTTGGTTTTACATATCATATCATGAACATGATCATTAAAAGTAAGTTTAGTATCAAACATCACCCCAAGATCAACATGTACTTCCTTTCTACTAATAGGTCTATTTTTATATTTACCATTATTTGTCTGTATATATGTTCTTCCTACTAATAAAGAGTTTCTAAATAAATAAATAAAAATAAATAAATAGGTACTGAATCTATATTATAAAGGTAATTTAATGTTATAAGTTTCCTAGTGTATGACATTTGTACAATTTTACTAGCATTAATTTTCATGCCATTATCCAAGCACCAAATAACAAAGGAATCTATGTCTTGTGGCAACAGATCAGCATCATCATCATTACTAATCTGTCTCCATATTTTAACATCGTCTGCAAAAATTTCAAAAAAGCAATTTTTTAGGACATGTTTTACATCGTCAAAAAACAATATGAACAAGAGTGGTCCAAGGTTTGACCCTTGGGGTACCCCACAAGGGACCCTAAAACGTGAGGAGTAAGTATTGCCTACTTTGACAGTTAAATGCCTCTCACCCAGATAGCTTTTGAAGAAATTTTGATATGTTGAACTGAGACCAAAATTTTCACCTAATTTTTTAACAAGTAGTCTATGATTTACTAAATCAAAGGCACGGCTAAGATCAAAATAAATGACGTCACATTGCTTCCTATTTAGTACATTAGGTGCAATGAAATGCAGAAAAGAGACCAGATTGGTGACAGTAGATCTACCTTTGAGAAACCCGTGTTGGTGAGGGCTCACCATATTTTTAACATGAAAATTAATGTTATTAAATATAATTTTTTCAAACAGTTTACAGAAATTGCAAAGCAATGATATAGGTCGAAAGTTCTGTACAGATGATAAATTCCCTTTCTTAGGTACAGGTATTACCACAGCAGTTTTCCAAGCACTAGGAAAATTTCCGGTACTAAGTGACAAGTTAAATATTTTACATAGAATTTTTGCTGCTGGTACGATACAGGCTTTCACAACAAAAGATGGAATATTATCACTGCCAGCAATAAACGAAGATTTTAGAGTCTTGGCAGCACGAATAATATCAGTTTCTAAAACTTGGGGAGGATTTAAGTTGATGTGACATAAGTTTAAAAAAGAATGTGAAACATTAGGTTCAGATGATGATTCATAAATAGAATGAAAATATTCAGCAAATTTGTTAGGTAGTTCCTCAGAGGGCACTACATTACCTTCATGAACAATATTGAGCTCATGTGTGCCTTTATATTTTAGTTTTGCATAACGCCAAAAAAATTTAGGGTTATTTTTTAGATCATTCTCAACTTTAAAATTTATGTGTCTCTCGTCCCTCTTATAGAGTCTCTTACATAATTTTCTGAAAAATGAAAATTTGCTCCTATAAACATCATTGTTTGGACATTTTTTCATTTTACGATGCCATCTCTGCTTAAGTTTTAACTTGTTAATTAGTTCATAGGAAAACCAATATGGGAATCGAGAGGGTCTAACAATTTTGTTTGGTATGAACTCATCAATACCAAGACAAAAAGCAGTTGTAACATCATTTACTAGTTCATCTACAAATCTACATCATCACATGTTAGCGTATTGTACTCATAGTTCCGTAGATAATTGTACAATCCAGGATAATCACCACATGAAAATTTTTTCTTGCTAAATGGTATAAAATCATCATTGAATAAATTTACAAGTAATACAATAGAAATAAGTAAGGATCTTATGAGAAGATTTTTTTTTTACCCAGCCGAGATTCGAACCCAGATCCTGGTGCGTGCACCATACAACTCTAGTGCGCTACACCACTCTGCCATGATGACTACACTAGTCACTGATAGGAAAGTATATACTTTCTCATATAAATTAATATATACTTATGTATATACCCACTGGTTGCGATTCTTTGATTCACCGCCGTGTGAGGTATGGTGCGGAGGACCTGCCCGTTAGTCGTGAGAGGGGAAAATAAGGATCAGGATTGCTGCCAGAAACGCTCACCCCAAGATCTCTGTTTTATTATGAAACAAATCGAGCAAACTTTATTTAAAATAAATTAAATACAAATTTAAAATCAGTATATCAGTATAAACAGAAAAGTGAGAAGTTGTACTAGACAACATATTATGGCTGTGTACTACATGGGTACAGACCTTATTTTATCCTTCTACTTGTGGGTACAAGAAAAAACACAAGATATCCGACTTGGGTAACGGGTCGTTTTTTTATTCATTACATAAAAAGTACATAAAAAATTATATAAAAATTATACCTACCTACAAATTTCTCACTTGGTCTTTATACAGGGTGTCCCACTGTCCCAGTTTTCATAATCCACTAAAATATCTCGAAAACGGCTTTGATTTTGTGATGTACCTACCAGTGAGGCTTTTTTTTAAATTAGAATTTCACGTAGATTGAATTAGAATTTTACATGGTAACCCAGGTCACCATGCGTTTAATGCCTATTGCGCGCTAAGTCTCTGGGCAACGGTGACAACTCTGATCAGTTTACTGTTTGCGACTAACGTGCAGAACAATTATCCTGAGAAGGTGATCACACATAGTTAAGCTCTAAAGCTTCGTCCTGCATAGCCCATCTAAAATAAAAAGACCTTAAAATGAGTCTTTATTTTTATAGTCATTATTTTTATCCGGCTAAATTGAGCTCTTTACACTCCAAGTTTGGTTGAAAAAAAAGAGCTTTTTACTTTTAAAGTCAGGTTAAATTCAATTGGGCTCTTTACAGTTCAACAACAGCTAAAATTATTTGTGAACTTTATACTTTCAGTTCGTGTAAAATAATCTCGTTCTGTAATTGAAGTTAAGCAACGTCCAGCGAGGCTATGGTTGACTATTTATATTCGAACCCTCTTTTCAGCCATTCAGCCTGGGTTTTGAGTACTTTTAATTTGAGTAGCTGCATCAGGTTTGTAAGTTTCCTGCGAATGGAGGGCAAAACCCTCGTCGTGATATGGCCACGCTGTTGAAAGCGCCTTTAAACTGTGTAGAATGGCCTTGCCAAAAAATATACATAAAAAAACTCTAGAAAAAAATTAAATCGACAAAAGAAAGCGTTTGCCAGCATTACCCCTTCTCCCTCCCTTATTTGTAGGTAAACAAAGTCCTTTTTCCTTTTGTCCCTACAACCTATACGTCACGAGGTTTCCGGACTCTTAAACTATTATTATTATTATTAAACTCTTAATTAGAAGAACATAATATTATAATTATGTACAAACAAATAATGGGAAAAACTAAAATACAAAATTGACAATAGAAATATAAACAGGAAAAAAAATAACAACATGTACATAAAATATACACAGATGTCCTAACTATTAAAGGGCGGGGTTATTGCCTATGGCAATCTCTTCCACCCAACCCTTCATTTTAACCTATAACACCCTACAATAGGTATTCCGTATACTCCGTGGTCCGTAAAGTATACTAATGTAGGTGCTTGTATATCCGAGCTTTTATATAATTAAATCGGTAGGTATATATACTTTTATATACTCGAGTTGCATCAGTACATAGAACTGGACCAAGCCCAGCCCCCTGTTGCACTTCTTGCTGCACTCGGCTGCATATACTCACTCGTCCTTGCTGCAGACTCCTCCCCCTTGACCTTCGACTTCTGCGGTGGTCGAGACTTGCAGTGTGCGGTCCGTGGTTCGAGAACACTTGAGTTCGAATTTTAGATGGCTGAATTTTCAAAACTTTATTATTCAAAATAAAGTTGCCACGGCGCGGCGGTACAGAACAGACGGTCAGTTTTGGTACATAGGGACCTACTTTTTTTCCAAAGATTATAGAACCCACTACCTAGTTATATCTACCTTTTTTGAAAGTACTTGGTATAATGAATAGGTAAGTTTACTAGAGTTGTTTTGTTTGAATAAGGGCGATTAATTTAATTTGAATAAGAATTTAATATATTTTTTTCCTTTGGGTGATTCCATTACTTCTATAAAGAAAGTAATAATAATAGGTACTTTCTATACCTTATAGGAAATAGAAAGTAAAAGAAACCCCCTTCCACTCTTTTTTCTCTCTATCTGTCTGTCTGATGACTCTCTCTCTCTCTCTCTCTCTCTCTCTCTCTCTCTCTCTCACTCTCTCTCTCTCTCTCTCTCTCTCTCTCACACACACACACACACTCTTTCTTTGTCTCTTCTGTTTTAGCATCGTCATCTCTTTCTAATAATATACCAGTGTGAGGTCTTCATTTTATACGAAACTGGTGAGAATACCTTCCCATATTTCACAGGTTCGAAAATGATACATAATTGTGTGAGCACTTGGAAACAGAATTGCACAGAGCTTGCTCTGAAATACAAATTCAGTTCGGGTTCATTTCCATTTCGCCAGCACCACCATCTTTAAAATCTAATATTTCTTTTACATGGGTATTTTGTGCTAATAAGGTGGTGGTGTTGGCGAAATAGACCCATTCAGTTCCCAGAAAAATTGAGGTGGGACAGCAGCTGTGCCTCATTCCAGAAAACACTCTCAGTCTAAAATACCGAAATTCCCCTTTCGTCAAATTTCGTACAAATGACCCAATCAGAATGTGTTGCTTACCCAAATGAACCATTCAGAATGCAGTTGAAATGCAGATTTGAGATTATGAGAGTGAGAAAGGTTTCTGGAATGACTATGTCCTCTCAAAGTCTAGGTTTAAATACTATGGTTTACCTTTAAATAATAATTTCACTTTACTTCAGAAATTTCAAATGGACGGACGACCGAAGAGTTCCTTCAAATCTGATAACGTGCTTGGCGTTTTGCAGCACCACTTCTCGGAGCCAGAAACAGATTCTCAACCACAAAAAAACTCCTCGTGTTCACACTCCCAGAACTCGCCTCTAAATGGAACCGAACCATCGACACCCTATCATTATGTCATTAGGACTCGGGTTTCTCAATCGGTGTTTCAGATCTTCATGAGTCCATTTGGGCTCATCAGATTCCTTTGTTTCCCATACATTTGACTGTGATTCATTCCCTTTTCACACACTGCACCTACACAGGTGCTTATTATTTTTTAACACTTTCTACTAGGTGTTTTTTTTTATCTCTATAAGGACCCTGTCAGAAACATACTACAAGTTATACCTACATATCGAAACGGCTGTCCAGGTATGTTTTGATATTCATGTACATCTAATACAACTTCTCACTTTTCTGTTTATACTGATTAAAATAGAGAGGTTAGTTGATGGCATGGATATTCAGAACTAATACCTACTGAAGAGGTGTATATTTCCTAACCCTACTATAAACCCGAGGCATTGCCTTCTATGTATTATCCCTAACCCTACTATATTCCTAAGGCATGGCCTTCTATGTATTTTACCTAACCCTACTATACACTCAAGGTATTGCCTTTCATTATAGTTAGAGATTTTAAAGATTTCTTAATAAAAAGCTGATTCCTATATAAAAATGATAATTTTCTAGTTTTCATTTACTTAAATACCTAATGCATGGTTTTATTTCTGGGAGAGAATTCGTTGTGATCCCTTCAACAAGCGGGAGAGAACTCGTGGTGACCCCTGCAACAAGCCGGAGTGAAGTCAGATAAGAAAAGGTCAACGGGAGAGAACTCGTTACCTACCGGCTTTGTGATCTGTTTACTCAACCCAACACGTAGAACGACCTAGGGCCAAATTATGGAACAGGATTAAACTTAAGATAAGCCTAACAGAATGACTGTCCCTCAACTCGGTCTATAATCCTGTTTCATAATTTGGTCCCTAGTCCCCCCTGTCCTAGGAAAAAAGAAAGCCATAGAATATTTTATTTTTTTAACAAGAACTGACGGGATGTATTCCCTTTTATTACAATATTATTAAAATAAAATAAAATAAAAATCACATGAAACTCATTTTGACAACAACAAAAATATAATATCTACTTTGTCAGCTATATTGTTCCTTAATTCTTGCATTCGCTGGAGTGGGGAGAATTCGTCTATGTTTGTTCTATTTCGTCTAAGTTTGAAAGTATTTTTATTCCTGTAAAGAATAACGAAAATGTGTACAAGAATTGCAAGATACCAAGACCCTAGGGTAGAAAGGCTAGCCTAGGGTCTGGAGCAGTGGTCGGCAGCTATCGGACCGCGGTCCAGATCCGGACCGCGAAGCCGAAAATGGCGAAGGTTCAAACCCCATCATTGGATGATTAAAACAAAGGCCGTGGTAAAGGGACTTCAATATGTCTGTCCCGGTAGCTCAGTGGTAAAGACGGCACTCTGTGAATCCAGAGGTCGTGGGTTCGAAACCCAGCCGGGACATGACAAGTTATCCTCACATTTGGGATATTTACCACATAATAATATGTCTTGGGCTTACTGCTGGAATAATGGGACTATAATATTATTATTTTTATATTACAAGAGGTTTTTATCGAGAGTTTTGAATCCGGACCGCGATGATTTTTCCTGTGTTCATCCGGACCCCGCTCGATATTACCTGCCGACCCCTGGTCTAGTGGGCTCCCTCCCTTGTGTTAGTCAAAACCATGCAGAGAACGCACTCTAGCGGTTAAAATTTGAAACATTAGAAGATCCTTTGTAAGATAATGAAGAATAAAATTCAGCTTTTCTCAAAAAATCAGAGTATTGAAGGGGAATTATTAATTTGAATGTCTGAGAAATAAAAGAAGATATCTAATAAAAAAAAACAATCATAAAAATCTGGTGTAAACATCACACGACTTTCCTTATCCCCCAAAAAGAAGTCGAATTGCGCCACTGGTAACTCAATGGTAACAGATAGTTAAAAATCAGTACCAAATTCGTAATCAGCACCTCAAAATCATTGGATTTGATATGTCGCAACCCCCATCTAGGGTGAATAATAAAAAAGTTAGTCCAAGGGGGTCCTCCCAAAATACCGGTAAATTGGGGTCGAGTTCCAAAAAGTTTCAAGATATCAAAAAAATGATAAGAGTAAACCCCTATTACTTTTTTAATCCGAGAAAATATTGTTCTCTAACTTTTTTTGTATCTCTAACCAATTCAAAGAAGCGGCGGTTGCGGCCAATATTTGCGGCCCTGCGGCCGCATCTTGCGGCCGATTTCAACCAAAAGTTTCGTGGTTCGTCTGGTGTATAAAATAATTTTCATAAAAAAATTTAAGTCTCTAGCTCTTACCGTTCTCGAGATATCCTGTTTACACACACACACACAGACAGACAGACAGACAGACAGACAGACGCACGGACCAATGGCTGAAAACAACTTTTTTGGTATCCTGATGCTATGATTCGTCCAGAAATGTGAAAAACTGGGTAGGTCAAATTTTCGACGAATACAATACTTTCCTTATTATAGGATAAGGAAAGTAAAAAATTATCCAGACACAAGGAACTCTTTATTTCAAATCTTTTCATTTTATTTATTAGGTCAATGGTTTCTATAACCGTCGTGATATGACTATGCAGTTGAAAGCGACGTTAAACTCAAATAAAAAAAAAGCTTTCTATAATACTACTATAAATTGTTCTAATGCAAATCTTTGGATAACTCTTGAGAATTAAATTTTCTCCTCATTTAGCACCTAATAAATGGGAAGTATTGTATCACATCTCGTCCATCACAGGGGAGGCATGCTACGGGATGGGCAGGCTACAACACAGACCACAAGCGTGTACTGTAGCTGCTGTTTCAAGGCTACAAAATAAAAAAAAAAGACTGTGAAACACTCATATTTTTTAAAAAAATACGAAATACTGTGAAAAACACTCATCTTTAAAGAATAATGAATAAAGAAAAACCCAAAACTAATTGTTACTTCATGTTCTAAAGGTCTCGATGTTTAAGTTTTGAAGCCTCGAACTATCGAGTACCAATAATAATAACACTCTTTAGTGCAAGGTAACCACCAAGCGAGGTTAATGCTCAAAGCATTTTCTACCTAACCCTCAGAGTCTTATTATGACGTAGTCACAAACTCAAATGAATGAGGAAAAGTTCATGCACTGGGTGGGATTCGAACCAACGGATCCCTACGCTACCTGGATTACTAGACTAGAGTGTTAACCACTTGACTAAGAGTGCACCATGTTACGAGTCCGACACAAAATTGATCAACCTGAGTCACTGAGGGCTGAATTATGAAACAGAATTAAATATCTAGAACTTGCTTTAGTTCATCCAAGTCACTATCACTTAACAGCTGATAAAATGCGCTGTGATTGGTTGAAATTCCCACCAGAGGGCGTATTAAAGGATGGTGTAGGGTGTAGCATTGTTTAATCTGATCCTGTTTCATAAATCGGCCCTAAAGCTAGAGAGATATCGGTAGAACAGTTATGAACAGGTGTGCTAAGTCTGCTGAGCACCCAATCAATAAATTATTACGCCACCAAGTTGAGAAGCGCTGCAGCATGGAGAACAACGCAGCGAAGATGTTTAGTTTTAGTATTTTAAAAATCCAATAGAGTGTGCTACAGATACTATTTTTTCCCAATAGAGCAAACTACACTATCGCCCCCACGAAAGTGTAACGTCCAGCATGGTGAAGATATTGATTGGTGACCGACTGTCTTGATTTGAAAATGGTTCGTTTTAAACAACAGTTCTCGTAAGATCAATTTCTAGAGCCAGCCTCCCTGGCGTGATGGTTGTGACTACTGCTCGTCGTCCAGAGATCCCGAGTTCAAACCCCGGTTCGACAGATTTTTCGAAGAAAATTCTGTTTCCTCCAAACACGTGAGGCTGGCATTTACGGTCCTTACCAGAATACATTTTTTTGTCCGCACGGGGCATCGAACACGGGACCTTCCGCATGGCAAGCGAGTGCTTAACCATTGAGCTAATCGCGCGCTCTTGAAGAAAGAGTTCGGAAAATTCCATAATCCGCGACATATCATCGCCTAGCTGAGATATTTCTATCCCGGTAGCTCAGTGGTCAAAGCGTATGTCTGGAAATCTAGACGTCGCGGGTTCGAAACCCAGCCGGGACATGACAACTGTTATCCTCCCATTTGGCATTTTGACCACATAATAATACGTACTGGGCTTTATACTGCTGGAATAATGGTACTCATTAGTCCTAGTCGGGCAGTATAAATAGGGCGATATTATTTTACAATATATTTAGTTGATTTTGACTTCAAGTCCACTAGAATATACCTAGTTAACTTTTGTGCATTTGTAAAAGAGAAATAATTAGTAATAAAAGGATACTGAGAGTGAGAGAAAAATAATTGGTCAGTAAGAGAAAGAGTGCGTGAGCGAGAGAGCGATAGAAGAGAAAGAGTTTGAAAGAGAGAGACAGAGAGAGATAAATAGGGATAATGAGAGTGAGAGAAAGAGTGAAATAAGGAGAATTAGTGAGTGTCTGAGTGAGAAATAGACGTAGGTATAATGAGTGAGTGAGTGAGAGAAAGACTGTTTGAGCCAGAAAAAGAGAAATTAATATGTTAAAGTGAGTGAGATAGAGAGAGAAATAGTTAGAATTAGTGAGTGAGTGAGACAGAGAGAGAATAGCGACATAAAGGGTTCGGATATCCTTCCAGCCGAACTACGCCAAACAATGAGGCTCAATCTCAACATTGCATAATGGGGGTGAATAGAATGAGTAATATAGAGGGAGAGACAGAGAGAGTGAAAGAGAGAGAGAGTGGAAGAGAGAGAGAGTGAAAGAGAGAGAGAGAAAGACAGAGAAGGGTATGAGAGAGAAAAGATGAGAGAGAGACACAAAAGGGGTGGGGTTGTGTGGAAAATAACCTGTAATTTGAATACTAAGTTATCCTCAGTCCGTACTTTCATAAAGTTTTTCGCAATGGCCTTCCTTTCCTCATGAACAATATGCTCTCATTGTGAAGGTAGGTATCCCCCGCTTCTACTGTCCTAATACACCAAGCTCGATGGGACTAACTTTACTGTTATTCCCATCCCTTTGAATTTTATTTATTTATTTACACTTCATATTTTATACAATACATACAACAATAAATTATTAACAAAGATAAAAAATTAACAATAGGTATTTACAAAATAAGATATAGAAGAAAAAAAATAATAAATTTAAATGTACAATGTATTGTAATCCGGGGCGAAGTTAATGCCTTAGGCATTCTCTGCCACTTAACCTCGGTGCCACTTAATGTGAATAGGTCCAGTTAAATTATTCCCATCTTGGGCTTACTGCTGGAATAATGGGACTTAATAGTCCTAATCGGGCAGTATAAATAAGGCGATATTCTTATTCATAATATTATTATTATCATAGGTAAGTCTATATGGCTGCACCCGAGGTACGACCCAAGGCATGGCCCTATATTTATTTTTCCTAACCCTACTCTACACAATGAGGCATTGCCGTACTTCGTTTCATGCCTGAATTCGGGGCACCACTGGAGTCTAATATACCCAGATTACCCAAGTACCTCGAGAACCAACTACACTAGTCATCAACCAGTTATTTTTATATTCATTTACATAATATATATTCACTTGTATTTTATTATTTGTTATTGAGTTCATATTAGATATCCAAAATAATGTTAGATATACCCGTATACCTAATATTTTATGTAAAATTTTACATATACCTTTTTATTGTTCAATTGATTTTTTTTTTTTATGTAGGGACTTTGTAAAAATGGGTAGTTCCCGTAGAAACATTCAATAAATTCCACCAAGAAACATTCCACCCTATAATTTGAACATCTATGAAGAATCAGTTAACTCTTTGAGAGAAAAACTTCTCAAACTATCACATGTTCCACTGAGAGACTAGAGCATTATTAGCAAAGTTTTTATTTTTATTAAGAGATTTTTTTCAATTTTCATTTTTTTTTTCAAGGTAGGATATTTCTTATTATATTAAGATTGTAGTGTTAAGTAGGGAAAACTTGTATAAATGGGTAGTTCCCGTAAGTTTATATAAAATTAAAATTAAAAAAAAAAAAATCAATAACGAAAAATTGTGTTTTGGGCGGGATACGATCACTAGTCAAGAGCAGCAATCCAAATTTTCTTTCGCCGCCGAAACTCATTAAAAAAAATCTATCGAATTGATGTGACAAAGAACTGAAAGAGCAATTAAATAATTAACGTCACAGAATGACAGAATAAGTTAGATATATTGTTGAGAAAATTTATGTAATTTTATTAGAATAAATTCAATCAATGACTTATTATCCAATTTTAATAAATCTTAATCGAATTTTCATTTAATTCTCCTTTTGGTTAGAAGCAGAATGAAGATAATTAATACGGAACACTTTAAGAGCAATTAGCTTTTCTTTTAATTCGCTACTTGTTATTATAATAAAATTTTCCTTTTCCTCTTTTTTTTTGATCCTTCCTTAATTGTGAAATTCAAAATTGAGGTCAGGTGCTGTTTCGTGATTAGCTCTTAGGGCTTAGGGTTGATTTATGAGACAGGAAATAAGTTGATAAGACAGACTGTCCCTCAACTCGGGCTTTATTTTTCAACAAATACTTGAAACATATTTATTTACATATTATAATCATCTTCTTCTCTTTTAATCACAAAGTTTCAGTAGGACCCTATTTTTTCTTCTTTTTTTTTAAGGTCCCAGAACCGCTTTCGCATTACTTCAGGGCACTTTACCTTTATATCCATACCATTCCGGAAAGGGAAAATTTCGCTCAGAAATTTCCGCTCCGGCCGGGATTCGAACTCGCAACCTGCGGGTCAGTAACCAATGCACTTAACCACTGAGCCACGGAGGCAGTATTAGGGTCCTGAGTGCGTTAGCATGTGTTGGACCCTACCGTACAAAAAAGGCATATTTGTATATAAAATTTGTAGGTATATTATATCAGTTGTTAAGTGATAGTAGTGGCTACTTCAAGGGATCTTAAATTTATTTAAAAATGTATAATATTAAAACATAAGAGGTATATATAATAGATAATAAAATGGCCTAAAAAGCACGTATAAGTTAGTTTCCGGTGCCGGTGGCTTGGATTAACTAATCCCGTTTCATAAATTTTCCCCAAGTGCCTAATTATAAAACAGGATTAGAGTATGATTAAGATAAGCCAGACTGTCCCTTAACTCGGGCTATAGAGCTGTGATTGGTTGAAACATCGACTTGACAGTGTGTCTGCCTAAGCTTAAGTGGTAGACGTTAAGAAAGAAAAAAATACCCAATAGCTAACTACCAACCAGACGACCGCGACCCACTCACAAAGACATCGCCTTGAAATGGTAACGCACTTCTTAAATAATAGCATACTATTATGAAAATGAACCCTTGTTGAAGGGTTTTCAGATCCATAGTAAAATTAGTAAAAAAAACCCTTGCTATTAAACTCATAAAAAATACCTAATAAAAAACGTAGTATCTAGTGATCCAGACATACCATTAAACTAGTGTCAATAACGGGTGTCAAACTGTCAAACCCCAGGTCTATTAAGTAAATGACTGTCATTTAGCGGGACGTGACGAGAGCCAAGCGACTGATTAATGGGGGTGGTGCGAACCCGAGACCCTGACTGCTGGAATCAATCACTCTGAATCCTTTCAACACTTTCTGCATTCTTGGGGATCAGGGACAGTTTCTCTAATTAGCTTTGTTAGATAATTATGTGTCTTCTGTTTCGTTTTTCAAGATATGATGAATAGATCATAATTTTTTACTATTTTTCCTTTCTATCGAGTTGAAGTAATATTTAACAGTCCCACAACGGTATGGTTTAGTATTGATGAGGAGCCACGGAGCTCATTCAAAATGGAGTTTATTCTCCTTCTCGATAAAAAATAAACATTCTATCCTCACTTTGCCTTGGCTCGGAAATAAGCAATAGCCAATTTATATACAGGGTGAGCATAAAGTCTCACCCCACCCCCCGTATCTCAAGAATGGCTAAAAATACAAGAAAACGCAAAAACACGTATCCCTTCGATTTTAGGGGATTAATTTTCAGCTAAAAAAAATTTGCCTACACGGCCCAAGTCAGGCTGGGCATGGACCAACTTTAAAATCTTAAATAGAATGGTATGATTTGTGGCATATTGTTTTAAAGGTCTCATAGAGAGAAGTTCATTACAACAAATATCAGTGAGCTACAACTTACCGTTCTCGAGATACAGGGTCGGACGTCCTGCGTAATATCCATATATTTTGACCTATAACTCGTTGACCGTAAATTCCAAAAAAATGAAATTTGTTGATAATAACTCCTTATGGCAAGAACTTTCGAATAAGTTAAAACTTGATTTGTTTTTTCGTTAAAATTTTTTGGACTGTTCGTCCGGCTGGCTGACGAAAGCGACCAGAAACTAACATCAACAGAGTATGTCGAATTATAACTTTTTCAACAGGGCTTGTCATAAGGAGTTATTATCAACAAATTTCATTTTTATATAATTTACGGTTAACGAGTTATAGGTCAAAATATATGGATATTACGCAGGACTTGAGTAAAATGATCTGAATCGACCAAAGCTTTGAGATAGACTTTTAGTTGGTATACTGGTTGAAAATATCAGACTGTTTTTCTTTTTTTTTTAAGTAGAATTTTAGTTCATTTTGACTGATATTATCAAAGGTTCAATTTTCCCAGATATTTGTCCTTTTGTCCTTCAAAAGCAATTTTCCCAGACATATGTCCGAGAGCAATATTATTTTTGTAAGATTTTTTTACGATATTTTTACGACTCATTAATCCCATCAGATTTGGGACATTTTTTAAAAGGTATCCAAATTCCAAAATTTGAAGTGGGTCCTCTTCAAACCCCAAATAAAATCCAGGACCCCAAGTCCTTCATCACTTTTTTATTGGTTCATACTTATATTTTATGATTTGTTGGTTTAATTTTATCTATTAATTTTATTGGTGATAAATATTTTATTGTTGCCGAGGTCTGTTCATCATTATTTCACACTTGGGCTGTCACTAATAATTATGTTATTAAGACAATAAAGACAAATTGATGATCTTGATGGTTTAGATTTAAGTGTTTTAGACATCCACTAGCCGTTTGCCTGCACTTTGTAACGGTACTCATTTTTTTCATCATATCATCATAGGGTGGCGTCATCGTGAACGATGATAGCCAGACAGTGGAGTAATGACTCAGCACTTCTACCACTGTCTATACAAGGAGGCTAATAATTGACAAGGGCCCCCAGAACCAAGCCAATGCTGGTCTACTCCTGTTTATAGTCCCCCAGCCAGACTGCTGGTCTACTCCCTGTTTAAAGTCCCCGAGCCAGATTATTATTATTAAATTATTTTTTAGATAATAAGACATATGTACAGAACAAATAATAATTATATACACACATAATTATGTCCTAACGAAATTGCGGGGTTATTAACAACGGCAATCTCTTCCACCCAATTTAAATCTAACTTAACATAGCTTGTGATTTTTTTTTTTTACCGTTTGGGCTGTGGTAATTGTAATGTTCTTTGGGGCTACAAAATAAAACACGACTTTTATCAACCGAAAATATCGCCAATCAGACAGGAGGCATACTATACGACAGTACCTCTGTCTACCATTGCATAGTTTTTCAAACACATATTAAAAAACTTCACCACTAACATGGCTTTTCCCTCTCTGTAGCGAGGTCTACTCAATACACCGCCCCTGGAAAAGCGTGGAATAATAATACACCCAATAACATGAAGCTTTGAATGAAGTACAAATTGGTACTATTGACAAGTAGAACGACGAACGAAATATAATTCCCTTTTTAGTACGGGCTGCGAATGCTCAGACACGGGGAAAATCCGTCGATAATATTCAAATGCATGATGTCAATAGTAGTAGGTAAGTATTGTAAGTTTAATAGCTAGGAGGAAGGTGCGACCGGTGATAAGGAGCTGCGGACCTAAAACACCCCTGGGTAAAAAAGAAAAAGAGCGGGTTTTCTCAAGTTACTATCTCGTACACAATGAAAATTATCACATATTTCTAGAACATCTAATGCATAATTATTATGATTGGAATTGTAAACAAACTCAATTTTTTAAGATGCCTAATACTGAGAGAGCTATTCTAACACAATCAACCATTCCTTCATACAGGTGGCAAATTATAAAATCAATGCGCTCAAAATGTTCCCGATAAACGTTCTCTCTCGTCCCGTACTAAATCGAAAATAACTTAAAGACGGTGAAGATCAGGAAAAATGGCAGGAGAGCGTAAAAAAAATAATTTCACCTCATTTTGATAATTTTCTTTAAAATAACCTCCCTCATTTTTTTCTCCCCTTCAACTAATTTCTCTCCCTCTCCCTTCACCTCCTCTCTCTCTCTCTCTCTCTCACTGTCTCCCTCTCTCTCCTTCCTTACCTCTCTCTCTTTTTCTCTCTCACCTCCCTGCCTATCTCTCTCTCACCTATTCCTCCCTCTCTCTCTCACCTCTTCCTCCCTCTCTCTCTCTCTCCCTCTCTATTCTTCATCCACCATCCTTGTCTATCCTCTTTCCTTCGCTCATTTTTTTCTCTCTCTCTTTTCTTCGAGCGCTTATTTTTTTTCATTTTTTTTTTTTCTTGAAAGATTTTCAAGTTCCTGTCCTTATCCTATAATTTGGCATTTCTTTCCCTGCCTGGGTGGGGGCGGGGCGAGTCATTCTCACAGCGTGCTGGCATACAAGATGAGACCCTGGCGGCATTGGACTTGTTTTTTTTCGTAAAGATAGAGTTCGAGACAACCTCATATTTTTTTCCCCCTTTATAGATCTAAATAGAGGTCGGTGTGATAATTGGTGCTTCTCTTGTGGAACTCCAACCAGTCTATAATAAATCTAGATAACTCTAAAGCTTTCAATCTCAAATTCTTTACTTTTTTGTGGTTTAAAATATAATAATAATAATAATACCTACTCTTTAGTGGAAGGTAACCGCCAGGCGAGGTTAATGCTCAAAGCATTTCCTACCACCTAAACCTCAGAGTCTTATTATTATGTGGTCACAAACTCAATTTAATGAGGAAAAGTTCATGCACTGGGTGGGATTTGAACCAACGGATCAATTCGCTACCTGGATTACCAGACTAGCGCGTTAACCACTTGGCTCCCAGTGCACAATGAATGACACACTCTATTTTTCCAGCTAAAATTTAGCAATTTTTATAAAATATAACAGTGAGAAAGCTTTTTGGATCAAGGCCCTGGTGTATTTATTCAACGAGCTCAAAACATTAGCTGGTCATACACAAATTAATAAATTCCTTTTGATCCCTCTTACCTCCAGACCCTGCAAAATGAAACCAGCAAACCCCCGATTTACGATGTATTCTCTTCGGTCAACAAAAGCCGAGTTGGTTAACAAGGGGACCACTGAATTCACAGGAAATGTGTCCTGTTATTGCGAAGGGGTCGCTAACAAAGAGATAGCATTCCTGAGGACCTGTGACTCTGGAACTCTGCGCTAGTGGTACTTCCGCTCAGGATTCAATACAATACTTTTCGTGCATTGTATAGTAGGTGATTCCAGAACCTTTTGAAAAAGTGGTTGTATTCTTCTGTTATTCGAAAAATGATGTACGTGATTCAAACACCTTAGAAAAAGTGGCTATATCCTTTCTGTTATTCGAAAAATGGTGTGATTTTAGAATAGTTTAAGAAAAGGAAGTTATCCGCGATTACATTTTTGACGATTTTGAATTTTAATGGTCAACGATTTTGTTAAGGATGTAAAGGAGGTGGTTAGGTATCTTTCAAGATTCTATTACAATCTTATATTTTATTTTTAAATGATTTTGATCTTTGTTGTATAGTCTGAGAACTCTCAATAACTACTCTTATAACATAAATGGGTTGTGTAAGTTTGACGGAACGATTATTCCACAAAAAGACGTACGAAGAAAGGAATCATTTTTACAATACTTTCTGTTGTTAATTATTCCCAGGTCAAGCAAGGCTGGATAGGTTGAATGAGGATTTTTATGTAGAACTACTGAGCTATTCGTGCGCTTAATTTGGGTAGCTGTAAATTGTTTGCCCTGTGAATTTGTCGGGTGAAACTCTAACCAAATAGAACTATATTAATCTCATAGTTGAATTGAGTTGAATCGATAATCCAAAAATACAAACCAAAAAAAGATTGGAATTTTTTGTTGTTGAACTATTGGCTATCTAATATGTCGAATTGTCGACCACCCTTAAATCGACCTACAATTATAATGATCAACCACTCTTAAATCCTTCTCAAATGACCTCGAATGTTAAAAAGGCAATTTTCAGGAAAAACAAACCACTGCCGCCCTTCTCTCCAGCCTCCCTCTTATTAACCGTAGACACGTTGTCCCTGGAAGAAACCATGTTTAACTTCAGTTAAAAACTTCATATTAAACTTTAATGCTCTTTTTTTCTCAACAGTTCTCTCCTCCGCTTTCTAATTTGTCCTTCTGTTCCGTTTTCCCGAGTCCCCTTCCTGCATCACGTCTCCAAGCAGTCTGTCTTGTCCTTTTTCTTATCTCCTTCTTTCTTCTCCTTTTTTTATCTCCTTCTTTCTTCTCCTTTTTTTACAACTTCTCATTTTCTCTCGACTTCTTCCGCCCCCTTCTTTTCCTCGCCCTCCTTCTCTTCATTCTGTTCCTTCTCTTCTTCCTTCTCCTCTTCCTCCTCTTCTCTCTCTATATCTCTTTCTCCTCCTCCTCTTCCTTTCTTTCTTATTCTCCTACTACTTCATCTCATGAATTCTCTTACTCTTTCTCTTCTTTTTCCTTTTCTTCTTCCACCTCTTTTCTCTTTATCTCTTTCTTTCTTCTCCCTCTTTTACTACTTCTCATTTTCTCTCCTCTCTATCTCTTTTCTCTCTCTCTTTCTCCTCCTAATTATCTTCTTTCTCCTCCTCCTCTCTATCTCTTTTCTCTCTCTTCCTCCTCCTACTAATCCTCCTCCTCCTCCCTCTCTTCTTTAATGCTTTTTCTTCTCAACAGTTCTCTCCTCCGCTTTCTAATTTGTCCTTCTGTTCCGTTTTCTCGAGTCCCCTTCCTGCATCACGTCTCCAAGCAGTCTGTCCTGTCCTCTTCCTTATCTTCTTCTTTCTTCTCCCACTTTTCCTCATTTTATTTCCTTTCCTTCTCTCTTCCTTGTAATCCTGCTTCTTCAAGGAGTCTGTCTTGTCCTTGTCCTTATCTCTTGCTTTTTGCTACCAATTTTCCTCATTTTCTTTCCTTTCTATCTCTTTTTCCTCTCTTCCTCCTCCTCCTATTTCTCCAAAGAGTCTGTCTTGTCCTTTTCCTTATCTCCTTCTTTCTTCTGCCATTTTTCCTCATTTTCTCTCCTCTCTATCTGTTTTCTTTCTCTCTCTTCCTCCTCCTCCTCCTGCTTCTCCAAGGAGTCTGTCTTGTCCTTTTCCTTATATCCTGCTTTCTGCTCCCACTTTTACTACGTCTCATTTTTTCTCTTCTCTATCTCTTTTCTCTTTTTCTTCCTCCTCTTCCTGCTTTCTCCAAGCAGTCTGTCTTGTCCTTTTTCTTATCTCCTTCTTTCTTCTCCCACTTTTACTACGTCTCATTTTTTCTCTTCTCTATCTCTTTTCTCTCTTTCTTCCTCCTCTTCCTGCTTCTCCAAGCAGTCTATCTTGTCCTTTTCCTTATATCTTTCTTTCTTCTCCCACTTTTACTACGTCTCATTTTTTCTCTTCTTTATCTCTTTTCTCTTCTCTTCCTCCTCTTCCTGCTTCTCCAAGAAGTCTGCCTTGTTCTTTTCCTTATATCCTTCTTTCTTCTCCCACTTTTACTACGTCTCATTTTTTCTCTTCTCTATCTCTTTTCTCTCTTTCTTCCTCCTCTTCCTGCTTCTCCAAGCAGTCTATCTTGTCCTTTTCCTTATATCTTTCTTTCTTCTCCCACTTTTCCTCATTTTCTTTCTGTTCTATCTATTTTCTCTCTCTCTTCCTCCTGCTGCTGCTTCTCCAAGCAGTCTGTCTTGTCCTTTTTCTTATCTCCTTCTTTCTTCTCCCACCTTTCCTCATTTTCTCTCCTCTCTATATGTTTTCTTTCTCTCTCTTTCTCCTGCTCCTGCTTCTCCAAGCAGTCTGTCTTTTCGTTTTCCTTATCTCCTGCTTTCTGCTCCCACTTTTCCTCATTTCATTTCCTTTCTCTCTCTTTTCTCTCTCTCTCTTCCTCCTGCTCCTGCTTCTCCAAGCAGTCTGTCTTGTCCTTTTCCTTATCTCCTTCTTTCTTACCCCTCCTTTTTTTTTTTTTTTTTTTTTAAGTGGGGTTTAACGTCGCTTTCAACTGCCATGGTCATATCACGACGGGGGTTTTACCCTCCATTCGCAGGAAACTCACAAACCTGCTACTCACATTGACCTCACCCAGCCTGAGTGGGGCCGGGAAAAGCCAGCGTCACGAGAATTAGAATTTGAATGGTCCAAGTCCAAGTCTTAACCTCGCTGGATGTCGCTTAAATTCGGTGTTCTGAAGGGAACCGGTGTATTCAACATGCCATCGACGCTGGCTTATCCCTCTTTTACTAATTCTCATTTTCTCTCCTCTCTCTCTTTCTACTCCTCCTGCTTCTACACATCTTGCTTCTCCTCTTCCTCTATTTCTTATTCTCATTCTACTTCACCTAATTAATTCTCTCTCCTCTCTTCTCTGTATCTTATTCCTCGTTGTACTAGACTACCAAACAATAGTGGACGATGCGTGGTTACGGTGCTAGACTTGTTATGTGTAAACAATCGCATGGATCTATGATCTGTGGATCCGATCCCAGAATAGGCATTTCCATCAGGTGTGTAGGTAGGTACTAGGTAGGTATATTGTAAAAAAAAAAAAAATGATCTTTTTTTCTCTCTATTTTTCCTATTCCTCATTTCTCCTCCTTTTCCTCCGTATCACACTAATTTCCTCTATATCTTTCTTTTCACTGTACTGTTTCTCATTATTTTCCTTCTTTTCTTCCTCCTCATTAATGTAATACCTATTTTCCCTTCTCTCTATAACTCTCTCTCTCTCACACACACAGTCTCCCCTCTCTTTTTTCTCAGCACCCTCATTAGTTATCCCTCTTACTCTCATAGAAAGTGAGAGAGAGAGAAAGGAAAAGAGATATTAGAAAACTCGTACCAATCTTAAATGACAATTTCTCTCCTTGATTGCTCGTAATTTCCTCCAAGAGTCATCCTTATTTTTCTCTCTCACTTCATCTCTCTCTCTCTCTGTCTCTCTCTTCCTCCCTAATATTGCTTTTTCTATTTCTATATTTCTTTCTCCCTCCCTATCGCTCTATCTCTCTTCCTCCCTATCGCATTTTCTGTCTCTCTTTCTTTCTTCCTCCCTTTCGCGCTCTTTCTCTCTTTTGATCTATCTATCTGTCTCTCTTTTTCTATCTCTCTTATCTCTTATTTTCTCTGTCCCTATCTCTCTCACTTTTATACCTCTTTTTTTATCTCTCTATATTTCTCCTTATCTCTCTATTAGTTTTCCTTTTCTCTTTCTCTCTGTATCTCTCTCTCATTCAATCTCCCTGCCCATCTCTCTCTCACGTAGGCAGCTTAATTTTCCATCTCATTTCAGTCCAATGTTTCCCGTCATCTTTCGTCTCAGGGTTTTCATTTGCTATCTCCACTAATTGGACAATTTCAATCGACTGCTCTTCCGGCTCTCTTCAAGCAATCTGAAAAAAAAGATGAAAAAATAAGAGAAGAAGAAAAAGAAGAAGAAAGAAAAGATTAGAGACCGGCCGTGTCGAGATCTTTCTGCTAGGTACTTTTTGCTAGCTACTTTCTTAAAGTTGGCAATCCGTCGTGATGTGACCATGCAGTTAAAGGCCACGTCAAACCCCGAATTAAAGAAAAAAGTAGACAACAAATTTCCCACAAATTAATGGCCCCAGAGGCCGTTGAGATTTGTGAAAAATCCTTGTCTATAGAGAATCAGGAGATAAGGATCGAATTATTAATCAGGATTACAACAAAGGGTGGGTTTTACAATAATTTTGAAAATTAACTTGGGACTGACTCCAATTTTCTTTTCGGCGAAGCAGCATTTTACAATAAAATTTTCACTCATCCCAAGTCAGCTCGAAGAACAATAATTTCAATTCAGTTCAATATCTTACTGTAGAACAATTTAAACAAAGATGTAGAGAGGGCCTGGATATAGGTATTTAGCCTGTATACAGTGTCGTTCCAACCTGCTCACGTAATTGCAGTATTATTGCTGGGTGTAAATATTGATAAAAAAGAAGAAACAAAGTGGAAGAAGAAAAAAGATCAAGAAATTGTAGTAAAAAAACAAAATGACCTGGCGAGGTGATTTTATTTTTCACTGCAGAGTGGTTTTCAAACCGTCTTCGAGCTGTCTAGGGATGTATTCAAACCAACGAAAACCGTATTGCGAAATGCTGTCCCGCGAAAATAATTTAGAGTCGATCCCTAAATCAACTTCAAAGTTTTCAAATATTGAGTGATTGAGTGGGAAAGAGAGAGAGAGAGTGATGAGTGAGTGAGAAACAGAGAGAGAAAGAAAGAGAGAAAGAAAGAAAAAAAGAGAGAAAGAGAAAACTAAATAGCTGTGGTCACCCCTCCTCTATTGAAGTAATGATAATATTTATCCTGATTATTCTCCGTGTCATAATAGGGAATCGATCACGTCTCCTTCATCAATCAAGCCCATTGTGCTTGGCTCCGTACTTTCACGACAAATGAGAGTGCCCCACCCCATGCGATGATAACGCATGGTATTGTTGTAAGAATGATAAATACAATTGTATTCTTTTAACAATCATTCTGCCAATCTACAGGGTGTCTGGTATTTATGTGTCAAATTTATCACCTTGGAGTAATGGTTTTCCAGTCAAATTTTCAGCCTACGTGGCGTAATGGTTGTGACTACTGCCCGTAGTCCAGAGGTCCCGAGTTCGATCCCCGGTTGGAGCAGACTGTTCGAAGAAAATTCTGTTCCCTCCAAACACGTGAGGCTGTCATTTCCGGCCCTACCCAGGCTGGGTGAGGTTCATGTGGGTAGCTCGTACGATTCCCAACGAATGGAGGGTAAAACCCCCGTCCTATCTACCTCAAGTCAGAACGTTAAACCAAACAGAATCAATGGACATGAAAGGAGCCTAGACATGGGATCTGGGCGTCCATATCATCCTCTCACCACCGTGATTTAGGTATCAATACCCATCTCACGGACACGGAATCATTATTTTTACCACCTAACTTAAAAAGTGAAAATAAGTAGGAGGTGACTCATGTTATAGTTGAAGCCGCATTAATTGTATCATCGAAGAGGATCCATTTGACCCTTAAAATTTTTCGTAGTAAAGCCTTTCTAAACCGAATTAGTAAACTTCTTAAAATGCCAATACTGCGGACACCCTGTCTAGTTTAGATTTTGCAAATAAAAAAAGAGTAAGTATACCCCCCACGTACAGTATGTCACCTCCACACAATAGGTAATAAAAAGATCCTCCTAGTCCTACTGTTGGTTTGATGGGACATTGTGACCAACTTGTGGTCAAATGACCACCACAATGGTCTATAAAGAAATGCTCTCGTTAATTGATGATTTAATGGGACATTCTGACCAATATAGAAGGTCATACCTATTGGCTATTTGATGGAGTCAAATGACCACCTTAATATCGCACAATGTGCTATAAAGAGATGTTTTCGTTTATTGTTGGTTTAATGGGACACTTATTATTATATAAATAATCGAAAATAATTATTTCCTGGTTATGTCAGAAACTACATTGCCTTAGGCTTTTTTTAGATGATTGTAAATTTGAAAAGATTTCACAGAACAGAATAGTACAGTTTCCCACAGTCTATTAGTGACAGTTACTTATCAAAGGCATGAGTATTCAAATTTCAGCACTCTGTACAATAATGTTACGTATTAGGAATTTAGAGCACATTCAAGTGTGAAAACCGCCCTCGGGGGTGCTTTTGAGTCTTGAACCTAAGTTTATTTAAACGAGACATATTGTCAATGAGTGTGTGTGTGTGTGGGAGAGAGAGAGAGAGAGAGAGAGAGAGAGAGAGAGAGAGAGAGAGGGTAAGAGGGAGAGAGAGAGAGAGAGAGAGCGAATGAGTGTGTGTGTGTGTAAGAGAGTTAGAGAGAGAGAGACAGAGAGCGAATGAGTGTGTGTGTGAGAGAGAGAGATTGTGAAAGCGAGAGAGAAAGGGAATGAGTGTGTGTGTGTAAGAGAGTTGAGGAGAGGGTGTGTGAAAGAGAAAGAACGATGGAGTGTGTATTGTGGGAAAGGCTAGAGGGATTCTATGCATAGGATCCTGATGATGTAGTGTTCTTCTCAAGTCAAGTGTGAAACAATTGATTAATAAAAGCCCTTGAGCGACACCACTGATAAACCCTGCTAATCTCTTCTCTCTCTTACCCACACAAATCAAATTTCACTCTTTTGAGTATTTTTTTCTCGATTTATCGCAAACGTTAATACGTGATTTAAAGTAGTCACTGTGGCAGAGCGAGTTAGCGCGCTAGGCATTGCACACATGGTGACCTGGGTTCGATTCCCAGCGGGGGAGGATTTTTTCTGCTCTGTACTTGGATGTTCGGGGTCCACTCATACCTCGTGAGGAAAAATGAGTAGCTGCTTTAATGTGAAGCAGCGACCAGTGGCAGAATCTTAGGCAAAAAAATAATACAAGATATTGTAAATTAAAGTGTAAAGTCCTATGATTCTGCGCTACCCACTAAAATTGTGACATAATAACACAAAGAAAAAGCATTATTATTATTATTATTATTAATACGTGATTTATACGTTACCACATCTCGTGCCACGTCAGTAAAAACGCCTGACAGCCAGTTTTCCAAAAAACAGACTGTCAGTTGAAAAAGCCTGACACGTTGTTGCTCACTTATAATCAGTGTCAGGCTCTTCCAACTGACACTACAATAGATTTTAGTATGTTGTTTAAACTCTGGGGCCTCTGGGGATTTTTCGCAATTTAGATCATTGAAGTATATTGAAAACTTAAGTTTTTACGGTCAGTCAGTAAACGCCCCATCAGTCAGTAAACGCCTGACATCGGGAGAAATTTTGTCCTCAGGCGAAACACAGCGAAATACCTTTGGCACTTGATGTGTTAATTCGAGCCTTATTTTTAAATAAATCACTCCATCTTTACGATATATTTCTAAGTTGGTAGTAGGTAAGTAGGTAGTAGGTACGAACCTTCTACCTACTTACTTTTACGAGTAAGTACTACTTTTACGAGTACTACCTACTTTTACGAGTAAGTAGGTAGTAAGTACCTACTACCTCCTTACTCGTAAAAGTTAATAATAAGTATATAAAAGCCTTTGAGCGACACCTGTTCATGGTTCTAAACTTTGGCCCAGTCTAAACCCCGAACATTTTCAATCTGTTTATCTGACGAAAGCCAAACTGGTCGAAACACATATCATGTACATCAATACATCCTAGGTATGAATAATAATATTAAAATAAGACTTTTCGAGGATCCCATTGAAAAAAATTACACCTTCAGCAGGAGTATCAGTTTTAATTCTGGTCCTTAGATTTTAGCATTCATTCTCATTCTTCTGTTGGCTTGAAGTGCGAAGTATAGACTCAATTATCAGTAATTTGGATTGATATTGAAATATCTTGAGGTGACTCAGTCTTATCCAGGGTACCAGGTGTTCAAATCCTGACCTACAACATTACCTATTATTTATGTTAATTAATATTATTGAGATCATTTCATCAGCTCTACTGTATTTTAACTTTACATCTTCATTAGTATAACAGATATATGTTTTAATCTTATAAACAGACTATAAACAGGGAGTAGACCAGCAGTTTGGCTGGGGGACTATAAACAGGGAGAATCTGGGAGATGTTGACTTTTCTTTATTTTAGTGTGCCACGGAACCGCTTTCGCATTACTTCAGGGCACTTTACCTTTACACCTATGCCATTCCGGAAACGGAAAATTTCGGTCACAATTTTCCGCTCCGGCCGGGATTCGAACCCGCAACCTCCGGATTAGCAACCAATGTTCTTAACCACTGAGCCACGGAGGTCAACACCAGATGTTGACTTATCTCTAAGTTTTTTACGTTGCTTAGATTTTTTACAACATAACTTGTGCTGATAACGATGTTTTCTAGTCGGTCATAGATATCTGCACTCATGGTTCTTATTCGTGGAATAATTGCAGAAAAATTGCAGGTGAGTGACACGTCTCAAAAAACATGAATCACGTTACGAGAATCACAGGTGTCAGAAATGAACGCAAGCTAGAACGTAGAACCTCATATTTTCTGATCTAGTAGGACCAGCCAATTACTATCGAAATAGGTATTCAAAATATTGGAAAAAACTTTTTAACGTTGTAAAATTAACGGTGATTTTTCGCGTAATTTCTTAGTGCATGTGGTATTTTTTAGGATATCAAACGTTTTTTCGTTTCATAAACAACTAGAATATTTTCATTTGTGATTTTTCCTACATATTATTTTGTATCATTTTCTAGTTTGAAAAATATACAAAGTGTCTTATCTTAAAAAGACATTAGTGTGTTCATAAACTACAGCAGTTAAATTACCTCTGGAGTCTCTGGACATTTTGAATATCTTTGAATGAATATACCTTTGTAAATCTAATGTTTTTTTTTATAATAAGTTTTCATCTAAACTGATTTTGTACAATAATTTTATTCTTATTTATGTAATTTCTATATTTAGATACATTGTTCGAACTAAATGTACAAATAAAGGCTTATTATATTTATTAATAAAATCATAGACGAAAGTTTTTAGATTTTGGAAGATAAGATAAATAAATTTTATAAACACACTATATGATAAATAAATTGTTTATTTTCATCAAATGAAAAAAAATATTGGACATTTAATGGAAACAGAATGTTATTTCCATGTGAACTGTATCTCAAATTTAGCTTCCTGATTTTCATGGTACCTTTGGCTATTGCGGATGATACCAACTCGACTAGCATAGCTGAATCTGTAGTTGAATCTGATGAAGACGTACGTATGCATGCATTGTTTTGGCAAAGTAATTTCTCGTCAATTTTCTCTGGTGACAATTATTATCAAGATTTGTTGAGACGGTGTCAAAATCCTGGTCACAACAGATGTCAGGGTAAGGTGGTAGAAAATGCTTTAAGCATTAACCTCGCCTGGTGGTTACCTTCCACTAAAGAGTGTTATTATTATTATTATCACTATATCGCAGTGTAAACTGTGTGGAGTTTCATCTGAAACAATACAACCAGGACATATTATAATATTTTTTTTTTTCCAAGATTTGTTAGAGCTTTTTTGTTCTACATAAAACATATTTCTTCTACATACAACACCAAGTTTTCAAAAGGAAAAGAAAATCCTGATTAAAATAGAGAGGTATAAAAGTAGTTATACTGATTAAAATAGAGAGGTTAGTTGATGGCATGGATATTCAGAACTATTATACCTGCTGATGAGAGCAAATAAGCTCGAAACAGCTGTCCAGGTATGTTCTGATATTCATGTACATCTAATACAACTTCTCACTTTTCTATTTATACTGATTAAACAGATTCTGTTTTTCTGCGAAAGTTTTATCAATTCTAAACCACAAGGAAATAGAGTAAAATAGGATAAGGAGTCATGGTGGACTACTTTTATACATATGTACGTTTATAATTTTATGGTTTTCACTTATTTATCCGAGGAGAAAATAATATAGAAAATATTGTAATCGCTCACTTGTTTCTCAAAAAATTTAATGAACGACTTTCTCTCCATGTTTCAGGTGCCTCTTCACAAACAGCAACAAAAAGATGATGAAATGCAACCGAACGCTTTCTTCAAACCTGAATACATCTCAGTGGAGCACGAAGCTGAGGTGGAATACTACAACGACAATTCACGTTCACATCCAGCTGCTTCCTCACAAGGCAGTTCATGGAACCCTCAACCCCCGCAATCACAACACCGCTCCTGGGAGGAGACTGTCGCCGAGATACAAGCCATCAAAAATATTCTTCAAACCAAACCGGGCCAAGCTGGCAGAAAGACAGATATCAATATTTCCATTCCAGTGAAAGTCAACGAGTACGGTTCGCTCTTAGAGAAGATTTACCAAAAAGTTGCCAAGAATTGTCAGGAAAAATCTTCTAGCGCCACTGAACAGACCACAACAACTTCTAAAAGCCATGACGTTGATCAGAGAAATGTTACCATCATGGAAAACAACAACAAGGGAGTAAATAAAGATGTAACTAATTTTACAAGCAAGTCAAAAGATGCAAACCATAATCATATCAGTACTGATAGTGAAGAGATACAATCAGTAAACCTTACTGAACATAACGAAAAAAATTTCACCAAAAAGGTAATAGTAGGTCGAACCAATGATACAAATAAACCAAGTAATGTAAACCTTAATACCGCCAGTGGTGAAATTTTAAAACAAAAAGATCCAAATGGAGGCCTTGGAAATGATGACAGAGAATTTCGTAAAATTACAACAGCAAACTGGAGCTTGGAGAAAAAAGAAACGAAACCTATGTACCTTATTGTTGGTGACAATTCTGGTGATAACGAAAATGTGATGGACAAACATATTCCTCATAATATGGTCCAGAACCCTACACAAGATATAGAGAATACGACACTCAAGACAGTAGTAAAACCACCGGATGAAATAACATTGACACCGATGGAGTGTAGTACAGAAAATGATTTTCTCGCTCATAACTCGTTCAATGCAAATTCTATGAGTTTCAAGGTAAACTTCAATGTATTTCCCGGCCATAGAGAACATACTAGAAGCAAATCTTTTACCGAACAAGGTCCACAAAATAATTACCACAGTACACAAAACGTAAAAACAAAAGTAGTAAACAAAACAGATATGATAGAAAATGAAAATATTTCATCAAATACTGAGCGTTTGTCAAACACAGATAAAGTGACAGTACCTCAGAATAAAAATAGTATCGAGAAGCAATATTCCTCATATCCGAAAAATGACAAACCAATGGATTCTACAACAAACTCTACAAGAAAAAATGAAAGAATTACTAAAAAACCAATAGAAATCACAACAGAGAAAGACTTTGATGAGACCAAAAAAAATGACCCTGACGTGAAATTTTCACAACGAAAGATTGAAGACTTAATACAACAAATTGAAAACCCAAGAGATCAGGACATCTCACACTTAAACCAAGTTCACCAGCCATGGATGGTAGCTGCCCTTTCATACATACAGCAGGGTAAGCCTATTCCTGAGGGACTCAAACGTTTCATTGCTATAAAAGGAGGCATTATTCCGAGAGATTTCACTATTCAGTCAACCACTGCCATAAACGACATTGGAAAGCAACCAATCAGCACGTTAGAACCTTTCCAGAAATCTCCACAAAGTAGTAAAATCACTAGAAAACCACCTCCAATAACAGTCAATAAGTACACAACAGAAAGAGAGACAGTTCACTCATATACAAACACTAATTTAGGAAAAAGACTTAAAGCGGCCACAGAAAGTGTAGAAAGGCCACATTTCACAAAAGCCAACATTGGAAAAGAATTAGTGAGCACTTGGGACCCTATCGAGAAATCTCCACAGAGAAAAAAAGTTACAAAAAAAACATTTCCAGTAACTCACAAGACAACAACAGAGACACTTCAAACATATGCAAATATTGATTCAGAAGAAAAAATTGTTGTTGATACAAGAGAAGAAAGACCACATTTCAATCCACACTGGTTGCACCGTGGAGCTAATTTATATTCGACAGTAACTGCGGTTTATAAAGAAAACACTGCCGTCATCGTGGAAAAAGCTGATGACCCCGTAATTAGACGAACTAACTTCATGGATGGCATTAAAAAGATAAAAACAACTAAATGGATCGAACCCAACCTAAACAAGACCAGAAAATCATGCGGAAGTAAAGTCAAACCAGTTGTAGTCACCACCATAGAAAGGTCAAATTACGTTCCGGTATCCGACAATCGATTTGTACACTTTGTGAAGACAGCAGATATAATGAATACAAGCAACAAAACAAAAAAGAGCAGATAGTTTAATTTTTTTCAAACAATGGATCTCCAACGTAATGAAAAAGGTTTTAAGATTTTTTTACTATAACAGTATGACTGGATAATTTTGTAATGAAAACCATTTTATACTTACTTAAACGAAATATCTTCTGATATACTAAAGATGATAATAATTATGAGCCTTTTCCATAGTAGATATTATGTAAGTTAGTTCTATTATGTCTTTTCCTTACTCTACCCCATTTCTGTATCTGTATTTGACTTGTGTAAACAAATTGTAAATTTGATGTACACCAATAAATAAATCTTATCTTATCTTATCTAACTACATACGATACGTACAGTCGTACATACATAATTATGTATTATGAAGAAAGACATATCAAATGAGTTAAATAAAATAATAACTTCATTCTAAGAAGAATGTCTAATAATATGATAAAAAAGAAGGACTTAATAATTCTTAAAATAGTTTGTTATTACTTATTGGATTAATCACGTTTTTGCCGTATTTGCAGTAATTTTTATAGTAAAAAATTCTATAGTCACCATTAAATTGGATTTAGAGAAATACAACAAGAATGCATGAAGATTCAATATTCAAATCGTCTCAATTTAGAATATATTATATAAATTTATTATTATTGATCCGGAATACCTACTATTAATTGTTGATAATTTATTTTTTAAGTATAATTTTGTATCTAATTTATTCCAAATAAAGGTTTATTCATTTATTATTATTATTAAACAATTTCAATCAAACTTTATTTACTATAACATCAATACAAAATAGAAGCAAGGAAATAATAAATTTGATCAAGGGTGGTGCTAATGCCTAGGGCATTCTTCACCTCATTTATCCACCATTCAGACAAATTTGAACAAATAAATGTCCCTAAAACCTGAACATTTTTTTTTTTTTTTTTAATTATTATTTAATTATGATAATCATGATAGTAGCACGTTTGGAAGACGCGAGTCGCCGACCCAACGAACAGATTAAGGAGCACTTCAGACACAAGAATGTAGGCTAATGATAGTTGCCAGGGACCAGAGAAGCTACTTGAAACAAGCAACACAATCATAAGAGCAAACAGACAAATAGACCAAATCATGGATGAACTGTAAGTATTAGAACAAATAGATGAACAATGTAAAAGCATTTCCTCTTAACAATTCAGTGTAGGTATATCAATCTGGACTCTACGTTCCTAAAATGAATTGAATTGTTTTATGCAAGCATGGTGTTGGTGATTGTTTATTTGTGTTCAATTCAATCATCAGGGCCTGATTAGTACATTCTGAGATATCTGGGTAACAAATATAAATTCGATCAAGTGACTAATGATCATTTCCAAGTTTTGGAGTTTTGGTCAGGTGGTTAAGATAACAGTCTGGTAATCCAGGTAGAGTAGGGATCTGATGCTTCGAATCCCACCCAATGCATGATTTTTACTTTCCTTATCCTATAATAAGGAAAGTATTGTATTCGTCGAAAATTTGACCTACCTAGTTTTTCACATTTCTGGACGAATCATAGCCTCAGGATACCAAAAAAGTTGTTTTCAGCCATTGGTCCGTGCGTCTGTCTGTCTGTCTGTCTGTCTGTGTGTGTGTGTGTGTGTGTGTGTGTGAACAGGATATCTCAAGAACGGTATGAACTAGAGACTTGAAATTTGGTATGGTAATTAATTTTATACCCCAAACGAACCATGAAACTTTTGGTTGAAATCGGCCGCATTCTGCGGCCGCAGGGCCGCAAATATTAGCCGCAAGCGCCGAATCTTCGAATCGGTTAAAGATACAAAAAAAGTTAGAGAATATCATTTTCTTAAATTAAAAAAATAATAGGGGTCTATTCTGATCATTTTTTGATATCTTGAACTTTTTGGACCTCGGCCTCAATTTACCGGTATTTTAGGGGGACCCGCTCGGACTAACTTTTTTATTATTCACCTTAGATGGGCGTTGCGACATATCAAATCCAATGATTTTGAAGTGCTGATTACGAATTTGGTATTGATTTTTAGTTATCTGTTACAGTTCAGTCACCAGTGGCGGAATTCGACTTCTTTTTTGAGATAAGGAAAGTTGTGTGATGTTTACACCAGATTTTTTTCTCATTTATTTGAGTTTGTGACCACATAATAATAAGACTTTGAGGGTAAGGTGGTAGAAAATGCTTTGAGCATCAACCTCGCCAGGTAGCTCAAAGGTAAAGACGGCACTCTGTGAATCCAGAGGTCGCGGAATCGAAACCCAGCCAAGTTTTCCTCCCATTTGGGATTTTTACCACATAATAATACGTCTTGGGCTTCTGCTGGAATAATGGTACTTAATAGTACTAATCGGGCAGTATAAATAAGGCGATATTATTATTATTACATCATATGTTTTAATCATTAAATATTCCTCCCTAAAAGTGTTCCTGTTATATATGCACTATGCAGGGGTCGACGGAGAACTCCCGTAGCTCAAGTGGGCAGACTCAAGGGCCAAGTGTTCCTCATTAGGGGCCCATCCCGAGGCACTTTATGACGGAGCATTGAGAAAGAAACAAAAATAATCTATCTTCTAAATTTTATTACAGCCTCATCTCGATGGTAGAGAACAATCACAAATGTAATATTAAGAGAGAAAGCGCAATAACCTATATGTTATTCTTATATCATGCTTTATTAGAAGGACATACAATACAATATTTACAAAATAAAATAGTTTAAAAATTAATAAAAGATTAAATTGTTTGAAATTAAATAAATAATAAAATAATAATGTCTTAACTAAGGGGCGGTGTTATTGCCTGCGGCGATCTCATCCACCCAACCCTCATAATATGTTCAATTTAGTAAGCAGGTTTTGTTCATACTCAATGTCGCTTTAACATCTAGGTTATTAGAGACGGAGGTTTTACCCTGCATTTGCTGGAAACTCACAAACCAGCTGTGTATAATTGTATATGTACGTGGTAGGCAACGTACATATACAATTATACAATTATTCAGTGATGTGACGAGAACTAGTGTATCCAACGTTTCATATACGCTAGCAAAAAAGAAGAAGAAATTTTCACCTCATGTAGACCTAGAGAGGATCGGCACGAACGACCATATTAGTAATTGGTTAAAGTGCCTAAGCTAAAAAAAAAAAAAATGAAATCTCTAGAAGAAGTCTCCAGATACAGCCAACTTAAGTTGAAAAGTTGGCTCGTACTGAACCACATAATTCTATGTGCGATCAACCATCGGCATCGTGAGAAATTGGCCTTTGTCTTTATAAGCCAATAAACTTGATAAAACCCTATGAAAACTAAAATCTAGGTTGCCTTGTTACGGACGCATGTTGAAAAGTTAGGTCGTCCTGAACCACATAATTCTATGTGCGATCAACTATCGTGAGAACTTGGTTTTTAGTGGATGTGAATCCCACACGTAATTGGTCATGTAAATGTATAGGTAAATGATTTATTGAATATAAATTGTACATCAATTTTATTATAAATATATAAATAAATCATTTAAAAAATAAAATACAAAGTAAATTAAGAGGTTGGTCTTGTCAACATCGATTTTTTAAAAACCCTAAAAATTCATCTCTCTTGTTTTTATTATTTTTTTCATCTCAGTGAATTCTTAGGTCAACAAAAAATGGTGTTTTTGGGTATAAAATTGTAACCTTTGAACGTTTAACCACCAGAAAATCCTAGAGCATAATATACAACATAATTAAAATAATGGTATAGATAAAGCCAATTTTTTTTCTTGTAAATGCAAGAATTCTAACTAAAAATGTTAAAATGTTCCAACATAATTATCATCTCGTTCCTTGTTTGTCAACAAATTAATTTACACGATAATACGTTTACATTTTTCTTAAAACAAAAAAACATTCGAAATTTCGAAGATAAAAAGAAAATGGCGTACAGAAATTCTCGTTCATGTTTTCATCGCTTGACGAGTTCTGTAATCACTTGACATCAGCATTAGTACGAAATAGATAGGAGTGACTGATTGAGGTTGGTGATGGGACTTGACATTATAGTAGCATTAGAACGAAATAGATAGAAGTGACTGATTGAGGTTGGTGATAGGACTGATGGGTTGATTATGGGAACGGGTCCCCAAATACCAATTTCGAATCTCGTCGTTCCGGGAAAAAAGTTTTAAAAAAAATGTATTAATCACATGATAATTTGTATTAATCACATGATAATTTGTGTTAATCACAATATCACAAGTACTCAAAATAGCTTTGTTATTTTTTTTAACCTATTAGGTCCTACTTTTAACATTATTTTATTCATTGTATATTTATTGACATTTTTATTATTGACATTGTAAATAGGGCCGTGCACTAAAAGGCATGTTAGTAAGAAGAATACTACCCGGGCAGTATAAATTTAATAAAGTCGTCAGTATGTTTTGACACAGGATTACTTGTGCGTACGTGAAAATCATCTATGTTAAGCTGTAGTTACTAGGGTCTAGGGTTAAGGGTCTAGGGTCCGGGGCTCCGCTGTGGCCACGCACTAAAAGGCATGTTAGTAAGAAGAATCCTACCCGGGCAGTATAAATAAGGTCGTTAGTATGTTTTAGTGATGCTCCGATTAGTTGAAAATCGAGGTAATTGATTCCGATTAGTTACGAATCGGAATCGATTAGTTACTAATCGACATGTAATTAATCGATTACTACCGATTAATCGATTATCACTAGGAGTTGAAAATTGAGGTAATCGATTAGAAACAATTCCGATAATCCTAATCGATTAGTAACTAATTGACTTGTAATTAATCTATTAATCGACTTGTAATTAATCGATTAATCGATTACTACCGATTAATCAAGCATCGCTGGTATGTTTCGACCCAAGATTACTGGTGCGTGCGTGATTGACTCTTCGATTGAAATTGTTTGTAAACAATCTCCGGGTGGCCCGATGTTTAATTACCCTAGTGATTCCAAGTTAGGTTTATTCATTTTGAATTAGCACATGTGTTGTCAACCAGTGGAGGAGCGTCACGTAAATGAGGAGACGTATTGGGGATTCGGGGTCCACTCATGCCTCGTGAGGAAAAATGAGTAGCTGCTTTAATGTTAGCAGCGACGAGTGGCGGAATTATAGGCAAAAATAAGATATTGGGATATTAAAGATACGGAAAAGTCCTGTAATTCTGCGCTACCCTCTAAAATTTTGACATAATAAAACAAATAAACACATTTGTTTGTTTTTGTTTATTTTATTTGGGACTAGCCGTTTGCCCGTGCTTTGCAACGGGACTAAATTTCAAATTTACTAAGGCATGGCCGTACTGCTGGACAGCAATGCCTTTTTGAACTTTTTATAATTTTTCTGGACAAAGCGATAATGGTTTTGGGGGGGTCAATTCTGAGACATTTTTCGCTATCTCTTACCGTTTTGGCTAAACAACTCCGGACAAACAAACAAACATAGGTAGGTAGGTAGGTAGGTAGGTAGGTAGGTAGGTAGTCCTTTTTTCTGTTTTATATATAGAGATTAGGGCAGAATTATAAAACAGGATTAGATTCACTCAAAGAGGACACAATCCCTTTGCTCGGGCTATAGTTGTCTGTGATTTGTTGAACTCTCACGTAAGGTCGTGTCCAGTTTAGCTTAACAATACTCCTGTTTCATAATGTGGCCCATAGGAAGAGATCGGTAGTTTTCAAAATTCCACGTCCTGCATCAAAATTCCACGTCCTGTATCAAAATTCCACGTCCTGCATCAAAATTCCACGTCCTGCATCAAAATTCTACGTCCTGCATCAAAATTCTACGTCCTGCATCAAAATTCTACGTCCTGCATCAAACTCCTGGAGATGGCTTCTAGTGTCCCCTGCCCAGTCTTCCTGTTGGAAAAGTGAAAGGGAAGACATACTAGAACTCCCGGGCATGTCTTCTAGTTGACCTGACACAGCGAGTGAAGAAAGTAACTTGGTGAAAAGGATGGTGTACCTCGCCCTGAGAATCCAGACATTGTGAAGATTCACTTGACAAGCCGTCCTAAAACCATAGGCTCAACCAAATACAGGAAGAATGGAAGATTATGCCTTTTTTGTACGGTAGGGTCCAATACATGCTAACGCACTCACGACCCTATTGAAACTTTGTGATTAAAAGAGAAGAAGATGATTTGTATTTGTATAGAAGTATTTGTTGAAAAAATATTTTCTAACAAGCACTTTTTAAATTAAATATAACCTCGGAGGTACAGAAAGTCTTGCGTTTTTTATCCCTCGCAACTGAGCTAAGTTTTCAACTTACTGTTTCTTCTCAAAGGGGAAAGTAAGACTGAGGGCGAAATTAATAGACAAATTTAATTCTATATCACAAGTCATTCTATATCACAGCGCCACAGAGGTATTACAAAAACGTCTATTAATTTTGCCCTAAATGAATATGATTGATTAGTACTTTTATAAGTTCGTCCAAAGTCTGAAATACCACAATGGTTTTGATTCTTAGAAATGTGGAAAAATATTATTTTAAATTTGTATTTTCCTAATAAACCCCTGAATTTCGGACTCTGGTTTTTCTCGTTAATAATCCCCGATAATCTTAACATTGTAATAACAATTGCATAATTATTCGGAAACACACGAAATTATAATTACGCCCTAAATATAATGCTCTCATAAGTTTACTAATACATCAGATAACACACACTTATGCATGTGGGTGCGTCGTGCAACACATGTATTGTATTTAAAATACATAAATATGTATATTATAGATCCAATTTACTCGTAACTACATATTTTCGTAAAACACTCGAATATGTGTAGGTGTAGATATCTATGTATGCCTAATCGCTTGACCACGATAAAAGTTACATTTGATGTAAAAATTTTTTTAAAAAAATTCAGCATTGCCGGAGGGTATTCATTTTCTTTTAGGTCCAGGAAGTTTAGTATCGTCTCTCAAATATCTCTTTTCATGTTTTAAGGTTCCATGAGAATATTCAAAGAAATACAGAATTCTTTGATGGTCAAGTGGTTAAGACGAGAATTTGGTACTCCAGGTAGCGAGGCGATCTGTAGGATTGAATTTTCCTCATAGATTTGAGGTCATAACCGCGTTATAATGACACCAAAACAACTACGAGCATAAAAGGTCCTGTAAATAAATAAGAAATAAATGGGTTTCTTTGTGTTATTGTATCACAATTTTTAGTGGGTAGCGCAGAATTATAGGACTTTTCCATAACTTTTCATATCCTAATATCTTATTTTTGCCTATAATTACGCCACTGGTCAATGCTCACATTAAAGCAGCTACTCATTTTTCCTCACGAGGTATGAGTGGCGAGTGGACCCTGAACAGCTGAACACCCAAGAATAGAGCAGAAAAAATCCTGCCCCGCTGGGGATTGAATCCAGGTTACCGTGCGTGCAATGCCTAGCGCGCTAACTCACTCTGCCACGGTGACTTCTAAACGGCCCAGTAAATAATTGAATTGAATTGCTACCTGTGTCCAGCCCCGCAGTAGGGCCATGCCTCGGGTGTAGAGTAGGGTTAGGTAAAATACATACAGGGCCATGCCTTCTGGACACAACGACATCATTACAGCCCTTGATTCCCTCTACATAGGCGGCCACAACGAGGACCCAGGGCCTAGACCCAAGTCCCTACAACTAGATATAGACGATTTCCGGGACTCCGTTGATGCTGCTTACATTATTATTATTATATGTTTATTTACAGAGGAGACTTTTTTTGTTCACTGAAAGTTCGCTGAATTTTTAAGTACCTACCAAATTTTAAGAAATATTTTTAAAAAATTCAGTTTTCAGTACTTAATTTCAACACACTACACAATCTACACATACACCATACACTACACGGAAGGAGCCCAGAACAATGGTTCTGGGCGTCCAAGGGTTCACACCCACATCAATCTTTCCACCACCATGACATCAAACATGGACACGAAAAGTAGTAAGTAGAGGAGACTTAACAATCAGAGTCCTTGCTCCTTACATTAATTTAATAACATGGTTAGATTATTTTACGTAATATCGGGACTATACCCTAGGGTTTAGGGTCTAGGGCTCCGTTATGTGCACACACGGAGAGTTCAGATCAGACACACTATTATGTAAAAAAGTCAGCAGCGGTCGATAGCATGTTGGTTACAGTTTACACCTGTTCACTGAAGTTAAGCAACACCCAGCGAGGTTAGGACTTCGATGTGTGACCTTTTAAATAAATGAGGAAAAATTCATGCCCTGGGTGAGATTTAAACCAACGGATCCCTACGCTACCTGGATTACCTGGATAACCACTTGACTACCAGTGCACCTTAACCAAACCCTCTTTTAATTTCAATTTTTGGGTTTTGGATACGTCACCTGGATTACCAGACCAGCGCCTTAACCACTTGACTTTCAAAGGCCGGTACCTCGTGCTTGTGTTCTGTACCTCGATTCCCTCAAAAACAGATAGTGTAACCAAACTCAGCAACATAATACTTCATCATAAATCGTAACCAGAGGGTCACTTTTTCGTCATCACAAGAGATCCCTCACCCTTCCTTGAGTGATAACAGACTCTCCACAGTCCTCGTGACCCTTGTTAGCACAGTAGAAAGCACTAGTACAATAGAAAGCAAAATCACAATAGACAACATTATCACTCAATCCCCTTTTCTGATTGGAGTTGGGGCAACGCATGCTTCATTCTCTTCTCTCTTCCCATTGGCCGAGAGGAAAGCGTTTAATAGTGTCCTATTAAGAGAGCGAGGGCTCTCAAAAAATTCAAGATTGCTGTCAAAATATTTGTTTGATTGGAAAAATCAACGAGAGCTCTTGAAAGTATCGGGTTTCACTCATTGTGGTTTCATAATCGAAAAGACGTGTGATTTTTAGTTTGATTTGTGTAAATTAATTAATCTGATAATAAATTGTTCTAATAAAAAAAAAGACGTTTAGAAAAGGTATTTCAACAAGTGTTTTTATTGCTTTTTTATTAATTAAATTTAACTAGAGTTTTAAATTAATTAACTTTTGTCCATAACGTAAAGGTTTTTTTCTCCGAAACGTATACGAACATTATTTTTCCATAAAAACTATAATTTCCCAACAAAAAAATATGGACTAATTTGTTCAAATCTTTTTATTTTAATAATTTTATTATTATTTCTTCCTGAAGTAATACAGATATGGCGAAGTCCGATTCGTTTTCAAAAATAAGAGAACTTCTCAACTTAAACATTCAATGTGTAGACACCAAAGTAGGTGGATAAATACTGTGTCAGGTTCCTGAACGTATCTAATAGGCTTACCTATTGACAAAATTCTGGTTAATTCTAGCATTCTACTAATAAAATCTTGCCACTTTATAAATCGGGGACACTTATTGTAATTCCTGCCAATTTAAAAAATGTCTCTTCAGACTCTGACTTACCAATAAATCCTGCTAAATTATAAATATCTTACTGAACTCTTACAAATAAATCCTGCTGACTCATAAACCCAGGACTCAACCACTTACCAGAATGAAGAACATATCGAACATAACCCCCTTCTCTATCACCGACATACTTCTGAGGCGGGGTCCAAACGGGGGTCACAAAATCTGGCCCGGGGGTCATAAAATATCTTCTGGGGGTCATAGGATTTCTCTCGGGGAACAAAAAACTCACGAGGACTGGCTACGAAGAGGACTTGATGATCAAACTGAAGATTGTGACGCCACCCGGATCGAACCTGGGACCTTGGCTCAGAGTGCCGGTGAAGTGCTGGACATGTCACGGCGAAGAGTACCTGGGTCTAGTCCAACTGGTAAGATGATTTTTGTTGTTGCGGATTTCATACTTTTTTTCAGGTATTTCTTGAAATTTCGGGGGTGATTTTCTCCCTAAAACTACCGCGCTGGCTATGCGTTTGCTACTCACATCCAATAATTAGTAAACTAGTCACATCCACCAATTAGTGAACTAGTCACATCCACCAATTAGTGAACTAGTCACATCCACCAATTAGTGAATTAGTCACATCCACCATTTAGTGAACTAGTCACATCCACCATTTAGTGAACTAGTCACATCCACCATTTAGTGAAGTAGTCACATCCACCAATTAGTGAACTAGTCACATCCACCCATTAGTGAACTAGTCACATCCATCAATTAGTGAACTAGTCACATCTACCAATTAGTGAACTAGTCACATCCACCAATTAGTGAACTAGTCACATCCACCCATTAGTGAACTAGTCACATCCACCAATTAGTGAACTAGTCACATCCACCAATTAGTGAACTAGTCACATCCACCAATTAGTGAACTAGTCACATTGTTAAGGCGCTATTCTGATCGATACAATGTGCCAAAGGATAGGTATAATAATAATAAAATCGCCTAATGAATACTGACCGACTAGGACTTAATAAATCTTATTATTGGAGCAGTAACGATAGGACTTATAAGTCCCATTGTTGGAGCACTGAGACCAAGACATAGATGATCATCTAGTCAAAATCCAAATGGGTGGAAAACTTGTCATGTCCCAGCTGGGTTTCGAATCTCCAGACTCCAGACTAGTACAGACATATAAACGTCTTGATCATTGAGCGCGGGGGACAAGGGTCTATTCTCTATTCGTTCGTATCCCAACATCCCATTGGCCATTGGCGTTAAAAGATTAATCCTTTCAATAGGATCTCTTAGGGCTGAATTTTAAAACAGTATTACATTTGATCTAAGACATCTAAGTGGTCACTAACCCTTAACTCGGGCTATAGTAAGGTGTGATTGGTTGAAACTCTCGACTTGAAGGTGTGTCAGGCGTAGCTTAGATTTAATCCTGTTTCATGATGTGGTCCTTTAGTGTTAAGTATGACATGATTCATAATTTGACCCTTAGTGTTTGTTTCATAATGTGGTCCTTTGTGATAAGTATGACTTGTTTCATATTGTGTCCCT
Organism: Bactericera cockerelli; assembly: GCA_024516035.1. Classification (NCBI taxonomy): domain Eukaryota; kingdom Metazoa; phylum Arthropoda; class Insecta; order Hemiptera; family Triozidae; genus Bactericera; species Bactericera cockerelli. Next base: position 10,688,479 of record CM044964.1, read on the forward strand.
TAGTGGTAAGTAGTGGGTATAGTCCTAATTAGTACCTACACATGTGACAGATAAACAAAAGAAAGTTTCTACATGTAATAGGTAACTATTTTTTGTATTTTTAGTTGTTTTTTAATGTATTAAATCATCATTATCAACATCATCATCATTATTATTATCATCATTGTGTAGTTTTGTCGATTTCGACGGTTGCCAAACTCAATAGTGCAGCATATACGTACATTTTAGATACCTACAATTAAACATCAGCCTATTAGTGGACCTACAATAGTATTTCTAGTTATATTACCTAATTCCTTCACTTGATGCACTATTTTTCTCAAGTATAGGTAACAGTGTAATAAAGGTATACAATAAAATATAATCCTCTTAGGACCTACCATTGTAAGTATAGTTGGTCCTATATTTTTTACCTTTTGAATTCACTTCCTTCTCAAAAGATCCTACATTCACCTGAATGTGTGACTTTTCGTATTTGGTGTTGGATCTAAAGAGTCAAAAGCCTAACCGTGTGAATTCAGATGAGAAATGTCGGATTCACAAATTACCTACAGGTACCTTTTATTTTCATGCTCCCTCTAATCCCTCTTAGAAGCTGGGAATTTTGGGCTAGGCACTTGTTAGATGTGATGTCTTTATATTTTTAAGTAGTATTCCATTTATTTTATTTATGATGTCAATGATGGCGCTTTAACAAGGGATATTTTTCTTTGTTTTGGTCAGGTGCGAATCTTTTGTCCTATCTATGTGTAAGTGTCGCTTTAATGTCTTTATATTTTAAGTAGTTTTCATTTTTTTTAGGTGGCATTGGTGGCGCTTTAACAAGGAATTTTTTGCTTTGTTTAGGTCAGGTGCGAATCTTTTGTCATAAAGTGTCGCTTTGATAAGTGCCAGAATGTTTGGGCTGACCACTCCTTTATGTTTCCTATTATTATAAGTAACACATACGTTGCAAAACCCTTTCTTTTCACTTGATCTTACACTCAAGAAGGTAGGTATTCTTTTTAAGTGAACTCTAGACCGAGAGAGTTCTCAATCTATCGCATTTCAACAGATCCCAAGGAACATGAATAATTGAGAAAAAAAAAATCTTCACATCTGACGTAAAGGAATACATAAAAAATAAACACACTGCCAATTACGGACACAATATTTCCTCGTGAAAGTGGTTTACTTTGTAGCATTTGGCGATAAAATATTAAAAATACTCTTTAGTGGAAGGTAACCACCAGGCTGTTTAGGGTGCGCCACCTGTTGTTAACCTATCCGCGGTGGCGGATAACATCTAGATCTTTTGACGGGTATTCACTGGAATCTCACAACATAATAATAATAATAACAACACTCTTTAGTGGAAGATAACCACCAGGCGAGGTTAATGCTCAAAGCATTTTCTACCACCTAACCCTCAGATTCTTATTATTATGTGGTCACAAACTCAAATTAATGGGTGAAAATTCATGCATTAGGTGGGATTCGAACCAATGGATCCCTACGCTACCTAGATTACCAGACTAGCGCGTTAACCACTTTACTACCAGTGCACTTTCCACAATCGATATATTCTGATTTTTTAGACAAATCCTACATTATTATTATGTTAAATATTAGTAGTTCGAGGTGGAGCAATTTGATTAATGAACAAGAACCAAGAACATTTATTTTAACCCAGGACAATAATAGGAATAAAATCTATAAGAACTTCGATGTAACTTATTGAAATAAAAAGTATTAAAAGTCTAAAAATAATCAATTTCAGACCAGAAAACTTTCACAAAAAACATACATTTTTCATCTATTATTATTATTAACATTACCTTAATTTTTGTTACTTTCTACTACCTATTCTCTATTATCATCACTTTTACATTGGAGGATCCATTACAAACATTGGCACGCCGCGCCGTCGAAGGCATTAAACTTTTCCAAGTTCTCTTTCCGGTTGTGACGACACGGGGATAGGAGGGGAGAGGGGGGGGGGGGAGGGAGAGGGGGGGGGGGGGGGGAGAGGGAGTTGGAGGCGGAGGAGGGGGTTTGTAAAAGACAGGATGCTTTTAAGCTAATCACAAAGTTGACACCATCACATCAGGGTTACAGAGAGGTACCATTATACACGAAAAAGTCGAGATGGGTACCTTTTATACAGGGTGGTCCCGAAACATGGTGACAACGGCGTACTGATGATTCATTGGACCATTTCCAAGAAAAAAAATAAACCCCATACAAAAAGGTCGATCTCTGGAGCATGTATATCAATCAAGTATATAAGCGGTTATATACTTTATACTGGGTGTCTGGAATTCACGAGTTCATGATAAGAGTAATACATAGGTACCTATCAGTAAAACCAGCTCAATTTGAAAAAAAACCGACCGAAAGCAATACTTTCTATACCTTATAGGTAATAGAAAGTAAATACTTCCGATTTCTAAAATTAGAATTTTCTCGGAAATAAAAGAAAGTTATGATAAAAAATAAAACCTGCCTTATTAAAATTTTACTAGGACTCGAAGGCCAATCTCCAGAATACGAGCCTTAAAGAACTCGAGTTAATAGCTATTTTAATAGAACTCTTTTAATGGCAACTTATTTTTTTTTTTGTATAGGTACCATATGATTGTTATAAACAATCAAGAATTACTGGTACTGGTGGTACTATTTTTCATTCGTGCAAATAATTCACATTCCATAGTAGGTACCTCTGTCTTACATAGTTAGTATGGTATATTACTTGTTTATAGAATTTAGGTGTCTAAGTTTAACCCTATGAACACATAAACTCCGTAGTCCATACATTACTGTATGCTGTCAAGAACCATTTATTTTATTTTAGTAACCATGTGTAACGACCTATATTGATAGTAGAACTTCTCACTAAAAGCGGAACCAAATTCATTGTAAAGTTGTGAACTTTTGGGCAGATAAATGTACATTATACTCTGCATAGAGTAGGTAGATAGTGTATACTTACCTCCAAGAATATGATATATGGATATAGCTACCTATTCTTGGAAATATACAGGGTGTCCAAGTTGTATTTCTAGAAAATTTCAGAATCAATTCCAGGAGACATTCCAAGACATAAATCCATCTGAGGTAATTTTTTGAAAAATTAAAAAAAAAAAAAAAAAAAAAAAAATACTTAAATAAAAAGTTTTTACCTGAAAAATTAACTTAAACTTGTGAAAAAGATGTGAAAATCTTTCTCAGGTCTTTGTGTAGGTATTATGATTTACTGAGTAAATTTCCCAAGGAAATACCTAAAACCTAACATTTTGTACCTATTTGCTTTCAAAACTGAGTAATTATGTTGTTCATTGTTCATATCTCCGTTCGACGAAATATTTCGAAAAATGATCTGAGATGATCTATTTTTTTTTAAAAAAGTCATAAAGTGTATATTTATTCTGAAAATTTCTATAAATAAACTTTGGACACCCTGTAGATAGGGAATAAGTATGAATACACAGGATATACGGAAGTAGTAGCTATCCATGTCTCACCACCTTCATAGATAATAGAAAATTAAACTCCTCACTAAAAGCTTCTGTGGAGGTGTAATGGAGGCAGGGAGGTGAAGCAGAGAGATGGAGGTGTGGACGTGAAAATGTCAGGGAATTCACTAGATTATTATTACTAGATGGTACCGCCAGCGCCAGTGTCAAACACTGTATAATTTGTTCTACGTCTTCGGATATAGATAAATGCCTCTTCCACTGATAGTGGAGTTCAACGTTTTTTTTTTCTTTTCATAAAGGTTATAAACAAGGAGTAGACTAGCAGTCTGGCCGGGGGACTATAAACAGGGAGTAGACCATCATTGGCTTGGTTCTGGGGGCCCCTGTCAATTATTAGCCTCCTTGTAAAGACAGTGGTAGAAGTTCTGAGTCATTCCTCCACTGTCTGGCTACCATCGTGAACGATGACGCCACACCCTATGATGACGAAAGGTTATTTTTGAGAGGGCTGTTTTACTCTCCATTTACAAATCAGCTCATCACAGTACCAGCGCTCACCCACCCAGCCTGAGTTGTGCCGATAATAGCTAGCATCACAATGCGAAGGGTTGAAAATGTGTAGTTATTCACCAAGTCGTTATTTCTGTGCGCGTTCCCATCAAGTACTAGCCTAGCTGGATGTTGCTTAACAATAGGTATAATCATTTTTATGTGCATCACTTTAACATACTATATTGTGCCAGTGGCGTAGCTAGACCTACATTTCGGGGGGGGGGCTTCTGAGGGGGTTTCTGAGGGGGGGGGGGGTTGTCCCCAAACCCCCCTGAGTCTCGTAGTAAAACGGAGGGAAGGTCGCAATTGACTTGTTTGTTGTTTGACCTTTTTTCACTTTGCCTTTTCCAAAGCCTACTTCTCAGGGGTCAGCATTGTTTAACCTTTCCCTACTGGCACTCCTAATTCCATGTCTATTTTAATTAACCTAGACCTTGTTTAGACTGCTAAACTAAAGGGACTTTATAGTCTCACTTCGGCAGTATAAACAAGGTAGGTAATTTCTATTCTATTCTATCCTAATATTTATTATATATCTCCCTTGCCTTTATCCCATATTAGCTTATGTTGCTTTTGGGGTCGGCATTGTTCAACCTCATGGTTGAGGTTGGTAGGGTGGAGCATGTTTTTTTATGGCTGGATGCCCTTCCTAACGCCAACGATTTTACTTGATTTAACGTCCTGGATTAGGACGGGGGTTTTACCCTCCATTCGCTGGGAATCGTACCAGCTACCCACATTAACCTCACCCAGCCTGGGTAGGGCCGGAAATAGCAGCCTCACGTGTTTGGATGGAACAGAATTTTCTTCGAAAAGTCTGCCCCAGCCGTGAGTTGAACTCTGGACTACGGGCAGTAGTCACAACCATTACGCCACGGAGGCTATCCTAATATTTATTAACACATTTTAAACCAAGCTTCAATTTTATCATTTCTAGTAAGTCTTAAATGAACTAAAACTCCCCCTACATATATTTCCCTATAACGTAGGTTACCTATATTTTTCCCTATAAATGAATTAAAATATATGTTTTTTATTAACTATTTTCCGTGTCTTTTTCTGGTTCTTTTTATATTTTTTGTGTATATTTTGTCTTCTTCTGGTTCTTTTTATATTTTTTGTGTTCCGTGTCTTCTTCTGGTTCTTTTCATGTTTTTTGTGTTCCGTGTCTTCTTCTGGTTCTTTGTATATTTTTTGTATTCCGTGTCTTCTTCTGGTTCTTTTCATATTTTTTGTGTTCCGTGTCTTCTTCTGGTTCTTTGTATATTTTTTGTGTTCCGTGTCTTCTTCAGGTTCTTTTCATATTTTTTGTGTTCCGTGTCTTCTTCTGGTTCTTTTTATATTTTTTGTGTTCCGTGTCTTCTTCTGGTTCTTTTTATATTTTTTGTGTTCTGTGTCTTCTTCTGGTTCTTTTTATATTTTTTGTATTCCGTGTCTTCTTCTGGTTCTTTTTATATTTTTTGTGTTCCGTGTCTTCTTCTGGTTCTTTGTATTTTTTTGTGTTCCGTGTCTTCTTCAGGTTCTTGTTATATTTTTTGTGTTTCGTGTCTTCTTCTGGTTCTTTTATATTTTTATGTCTTTTTTTATTATTGTAATTTTGGTGGGGGGGTAAGATGGTGATCCCCCCCTCGGCCTCCTCATCACCCCTTATAGCCGAAACCCTGTCCTCCTTAAGATTTTGATTAATTGCATGCTTCAGGTAATCCATAGACAACAGGAACAATAACGCAGGAACAAAATAACAGTAAAACGAATAAAATAAAACAGAAAACTTGGATAACAGAGTATAAACTGGAAAACAGGAACAAAGAAACGAACAACGAACGAATTTGGACAGAAATTTTGACACGACAGATAATTTTGATGTGAATTGAATATGTATTTTAGTGTGGAGAACAATGTTTGTATTTATGAACTGATTTTTGTTTAAAAGTGAATGCGTTGTAGAGATGAAAATGTTGAAGTGGCTAAAAAATTATAGTTAAAAATATAATGAAACTGGACATGTTTTCAAAAACATTTTAGCTAGTAAATAAATAAATAAAGCTTTTAAGTCCAGATTATTTATTGATTTTATCTTATTTGTGTTTATCACTTTCGTGATATCACATTGACTCAAACTCGCTTTACTAAATTTACGCTGAAACCGGGACTTGAACCATGGACCACCAGGTTACAAGTCCACCGCCTTCCACTTTCACTATATACGGAAGTAGTCCATCCCCAAATCTACCTTTCAACAGTCACACAACGCACTCTGATTAGTTATTGATTGCGTTCAATTTAACACACTCTGATTGGTGTTGCGCAGAGTTACGGTTGAAAAGGAGATTTGAAGATTCTGAGAGAGCTTACTGGAACCCTCATTTCAGACAACTCTCTCACTCTCAAAGTCTCCAAATCTCTCTTTCAACCTTCAAAGTTCATTCACAAGGAGCAATCAGAAAGCGTTCTTTGGCAGTTGAAAGGAAAATTAAAAAAAGTCATCATATTTTTGTTATTAATTACTGTCGTGATATCACAACTACTCAAACTCGCTTTACTAAATCTACGTTGAAACCGCGACTTGAACCACCGACCTCCAGGTTACAAGTCCGCCGCCTTATCGATCAAGCTACTGAGGTCGGTGTTCCATCACCATGCCATAACACGTGGATACGCAAAGTAAGTGCCCCAAAACGAGAGTCCTCTATTCCACGCCTGGTTACTGTTGACTCTCGGAGCACTTTGGTGCCCCATTAACCCACCACCCTCCGATATTAACCCCCTTCTTCTTTGATATCAACCCCCCCACCTCTCCTCCTCTGGTAATCATATCAATAAGTAATTTAATTGATAAACAATATCCAGTTTCCTCCCTGATCTGCAGTGCGGGAGCGCGGGGCACTCGATGGATGAATCAGAATAGAGAGGATTCATCATAGGGTGGCCTTATCGTGAACGATGGTAGCCAGACAGTGGAGGAATGACTCAGCAGTTCTACCACTGTCTTTACAAGGAGGCTAATAATTGACAAGGCCCCCAGAACTAAGCCAATGCTGGTCTACCCCCTGTTTAATTCCGTGTATCGTCAAAGATAAGAGGCCTAATCTAACATCAGTTCATTGTCTAACGTGGGTTAATTGCCCATTTATGTTGAGCCAAAAGGCAAAACAAAATGGATGTAATGTTCAAAAAAAAAAAAAAAAAAAAAAGATGAGACACTCCACTGAAATAAAGAGACCATTCCAAAAATCCTTTCCTTCACCCGGCCTACTATCCGTGATTTCAAGTTTGTTTACACTCTCCTGCGTATGATAGTTGACCTGTGTTTACACTCTGTACAGGACTCTATACAGGGTGTAAAAGTCGAACCTGAAAATTGTTCTCTCATATCGAGGTTTCTATTAAATCCAGTTCTCTTATATCCAGATTCGACGGTATTTATTTCTGTCAGCTCAGGTCCCTGCGTCATCTGTTTACGTGTGTGAAATAGAGAACTGAAAAATCTTTGTACCTAATGAATTAGAAACCTCTATTTAATAAAATTAGAAACCTCTTTATAATAAAATTAGAAACCTCTTTTTAATAAAATTAGAAACCTCTTTATAATATTTTTTTTCCTCTGTCCCTTGCGTTCTATCGGTTCTATTATATCCAGGTTCGACTGTGGTAGACTTTTCTAATACTTCATAGAAAGTCCTCCCCCCCCCCTCCTCAAAAAGGAAGTGAGAAAGAAGACAATCCCCGCTTCTCGAATCTTCAAAAGAACAACACATAGTTTGTTTACACTTTATCCTGACTGAATAGATTGTTTATCGTGACTTAATAGATTGTTATCATGTTTATCCAAAGGTCTGAGGGAAGTTTATAGTATGTAGATTGAGCGTATGATATATCTCCAAAGATCTCTTTGTGCAACAGCAACCGCGCATTAACCCTGGGTTAAGTTACTGATTAAAAGAGAGAGGTTAGTTGATGGCATGGATATTTTTTTTTTTTTTAGAAATTACCTTGTTTATACTGCCGAGGTGAGACTAAATCCCTTTATTCCAGCAGTCTAAACAAGGTCTTGTTTATATTCAAATTTAAACAGACATTTTGTACATACATTTAATATTCTTAAGATTATATATGTTACGGGAAAAGCTAGGAGTGCGGGAAATCCTAGGTTTACCCGGGTAAACCTAGGATTTCCCGCAATTGTTGGGAAAAGTCCGAAATTAATTTTTATTTCGGGCTTTTACCGATTTCTTTCGGTTAATCCTAGGTTTTCCCAACATCAATCGGGAAAAGCCCGAATAAGACATTCATTTGGTCATTTCGGACTTTTCCCAAGAAATTCCGGGAAATGTGATATTGTAGCAATGAGCAAGTTCCACAGTTTCCAGGAACATCGGAAGATAGAATCGAAAAAGTGAGGAGAATTCGAGAAGCTGCAAGAGATTCAAGCTAAGAAAATGTCTAATGACAAATTTCCTGATGCCCAAGTTGGACAAAATTTTAGAGTAAAAGGTCCAGATGTTGACCGTTCTAAAGTTGATCCAAAATCTATCATTGCAGTCATAATTAAAAAGGAAGATGAGCTCTACCAATTAGGTACAAAGAGCGGAATCATCAAAAGTCTCTCCTCTCGTAATCAATTCACACTATGCTCTGAAATCTTTATCTCTTTGAAAGATGTAAAACATGAGGAAATAAGTCTTCGCTCAGTTGTTTCAAAACAATCATTGATTGGTGGACAAGGGTTTAAAAAGTGTAGCTGTTTAAAGAAATGTACAACCAAGAAGTGTCTTTGTCGAGCTGCTAATATGAAATGTAATTCCAAGTATCACAGTTCACAGCCATGCTCTAACAAATAATAAGAATGTAGGATTTTTTACTTTTTGTTTTTACATTTTTACTTTTTCTTGATATCTGTTTTATCAAACATTTATATTTCAGTGTTTAACTATCTGTACCTACTTAAACAGGAAACAGTAAGAGATTGCGATGAGAGAAAAACATTATTTTTTTAGGTGTGTTTGAAAGGTATCTGTTTTATCAAACCTTTTATATTTCAGTGTTTAAATACATTTACCTACTTTTGATTGAATTTTTTTTAATAAAAATAAAAAACAAACACTTTTTCTACCTGTTAAATAAACAAATACCATTGTGTTGTACTTCATTTTCTCTAGTCTTTTTTCTCTCTTCTTTTAAGGTTATTAGGTTAGCCCCTATTATGTATAAATATTTTACTTTTACCACGGGTCCTTGGGAAATCCTAAGATTTCCCGGTAAAAGCCCGAAATTTTTATTGAATGAACAGAATTTTACACATTTCCCTACCTGCTTCGGGAAAACCTAGGATTAACCGAAAAAGATCGGTAAAAGCCCGAAATAAAAATTCATTTCGGACATTTCCCAACAATCGCGGGAAATCCTAGGTTTACCCGGGTAAACCTAGGATTTCCCGCACTCCTAGCTTTTCCCGTAACATATACACAAAATAAACCTTGCTTGGGTTTAAAAAAAAAGAGCTATTACCTGCTGATGAGAGCTCACAAGCTCGAAACAGCTGTCCAGGTATGTTCTGATATTCATGTACATCTGGTAGAACTTCTCACTTTTCTGTTTATACTGAAGTTGTGTTAATCCGGGGATTAATGCAACATTAAGTTGTGTCATCAAACGCAACATGAAGTTTAGAGTTTTTTTTCTAGAGTGATGTCAAAATTGCTTGAATTGGCTTCAATATTTTTTTGCTTGTGACTCGAACCACCGACCTCCAGAGTATGAGTCCGCCACCCATGTTAAGTGGGACGAATCCTGACCCACATTCAGGATATTTCGTGAGGAAAAATGGCATTTTCGAGTAAAGGGAAAAGATTAAACTTCCGATCATTTTTAATATTAGAAAAGGAAGTATTGTGTTCGTTGGATTTTTTTGTGGATTTTTTAAATTTTTGCAACGAAATCAAGTAGTATGACTCCTCTCTGATGGGCGAGAAGTGACACAATACTTCCCAATTAGGTGCTGGGTCAACGCGAGAGCACCGGAAAGTATCTTTTTTTTTCTTCTTTCTTTTTCGTAGACGAAACAGGAACTACTGTAGACGCTTGTGGTCTGTGTTGTAGCCTGGCCATCCCGTAGTATGCCTCCCCTCTGATGGGCGAGAAGTGACACTATACTTCCCATTTAGCTTCTTTACAAACAACTGGAACCAAATTTAAATTACAAATTTTTGTCGTCAGGGGGGACCGAACCGAGGACCTTCGGCATAGCGAGCGAGTGCTTAACCACTGAGCTAATCGCGCGCTACTGGTCCATCCCTGATTCTTTCTCTTAAGAGAGTTTCGGAGGGTTAATATTGAGTGTTGTTCTCTGAAGAGTGATTGATGGCACTTTGGTTTCAATATGTTCTCATCTTCAAATCAAAGGATAATCCGATAGTCCCTCTAATCCATAACAACAGCCCTCTCATCCCTCATATCGTCGCTTAAGAAGAGGTACCTCGTAAGTCCGATTTTTGGACTTTTCAGGAGACAGTAAAAACTGATTATAAAGTTGTGGGTAGATTTGAAAAAAAATAAAAAAATCAGTTTAACCATAAACATATACCTGTTTTATCGATTGAACTTACTATTTATTTGATAAAACTTGTATTTTTAGGAGATATCGGACATACGAGGTACCTCCCAACTGATTCTTGTAAAATTTTCAGAAAAATCTGATTATAAAAACTGATAATAAAGTTGTGGGTAGGTTCAAAAAAAGTAAAAAAATCAGTTTAACTATAAACATATACCTGTTTTATCGATTGAAATTACTATTTTTTTGATAAAACTTGTATTTTTAGGAGATATCGGACTTACGAGGTACCTGCAATAGTTTACGAGGTCTCACCAGAAAATTTCAAAAGCATGTGTGCATTTTTTGTAGAGGTACCTCGTATCCGATTTATTTTACACAATACACATAATATAACTGATTGGAGATACGAGGTCTCACCAGAAATTTTCTTCAAAACAAAAATATCGATTTACGAGGTAAAACTTTAATCGATTATTGTGACATTTTTTGTATTTGAATGGTCATATGAAACCGATTTCAAAAAAATCGATATTTTTTTCCGATTCCAACGATACCAAAAACGCAATATCGAAAAATTTGGACTTACGAGGTACCTCTTCTTAAGCGACGATATGGCCATACCTACTTCCTCACTCATCCATCCTTAACTCTTATCAGAATAATATGATATCCCCCCACCTCTTTTTTCTAATAGCATAAACAAGCGACCTCAGTAGCTTGATCGATAAGGAGGCGGACTTGTAACCTGGAGGTCGGTAGTTCAAGTTCCGGTTTCAGCGTAGATTTAATAAAGCTAGTTTGAGCAGTTGTGATAGCACGAAAGTGATCAACACAAATATCATAACTTTTTTTTAATAGCATAAACATTTTTTTTTTTAACGTACATATATTTCTGTAGTATTTATCATGTGCCATGCTATGATTTGAATTATTATAACATAATGTATGTAGTATGTGACCGACCTCAGTAGCTGGATCGAAAAGGCGACGGACTTGAAACCTGGAGTCGGTGGTTCAAGTCCCAAGTTAAGCATTATCAATTTATTAAATCGAATAAGAGTAGTTGTGACATTACGATTGTGATCAACACAAGATATGGGGCAGGAATGCTGATATTTGAAAGTTGTTAAAAGTAAAATTAAATAAATTCTCCTTATTGTTAAAAAAATATAATTATTGTAAAACATAAACTTAATATTATCTATGTACATTTTTATTGCATGGCTACATGGATTAGGACTATATGAAAAGGGGAGTAGACCAGCAGTCTGGCTGGGGGACTATAAACGGGGAGTAGACCAGCAGTATAGCTGGGGGACTATAAGCGGGGAGTAGACCAGCAGTCTGGCTGAGGGACCATAAACAGGGAGTAGACCAGCATTGGCTTGGTTCTGGGGGCCCTTGTCAATTATTAGCTTCCTTGTAAAGACAGTGGTAGAAGTGCTGAGTCATTCCTAAGTACAAAGTAAGTAAGTAAGTAAAGTAAAGTAAGTACTCTGGCTACCATCGTTCACAATGACGCCACCTTATGATGATGATATGGATATAAGATTAATTTTAAATATAAAATACATAAGTAGCTGAACTAGCAGCAGTCTGTGTTTAGTACGAGGATTAAGGATGTAATAGAACCTCTTAATTGTTATCATTAAACCCATTAGGATCTTCCGAAAGCAATGTAAACAAATGGTGATAATAATAAGGATCCTACGCTTCTTTAGGCGTCTACTCAACACTACATGAGGATCTGTTACGGAGTGAACTAGGCCTTCTTAAGTCCCGAATTATAAAACAGATTAAAAAAAAAGTTATCGTGTTTGTGTTTATCACTTTCGTGATATCACAACTATTCAAACTCGCTTTACTAAATCTACGCTGAAACCGGGACTTGAACCACCGACCTCCAGAATACAAGTCCGCCGCCTTATCGATGAAGCTACTCAGTTCGGTTATAAAACAGAATTAAATCTAAGATAAGCCAGACTGTCCGTCAACTCGGGCTATGGTACGCTGTAGTTGGTTAAAACGCCGTCTTGAAGGCGTGTTTGGCTTGTCTCAACATTAATCCTGTTTCATAATCTGGCCATTAATCATTAGGGATTTTATTCATCAAACAAAACGACGACAAAACAACAAGGAGTAAAAACCTATTTGTGATATGACCAAGCAGTTGAAACCGACGAAGTTAAACCCAAATGAAAAAAGAAAGAAATTTAATTTAAAAAAAGTTCAAAAGTTGTGTGCTTCTGCAAATGTTTCGGCACAATTTTTGACGGTATTACAGGGCATCACACAGCCTCAGGGCTACGGCCGGATCAATTCCTTTTGCTATATCCAAGCACATGTAACTATACAGACTATACTTTAGATGTTTGTAAGATTGAAGCACACGTAAATGTACCCGATATGGACTCAAGCATGTAGGGTACATTTAAATGAGCTTAAAATCAATTTCAGCAAGAGGATCTGGCTATAAGAATTCCTAAAATTTGGTCAGACAAAATCTATCCTCAGGAGTATAAAATAGAAGATACTATAATATTATGTATACTCAGATTGTTACTAAAATGCTCCAACTTTTTGTGTTGCAGAGAATGAAACATCCCCCCGAGTCCTGTCTCCAGATGTATCAGATGAAGATAGTGAAACAGAAGACCACCTCCCTGTTGATGACCTAGATGACAACAGAGAATCACCTCACAGTACAACCAGCAGCAAACATAACCTAGTCCAAGAGAACCTAACACTAAACTGCGATCCAAACGATACTCACAGAGATAGCACGATTGCAAGAGAAAGTATATTTGAAAACAGAAAAAGTCTACATGAGAGCCACAGTGAATATAATAGTAATCTAAGTCAACACCTATTAAAACATCATAGTGAATTTAGCAGACAGTTCAAATCAGATTGCAGTTTGAGCAACAGAATAGCAGACGAAGAATTCAGGAAGCTGATAGGTGAAACTAGTCGACACTTGAAACACAATTACATATCCAGCGACAGAGCAATAGACGAGGCAATGTTTAATGTAAATAGTGATAAAAGCAGAAGTAGGCTTTTTCAAAACCATATTACTATGAATCGCAAACTGAATGCACCCTTTGAGAGGGATTACAAAGCAAATGCACAGCACGTCACAGACGGTTTAGAACCTGAGGAACCAAGTAGCAATGTCAAGAAATCCACGATGGCGATGAACCAACACTTTAGCGAATTAAATAAGCTCAGCTTAAATGTACCTAGTAGTAGACAGGAGTTAGACAACCTCTCTAACACGGGACTAGATAGCCTGAACAAGGTGTACTGCAAAAACTACAAATTCGACGACCGGTACTACAAAAGTAATAGAATAGCCGAAAAGTTGGACACTACCAATGACGATTACAGGAACAGTCACAGAGATAACATGCTCAAATCTGGCAATGAAGAAATGTACAGAGGGAATGTCAGAGAAAGAATGGCCGGTGAGGAAATGTACAGGAACACTATGAGAATGGGCGGCTGTGGGAAAAGAGATGCGAGGGAGCTCAAAAGCCACTTGGGTGCCCCGTCCGGCGGTCGAAAGAAGCGGTCACGGGCCGCGTTTTCGCACGCGCAGGTGTATGAGCTGGAGAAGCGGTTCAACCAGCAGAAGTATCTGTCTGGGCCCGAGCGGTCCGATGTTGCCAAGTCCCTGAAGCTGACTGAGACCCAGGTGAAGATCTGGTTCCAGAACCGACGCTACAAGACAAAACGCAAGCAGCTCCAACTTCTGGAGAGCTCACTCAGTGGACAACCAGTTGGTGGCAGCAAGAAGGTTAGTTATCATATCTTTCTTAATCCGTCCCGGTAGCTCAGTGGTAAAGGCGGCACTCTGTGAATCCACAGGTTCCAGAGGTCGTGGGTTCAAAACCCAGCCGGGACATGACAAGTTATCCTCCCATTTGGGATATTTACCACATAATAATATGTCTTGCTGGAATAATGGGACTTTAATAGTCCTTATCGGGTAGTATAAATAAAGCGATATTATTATTATTATTATTATTATTAATCACCATCGTGATTTCACAATTACTGAAACTCGCTTTACTATTTTTTTTGCTTAATTTGGCACAGCAAGGCGGTAATAATGTATATTTATTTTAGTTTTCTTTTTACAATTTTTGTGACTCTCTCCTTAAGGAATACTTCTAAGGTAATGAGAATAATTCTACCTATCAATGTCTCTTTAAATTGTACATTTAAAAAACAAACATAATACCTAAGATATATGTACTTATACTATTGATGGAAAGCGACCTGAAGGAAGGTGTTTTTTTTGGGCGGTTACCTATTGCTCCGATTTAATGACTTTCTGTTCAAAATTGAAATCGGATATCAAAAAGGTACATACCTATTGCTCCGAAAACTGCCAAAAAGGTATAGTCCTATTCCTCCGATAAAGAAAATGGAAAAGAAAAGACAAAAATTGAATTTAAACGTTTTTTATCTTTATTTTTAAAATATTTTTAAATACAAAATACATTTTTTTTTTTTTTTTGTTATGAATACAAATACACAAAATAAAAATCTGGTGTAAACATCACACGACTTTCCTTATCATAATATATTAGGAATTGAAACGGGACCAAAAGCCACTGGTAACTCAAAGGTAACAGTTAGCTAAAAATAAACATCAAATTCGTAATCAGCACCTTAAAATCATTGGATTTGATATGTCACAACCCCCATTTAGGATGAATAATAAAAAAGTTAGTCAGAGCGGGTCCCCCCCAAAATACCGGTTAATTGGGGCCGAGGTCCAAAAAGTTCAAGATATCAAAAAAATGATCAGAATAGACCCCTATTATTTTTTTAATCTGAGAAAATGTTGTTCTCTAACTTTTTTTTGTATCTTTAACCAATTCAAAAAAACGGCGCTTCCGGCCAATATTTGCGGCCCTGCGGCCGCAGAATGCGGCCGTTTTCAACCAAAAGTTTCATGGTTCGTCTGGTGTATAAAATTAATTACCATACCAAATTTCAAGTCTCTAGCTCTTACCGTTCTTGAGATATCCTGTTTACACACACACAGACAGACGCACGGACCAATGTCTGAAAACAACTTTTTTAGTATCCTGAGGATATGATTCGTCCAGAAATGTGAAAATCTGAGTAGGTCAAATTTTCGACGAATACAATACTTTCCTTATTATAGGATAAGGAAAGTAAAAATAAAATACTCACTTCTTGGATTTTCTATAGTGCCAAGAAACACTTTCTAAGTAATCAAATTTGGATATTTTACCTTCCTTGTATTGCTCAACTGTAGACTTCATAAGGAAATATTTCTTTGTTTTGCCTGATCTGGCTCTGACTCTATCAGATCTACTGTTCATTTGAAGATAAGATATTCTCTGAATACCTAATAAAGCGTCAATATTTTATTTTCCTGTGTTGATGTAGACATAATTTGAAAATTAATTTGAAAACTGACACAAAATAAAAACAACTGGACTAATTGATAAACAAAAACAAACTGATCAGATGATTGATAGCATTAAACTTTGAAATGAACGATAGGTAATCGGAAAGGTATACAATAGGTATACATACTATACATCATAGTTTACTACCTGCAACATGAAATCGGAGGAATAGGTATGCGGAAGTTGGGTCACCTAAAATTTTTTCCGGAGCAATAGGTATCCGGAGCAATAGGTACCTCATTAAATCGGAGCAAAAGGATGCTGCCCTTTTTTTAAAAAAGTATATTTGTTGTTATCTTAATTAAGAATTTACCGCCTAGAGACACGGGGATGAAAAAATTTGTAGCGAGGAAATAACAGGATTTTTTTACTTGACATCTCATACCAGGTCATCAAGTTATCCCTTCTTATTATTAACTTAATGGGAAAAACTTTTTAAACAGCCACCTAGATCTATCTCACCCAGAATGTGCGGGGCTAAGATGAGCAAGAATCACGTTGCGATAGATCAAATTTGAGTAGAGAACCTTCAAGTCCTTACCTCACTGGATGTTATTTTACTAAGTGATCTCATGAGAACTGTCAATTCGCATTTTGTTTTCGTTAGAAATACCTAAAATTACAGGAATCTTGGTCAATATTTCTTATGGATTTATATTTATAGAAAACATTCAAACTTATATATCGCCGTGGCTAAAGCAACACCACCTAAGTCGCATTTTTTCAAAATTTAGATTTTTGTTCTAACGAATAGAAATGATCGTTTTGCACCTTGTGACGAAGTTTTTTTCAAAAATTCCAAAAGAAGGCGCTGTAGTTTCATTTTTAGTATCTCCGCACATCTGATTTTGGCTACCAACACCGCCTATCATTCAGTTCTTATTGCCTCCTGTAAAATTGCAAAAAATTAAATAGGCGGTGTTGCTTTAGCTGCGCGATATTATACTCGAACAGTGTTGTAATGTACCCGGGTACTTGTACCTACCCGGGTACAGTTTTGAGTACCCGATACCCGTACCGGGTACAGATTGTGAATTGGTACCCAATACCCGTACCGGGTACTATTTTTCTGTACCCGGTACCCGAAAAGCGGGTACTTAACGGGTACTTTTTTGTTCTTAAGTAGCAAGAATTTGTTCTAAAAAATTGAAACCTTGTTTTTCATTTTGGAACGTTTTTCAAAAAAAAAGTTTCACTTTTTTTAAACAAATGACATCATATCCACTACTTCCTACCTCCATGCGAGCGATTGGGCTTACCAAACTTACCAAGGCTTACCAAACCGAACAAAGAGAAATTTTATAAGTAGGTATGTACCCGAAAAGTACCCGGTACATTTTTTCATTACCCGGTACACGTACCGGGTACTGTTTTTAAAAAGTACCTCTTACCCGTACCGGGTACAAATTGCCCCTGAATACCCGTACCCGTACCGGGTACCAAAAAGAATGTACCCGTTACAACACTGTACTCGAATGATACATACGAGTATACTTATACATAACTATTCTCCGTATTTATTGCTACAGGTTGCGGTGAAGATTCTAGTCCAGGACAACCAGATGCCTCATCCGTTTGGGGGTGACTATCGCGGCGGAGACTACCAGACCCCTCTCTACTACTACCCGCTGTTCTACAACATGGTCCCTGCCAACCCCTATGGACAGCTGACGAGAGTGTCGTCCACCACTTACAATGAAGATGAGAGCCATGATGGAGTGGATGACATTGTGGATGTGTGCAATGATGAGGACCAGCCATCTTCCAGTAATTTATCCGAATGAATACCAGTGGATGATATTGTGGATGTGTGCAATGATGAGGACCAGCCATCTTCCAGTAATCTATCCGAATGAATACCAGTGGATGATATTGTGGATGTGTGCAATGATGAGGACCAGCCATCTTCCAGTAATTTATCCGAATGAATAGCAAAGAACAAATATTATAAACAGAGAACAGACTAGCCAACCCTTACCAAGCCAGGCTAGCTTGCAGTTTCCTAAGGGTTTAATGGCTTATAAAGAAAAGTCTATGTCCTCATGATGGTTGATCGCACATAGAAATATGTGGTTCAGGACGAGCCAACTTTGAAATAATGTTGGCTGGAGTCCATCACTCAACCCTCCAGCTGTAGCCAAGCTGGCTACAACAACAACAATGAATACCAGTGCTAGTCCAAATGTAAACGTCACTATCAGAGCAACATGCACTATCATTTCAGATACTTTTCAGGAGAGTAAAATACTGCCACACTACAACAAACCCAAATGCCTGAGGCAATAATCCCATAGGGTTTGTTGGCAGAGATTGCCTCAGGCAATAATCACGCCCTTTGTCAATATTATTACTGTCAATAAAGAGTTATTATTATTATAATGTTATAGGGTCCTTATAACAAAAACATGGTCCCTGCTCCCTGAAAAACATGACTAGGCTAACGTCCACAATTTGCAAACAGAACATAAGGCCTTAATAACCTTCACTTAAATCCACACTGGAGTCTATTTCATTCAAAACTGTGTTGAGCGGGGAAAAATTGAACCTGCAAAAAAAGATGATACCCCCCAAAAAAAAACCTTCCGTGTTCGCGCATCGTTTATTTGTTTTATTCTAGGATAACAATAAAAAAATTGAATGAATTATGTGACTTGTCTTTTACATTTAATTCACACAAACTTTATCTCACACTGTAAACTTATTTTATATGTAATTGAAAATTATGCTACCATTTAGAATTTAGGTACTTGTTTAAAAAAATTAGTTCCTCATTAGTATAATGTCAAATAAAAACGCACAGATGTTTAACAATATTTACATAACTATCTATTTTATTAATCAACTATTTATTTTACACTAAACACAGGTTTTTAAAATATGCGCTCCGGAATATACAGCATATTAAAAGTGGTCGTAAAGAACGGTACAAAATGAATTGAAAAAAAATTACAAAGCTTTTGCAACATAATTTGTCAACCTTTCTTACATATCTGAGCGCACGGCAGTGCACCAGACCAAGTTCCAGCAAGCACGGCAGTGTATCTTTACACGAACCGATTCACCCGGTTTTACATATCATTTACTTTTATCGAAAGATCCAAAAGGTATGAAGAGGACAGAGTCCATAAGAATAGTACCTAATTAAACTGGTCTCCAAAACTTCCTTAATTTTTCTGTTGCACTACCTATTTTCCTGCACATACTTATTCCTACATAACATCAGTATGCCTCACTGCTTCAACCAAAAGGAGGGGAGGCATACTACCGGATGGGTAAGCTAAAACACGGACCACAAGAGTAGCTTTTGTTACATGACTACGAAATAAAAATAACTAAAAAACATTAACATAGGGACATGGAAGAACAAGAAAAAATATTTTTTTTCTTCTCCAGAGCGTCGGGGGATAATTACGCTCTTAATATACAATTGTCATTCGCTTATTGTAAAAGCGCCGGAAAACTCTTTGCGATCTTAGCCTAAGCCAATTGAAGAGGGGGGATTACAATCAACCAAGGTGTATTGAAAAGTAGCCCTTACGTCTATAACATAATAATTAATAACACACGCTGTCACAGAATGGGGTAACTTGTGTCCAAAGGGTAATTTCACCAGTTAGGACACAGACACACTTTTATAATACAAGGGGAAAACCCACCCAAAAGCACATGGTCCCATGAAATGGGGTGATTTAACTCAAGGGGTAAAAGCTCACTTGAGGGCGAATAGACTCAAGAGGTTAACTGCCCCAAAGCATAAGCTCATTTGGAGTGAGTTGACTCGATGGGTAAGCTCACTTGGGATGAATTCACTCCAAGGGAAAACTCATCCATAAGGATATAGTCTAATGGAATGGGGTGAGTTGACTCAAGGGGTAAGCTCATTTGGGGTGAGTTGACTCAAGGGGTAAGCTCACTTGGGATGAATTCACTCCAAGGGGAAAAGCATCCATAAGGAATTAAGGATATAGTCCAATGGAATGGGGTGAGTTAAATCAAGGGGTAAGTTCACTTGGGGTGAGTTGACTCAAGGGTTAAGTTCACATGGGGTGAGTTGACTCAAGGGGTAAGTTCACCTGGGGTGAGTTGACTCGATGGGTAAGCTCAGTTGGGGTGAGTTGACTCGATGGGTAATCTCACTTGGACGGTTTTCTCTTCCGCCGACTGATCACTCCACCCGTTTGGAACTGATTCATATCCTTTCGTCTATCTCTCTTATCTCTTTTCCACCTGTTCTCCTCCTCCTCCTCCTCGTCCAATTCATAGGAGTGAGGAGGGGCGTGGCGAGAGCGGGGGGGAGGAGCCGATAGGGAGCGGATCTCGTTCTCCGAGTATCTGGAACTGATGGGGAGGGGGAGAATTGTAATAATAATCGTGTATATAACTAAAAAGTTGAAAAACACCACTTTAATATAATAGAATATAGATAATAATAATAATAATAATTCCGTGTCCGTGAGATAGGGACAGATACCTAAATCACGGTGGTGAGAGGATTACAGGGACGCCCAGATCCAATGTCTAGGCTCCTTTTATGTCCATTGATTTTATTTGGTTTTAACGTCCTAACTTGAGGTAGACAGGACGGGGGTTTTACCCTCCATTCGCTGGGAATCGTACCAGCTACCCACATTAACCTCACACAGCCTGGGTAGGGCCGGAAATGCCAGCCTCACGTGTTTGGAGGGAACAGAATTTTCTTCGAAAAGTCTGCTGCTCCAACCGGGTATCGAACTCGGGATGTCTGGACTACGGGCAGCAGTCCAGTAGGCAATTATAATAACAGTCTTTAGAGGAAGGTAATCACCAGGCGAGGTTAGTGCTCAGAGAATTTTCTACCACCTAACCCTCAGAGACTCATTATTATGTGGTCACAAACTCAAATTAATGAGGAAAAATTCATGCACTGGGTGAGACTCGAACCAACAGATCCCTACTCTACCTGGATTACCAGACTGTTATCTTAACCACTTAACCAAAACTTGGAGGTGATCATTAGTCACTTGATCGAATTTATATTTGTAGACTAGTGCGTTAACCACTTGGCTACTAGTGCACAGAATTAACCAAGATTGAAATAGATTTTATTCCTAAATTTAGTTTAATGAATTTTCACTTTTTTTCAAGTAATTAATGGCGCAGTTACTATTATTATAAACTGGTTGGAGTCCTACATGAGAAGCCCCAATTATAACTCCCACCTCTAATAGATCTATTGTGAACTAGGTATTGAAGCGACGTGTTAACCCATTGCCTACCATGGGTAGTACATTTGCAAGACACTGGTATTGCCTGGGGTACCGGGGTAGCATATATGCTAGACACGTTTGAACCTTCTTGGGTACCATGTATAGCATATATGCAAGACAATTTGTCTAGCATATATGCAATACACGGTCCCTAGAGACAAGGAAATATGGGTTATTGTCTGGGTGACCGCGTGTTGCACATATGCTAGACAGGTGATTTTGAGGAAAAAACTCTTGGTCCCCAGGGCAAGTTTCATAAAAATGGCTTGGTAGGCAATGGGTTACAATAAAAATTGAGATTTTTTTAAAAGTGATTACAAGTAATTGATAAAATGGGATTTTATTTTCTAGGTCGTCATCATCATTAATTGTTTGGTTCAGTCTATGGTTGCACGCACGCTGAAAAGTGTTCGCTCCCCGGAAGGTCCACAAGTTTTGAGTACCTACTTGCCTCGGGTCTTCAGTTATTCTAGTGCTGGCTGGTCAATACCTACTTGTCTCGTAGTTATTTTAGAGCCAGCTGGTCGATACCTACTGCCGGCTGTTCAGTACCTATTGACGGCTGGTCAATACCTTGTGCCAACTGTTCAGTACCTATTGACGGCTGGTCAATACCTACTTCTAGAGCCAGCTGGTCAATACCTAGTGGCGGCTGGTCAGTACCTAGTGGCGGCTGGTCAGTACCTAGTGGCGGCTGTTCAGAACTTAGTGGCGGCTGTTCAGTACCTAGTGTCGGCTGTTCAGAACCTAGTGCCGGCTGGTCAATACCTAGTGCCGGCTGGTCAGTACCTAGTTCCGGCTGTTTAGTACCTAGTGGCGGCTGTTCAGTACCTAGTGGCGGCTGTTCAGTACCTAGTGGCGGCTATTCAGTACCTAGTGGCGGCTGGTCAGTACCTAGTGGCGGCTGCTCAGTACCTAGTGGCGGCTATTCAGTACCTAGTGGCGGCGGGTCAGTACCAAGTGGCGGCTGGTCAGTACCTAGTGCCGGCTGGTCAGTACCTAGTTCCGGCTGTTTAGTACCTAGTGGCGGCTGTTCAGTACCTAGTGGCGGCTGTTCAGTACCTAGTGGCGGCTATTCAGTACCTAGTGGCGGCTGTTCAGTACCTAGTGGCGGCTGTTCAGTACCTAGTGCCGACTGTTCAGTACCTAGTGGCGGCTGGTCAGTACCTAGTGCCGGCTGTTCAGTACCTAGTGGCGGCTGTTCAGTACCTAGTGGCGGCTGGTCAGTACCTAGTGGCGGCGGGGTCAGTACCAAGTGGCGGCTGGTCAGTACCTAGTTCCGGCTGTTTAGTACCTAGTGGCGGCTGTTCAGTACCTAGTGGCGGCTGTTCAGTACCTAGTGGCGGCTGTTCAGTACCTAGTGGCGGCTATTCAGTACCTAGTGGCGGCGGGTCAGTACCTAGTGGCGGCTGCTCAGTACCTAGTGGCGGCTGTTCAGTACCTAGTGGCGGCTATTCAGTACCTAGTGGCGGCTGTTCAGTACCTAGTGGCGGCGGGTCAGTACCTAGTGGCGGCTATTCAGTACCTAGTGGCGGCGGGTCAGTACCAAGTGGCGGCTGCTCAGTACCTAGTGCCGGCTGGTCAGTACCTAGTGGCGGCTGGTCAGTACTTAGTGCCGGCTGTTATTATTATTATTATACAACGCTTTATTAGGTAAATGGACATAATGTACATAAACATAATTAATTTAACAATGAAAAAAATGGAAACAATATATACAATGAAAATGAAAAAGAATAGAAAATATATAAAAATATAAGTCCTAACTAAAGGGCGGGGTTATTGCCTATGGCAATCTCTTTCACCCAACACTAGGTTCAGTACCTAGTGGCAGCTGGTCAGTACCTACTTGTCTCGCGTCTTCTTCTTGTCTGTCCACTCTTTCCTCAGCTCGTCCAGCATGCTGGGGGTCAACAACCCCTGGGCCAGTAGCTGCTCTGTGAGCCGCCCCCGCCCCACCTTGCCCCCCTGCTTCGGCTCTGAAATGAGAAATAGTGGGAGTGATGATTTGGGCAGAAGAAAAATTAAAAATAATAATAATAATGCTTTTTCTTTGTGTTATTATGTCACAATTTTAGTGGGTAGCGCAGAATCTTAGGACTTTACCACTTTAATTTACAATATCTTGTATTATTTTTTTGCCTAAGATTCTGCCACTGGTCGCTGCTTCACATTAAAGCAGCTACTCATTTTTCCTCACGAGGTATGAGTGGACCCCGAACATCCAAGTACAGAGCAGAAAAAATCCTCCCCCGCTGGGAATCGAACCCAGGTCACCATGTGTGCAATGCCTAGTGCGCTAACTCGCTCTGCCACAGAGACCCAGGGGTCAACAACCCCTGGGCCAGTAGCTGCTCCGTGAGTCGACCCCGCCCCACCTTGCCCCCCTGCTTCGGCTCTGGAATGAGAAATAATAATAATATCACCTTATTTATACTGCCCGATTAGGACTATTAAGCCCCATTATTATCCCCAATATAGTCCTGACTAAATTTCTTATCACTCCCAAATAATGGGAGTGATAAGAAATTTAGGCTGTTTTATTTTACACTGGGCTTGCCCTGTAAATATACAATTACAATTAATAATATTAGTGAGTTAAGCACCAGGCGAGGTTAATGCTCAAAGCATTTTCTACCACCTAACCCCCAGAGTTATATTATTATGAGGTCACAAACTCAACTTAATAAGGAAAAATTCATGCACTGGGTGGGATTCGAACCAAGGGATCCCTACGCTATCAGTCCGGTAGCTCAGTGGTAAAGGCGGTACTCTGTGAATCCAGAGATTTTCCAGTGGTCGTGTGTTCGAAACCCAAGCGGGACATGACAAGTTATCCTCCGATTTGGGATTTTTACCTCATGATAATACGTCTTGAGCTTACTGCTGGAATAATGGGACTTAATAGTCCAAATCGGGCAGTATAAATAAGGCGATATTATTATTATTATGTGTCACAAAAAAAGAAAGATAACTAGATAGGACAGATCAAACATTTTTTTTTATTCTGCCAACTCATTCTCTACCTCTTAATAATAATAGTGAAGTAACCACAAGGCGAGGTTAATGAATGCTCAAAGCTTTTTCTACCACCTAACCCTTCGAGTTATATTATTATGTGGTCACACACTAACTAAAATTAATAAGGAAAAATTCATGCACTGGGTGGGATTCGAACCATTGGATCCCTACGCTACCTGAGGCTTATTTTTCTTTTGGATTAAAAAAAAATTCCAGGTTCGATATTTCCAAATATTTCCATTATATCCCAAGGTCAACTTCACCACATTCGTAAAAGAAAAATGCGTTCCGGTACTTTTAAAGATAAACAATGGACTTAACCTATAAAAGAACTGGAAACAAGAATTTTCTACTTCCATTTTGGTTAACTTTGGAAGAGGAAATTTTTCCTCTTCCAAAGAAAAATGACTTGCTGCCACTTTGGTTCATTTTATTCCCGTTTGGTTTTTGGTTAGAAAGAAAAATACGGCTCTGGATTACCAGACTAGCGCGTCACTCGACTACCTCTTCGCTCCCTTCGTCTCACCTCTCAGGTACTGACGCTTCTTGTGCGCAGCGGACATGTCCTCTTCAGTGGCGGGGGTGCTCTCACTGTTCTTGAGGAGTCGCGTGATCATCATGACGCCCTCCTGTATGATGGCGTCCAGTTCACCCTGTATATCCTTCACGAGCGGCGCCTGGCAGAACAGATCGGGGAACCGGTAGCTGGAAAACATTAAAATGAGACTTAATTAATAATAATAATAAATCTAGGCCGAACTAGAACAGTGTGGCCTTCAAAACATTGAATACCTGATCGAAACATCGCAGAAGTTCGTCATTCTCTCCACAACATCTATCATCCGTAAATGTCTCAATATCAATTAAATTAATTTCATATTGTTTTTAAAACCTATGTAATAATAATATAATCCCGGTAAACGGGCTTGTATTAACGGAAAGAATCCTGGTTACAAATTACAACAGTAAAAACATTTACATGAAAAATATGGTTACAATATGAAAGACTTAAAGAACAATTGGTTTTTAAAACAACGAAAAGTAAAATAAAATAGGTAATACCAAATAAAATATTCTTATTCAAGAAAAATTGTCAAATAAATAAAATAAACTAAAGTAAGATAAATTAAAATGACTAGAAAGATAGACAACAAGTTAGGTATATAAAAAACAATAAACTCCACAAAATTGTTGAGATCGTCAGTCGTCAGGCCATTTCACAAGGTAAAAACCTTGCACGTCATAAGTTTAGTCAGGAACAAAACTACTGGGTGTGATTTTCAGCTCTCATCATTCTATTGAGAGGAGCATAAAATGTATAATTGGTGCTACACGAGGTTACGTAGAATGTATTTCCTCTCCGAAGTTTCCTATGACAGCTGAAAGACACTAAACTTAGTAATTTGGCACAGTTAACATCTCCGTCAACCAAGTTTTTGAGGAACCTGGAGTCAGCAAAAAGACGGCGAACCCTGAGTGATGCGACATTGGGACATGAAAGAGGATAACGATAATTGAAGTAAGAGAGAAAGCGTTTTTGCACCCTACCTAACATTTGATCATAGATTTGGTAGTGAGGGGACCAAACAACGAACCCATATTCCAGAAGACTACGGACCAAAGCAACATAAAGAAGTCGAAATGAATTTGAAGAGAGACCCTTGGAAGTTCTGAAGATATAGCCGAGAAGCCTATGACAACGCATGGAGAGGTTTTTAATATGTTCAGAGAAAGAGAGTTTGGTGTCAAAGATTATACCAAGATCTTTGATCTGATCAACATGCTTCAGTGCTTGAGAGTCAATATGATATTGAAAATCAATAATCTTCTTACGTTGAGAGAAGTACATGACGGCACACTTACTGAGAGTAAGCTGCAAACCATTGAATGTAAGCCACTGAAAGAAAGAATTCAGATCCTGCTGGAGAGATGAACAATCGTTAACAGAGGAAATGGACTGATAGATTTTGACATCATCAGCGAACATCTGGAAAGAAGAATTGGTGATCACTTTTTGAAGATCGTTGAAGAAAAGACTAAAGAGAAGCGGACCGGAATGGCTACCCTGGCCTACACCCGAAGACACCTCAATATATGTGGACTTGAAATCACCAATTTTAACAAGTTGGGTAGAACATTCCCTCAAGAGAATGTTCAAGCCAACGAAGATAAAACTCCCCGATCCCATAAGATCGAAGTTAAGCTATAAGAAATTCGGTATTGACTCGATCGAATGCCTTGGCCACATCTGTATAGACAGCATGAACATCTTTACCAGCTTGAAAAGCTGTCAAGATATCATGTTGGTAACACAGAAGATTAGTGACTGTAGATCTTTTGGACATGAAACCATGCTGGTGGTCAGATATGAAATTCCGGGAAGCGAAAGAAAGACATGCAGATACCAGCTTATCTAAAACCTTGGGAATTGCCGACTGAATACATACACCGCGGTAGTTGGCAATATTTGATCTATCTCCCGACTTGTGTATTGGAAAGATGAAACTAGATTTCCAGGAGGATGGGAATTTTCCAGACGACAGAGATTTATTAAACAAAAGCATAAGAGGATTAGCTAAAGAGTTGGCACATCTTTTTAGAATGAAAGGTGGAACATTATCGGGACCGGAAGAAAATTTAGATGGAAGAGACATCAGAGCTTTTAATACCTCGAAACATGAGAAAGAACCTGTTGAAATCAATAAGGTCCAAGTGAGGATACTCTGTATTATACCTCAAATAAATGAGTGAAATCTTTGAATCATTTGTTTTATTTTTCATTTTTTTGTATACAGAGGACCCATCCTAAGCCATTTTTATTTGGCTTCTAATTAATATTTAAAATTTAAAAAAATATATAGGGTCTGTAGAAGAACCTAAATAGAAAGATATGGAAGGAAAGGATTCATGGAACAAATGCAGACCCCAAGTAGGTTTGGGAAAAAGGCAGTGAAAGAAGAAATAAGAAGAACTTATAGTTTAGATAATCATTATTTCCTTTCTTCAAAATGTCAAGACTAAATTATACCAGATAAAAAAACACAAGTTTTAATTTAAAAAAAAGTTAGGTAAATATTTTGAAGAAAATTTGCTTTATAGTTTTAATTAATATTTCCTGCGAATGGCACACCCCCGTCGTGATATGACCATGCAGTTGAAAGCGATGTTAAACCCGAATTAAAAAAAACAAAGTAAAACAAAAAAAGCCAGTGTTCTTTTTTTATTTTCAAAATGTTTAGACTTAAAGACTAGATCAGCGGTTCCCAACCTTTTTAGCTTGAGGGCCAAATAATATTTTTAAAACAATTTTGCGGCTCACCGAGCTGCCCGCGGCCCGCTGGTTGGGAACCACTGCGCTGGACTAGATATTTTGAATTCTTTTTTAAGACTAGTCAATTTACAATTTTTTAAGACTGTTTAAAGGAAGAGTTCACTACCACAAAATAGTAAAAAGGATGAGTTTTTCACAGCCAAAGCACCTAATTGCGAATAAAACTGTCAGCGTAATGGGACTTCTTGTCTCGAGACGACAGTCTAAATAAAGCACTACTAAACTATAATATAGTGAAACTTTTCCCAAATCAGATGGGAAGCATATTACGGGATGGGCAAGCTACAACGTAGATCAAAAAGCGTCTGTTTCATGGCTACGAAATATAAAATGCTGTGAAAACGCACATAAAAAAGTGACAAAAAAACGCCAACGTTACGTGGTGTTCCCAAGCGGTCACCCATCCAAGTACTATCCCCGCTCGACGTTGCTTAACTTCAGTGATCGGACGAGAACTGGTGTATTCAACGTGATATGAACGTTGGCGAAATAGGCCGCAAAGAACATCGAATATGAATGATATGAGAGCGTAAGTCGATCAGTTAGACAGGTCCGTTGGATCAGATCCCACCCAATTCATGAATTTCTCCTCGATATACATATACATACATATGACATTATCGCCAAGTGGTGTAGTGCACTAAGCTTGCACACATGTTGACCTAGGATATTGAATACATTAAAGGCTGGGTCAAGATGCCCCTGCTAGGTCCAAGTTCAGGTAGATATAAAGCCAAGTAATCACTTTCCACCAATCACAGAGCTCCAAAGGATCACATTCAATTTAATTCAATTTATTTATTGTGAACAAATTTAATACATATAAAGTATGTGTTTCACGTTTCACATCCAAGATTAGGTACTATACTAATAAATTAATTAAATAAAATTATAATCTAGAATTAGTATTAAAATTACACATTACATCATCCAATTTGGGATTTTGACCACATATAATACGTCTTGGGCTTACTGCTGGAATAATGGGACTCATTAATCCTAATTATTATCAAATAATTATCAAAAAAATGCTTCTTGCATCCTCGGTTCCCTTCCAGAAGGACTGTCCCTAGGAGAAGTATTTTATATTTTAAAATAAAACATGAATAAATTATTGTATATAAAAAAAATATTATCATGAGCTTGGACCTAGCAGGGGTATCTAGATCTGGCCATTAATATTACCTGAACCAAAGGTACAAGTCCAGCACATCAAACACAGCCTCCAGATGCACCAGGTCTATGATGGTGCGAGGCGAAGCTAGAGGCCAGCCTATGTTGAGACACAGCCAGTCAAATGTGATGGCCTCGTTTTTGCTGAACTGACGAGCGAACTGAAACACAGGAGATATGTAGTTATCATATTTGTGTTAATCACTATCGTCATATCACAACTACTCAAACTCACTTTACTAAATCTATGCTGAAACCGGGACTTGAACCACCAACCTCCAGGTTACAAGTCTGCTGCCTTATCGATCAAGCTACTGAGGTCGGTTCACAGGAGATATGTAAATAAATTTAAAAAAAAAAAATGTCAGTAGACTTCTGTATTTTTCATCTTCACTTTACAAAATAATAAAGTCGCTGAACTGACGAGCGAACTGAAACACAGGAGATATGTAAATAAAATTAAAAGAATTGTCTATGTACTTCTGTATTTTTCATCTTCACTTTACAAATAAAGTCGCTGAACTGACGAGCGAACTGAAACACAGGAGATATGTAAATACAATTAAAAAAAAAAAAAAAAAAAATGTCTGTAGACTTCTGTATTTTTTCGTCTTCACTTTACAAATAGTCGGTCAACTGACGAGCGAACTGAAACACAGGAGATATGTAAATACAATTAAAAGAATTGTCTGTAGACTTCTGTATTTTTCATCTTCACTTTACAAATAAAGTCGCTGAACTGACGAGCGAACTGAAACACAGAAGATATGTAAATAATATTTTAAAAAATTGTCTGTAGACTTCTGTATTTTTCATCTTCACTTTACAAATAAAGTCGCTGAACTGACGAGCGAACTGAAACACAGGAGATATGTAAATACAATTTAAAAAAATTGTCTGTAGACTTCTGTATTTTTCATCTTCACTTTACAAATAAAGTCGCTGAACTGACGAGCGAACTGAAACACAGGAGATATGTAAATACAATTAAAAAACAAAAAAAAAATGTCTCTAGACTTCTGTATTTTTCATCTTTACTTTACAAATAAAGTCGAAATTATTGGTCCTAATCGGGCAGTATTATTACGGTAATAATATTATTTATCACATCTGATCTCGCAGGAGCACTCCGAATATGAGTAAGAAATGAGCAGTTCATTATTCAATGCTCTCTCGACAGTATGATCACTCGAGTGAGCATAACCCTTTCCTGTCTCACTGAGCAACTCACGCTCTCCTCTCATTCTTATTTGAGAATTTTTTCACCCTTCCTCGCCAACGTTCATATCACGTTGAATACACCAGTTCTCGTCCGATCACTGAAGTTAAGCAACGTCGAGCGTGGATAGTACTTGGATGGGTGACCGCTTGGGAACACCACGTAACGTTGGCGTCATTTTTTTTCTTCATATAATATTGAATATTTTTGAAAATTAATTTTCTTAAATTATATACAATTGTTGGTCAGTTATGGAACATAATAATTATGACACTCTTTAGTGGAAGGTATACAGAATAATAATAATGTGTTTCTTTGTGTTATTATATCATAATTTTTAGTGGGTAGCGCAGAATTATAGGACTTTTTTCATATCTTTTAATATCCTAATATCTTATATTTGCCAATAATTCCGCCACTAGTCGCTGCTCACATTAAAGCAGCTACTCATTTTTCCTCACGAGGTATAAGTGGACCCCGAATACCCAAGAACAGAGCAGAAAAATCCTCCCCCGCTGGGAATTGAACCAAGGTCACCGTCCGTGCAATGCCTAGAGCGATAACTCACTCGGCCACGGTGACTGAACAATTATGCCGTTGGCATTAGCACTACCCTTGATCAAGTTTTTTTTTTTCTATAATTATAAATATTCCTTGTATGTATACACCTAGTCTTAATGTAAATAAAACTTGATCTGAAATTATTTATTTAATTATAAGACGGAAGTTTGTTGCTAAATCATAGTACAAAAGCCTCATCGAGCCCTCGGTTGACAGGAAATGTGCCAAGTATGGCCGCCGCATTGCCTCTTTGGACGGTCATAGCAAGTCTCTGTACTTGATCTAATTTGTATAATAATAACAATTACCTTGAGGAACATGGTACACGGAAGAACACTTAACTTCAGGAACATGGTACACGACAGAACGCTTACCTTCAGGAACATGGTACATGTACTATGACAGAACACTTACCTTCAGGACATGGTACATGTACCATGACAGAACACTTACCTTCAGGAACATGGTACACGTGAGAACACTTACCTTCAGGAACATGGTACACGGGAGGGCACTTACCTTGAGGAACATGGTACACGACAGAACAATTACCTTCAGGAACATGGTACACGGGAGGACACTTACCTTGAGGAACATGGTGTTTTAAGAAGTCTTGGTAAGTATATTTATAGAATGACTACTGGCTCATCAATCTCAACATTACATCAAAGCGGCCACCACAGAATGGCCAATACCAACATCCCCTCTTCTTTGTTCTTTAACACAACATCCCTCTTCTTAATGCATGACAAAGTCTCCATACCGGCTAGGTTGTTGTTTCTTTCTTGTTGATCTTCTTATCTCTGGTTCATCCTTTTCTTGAATATCACTTCTTGATTCTTCTTCGGTTTCATTGCTCTCAGTTATACATATGTTTGGTTTGATGAATTTTTCATTTCTTCTGTATACCGCTCCATCTTCATCTTCTACTTGATATGAACGTTTTCCTTCACAACTAATAACTTTTCCTCTTTCCCATTTTTCATCTTCAATTTTCTTCTAATACCAAACCTGTTCACCTTCTTCTAGATTTCTTCTCTTCACACAACTTCTATTGTATACCTTTGCTATTCTTTCTCTATATTCATTGATTTTTTCTTCACATTCTTTAGAGTTAATCATTTCTTGATATTTATTCCAGTTTGGGATCTGACATCTTAGCCATCGACACATCATTCTTTTGGCAGGGCTCATATTTGTTTTATTTGGAGTATTCCTGAATACGAGTAACATCTTATAAAAATCTTCATTTTCTTCTATACTTTTTTTTATCATCTTTTTTATTATTTTTACAGATGCTTCTTGATGTGTATTACCATATCCAACAATAAGTATATCATCTGCTAATACATGGATGCCTCGCAATCCATTAGTTATCTCCAACATTTTCTTTTGAAATATTTCCATTGCAGTTGATATTCCGAATGGTAATCGAAGATATCTATATTTGGCAAATGGAGTCCAAAAAGCTGTCATTTTGCTGCTTTTTTCAGATAATTGTATCATCCAAAATCCTTTTTTAGCATCCATTGTTGAAAACACTTTTGCATTATTCAGCTCTGGAAGAATTTCATCAAGTGTAGGTAACTGTTGCTTTGTATCCTTCAATGCTGTGTTCAAATTACTAGGATCTAGACAAATTCTCAACTTTCCATTTTTCTTTACCATTGTGAGGTTACTTATCCAGTCCGTATAACCTTCCTCCTCAATTATTATTCCTTGTTGAACCATATCATCTAGTTCTTTTCTCAATTCATCTTTCAGTGCTACAGGTATTCTTCTAGGAGCTTGCCTTACAGGAACCACTTCATTAGTCAATTCCAAATCAACTTCTCCTTTTATCTTCCCCAAACCTTCAAAGACATGATTGTATTTCTTCATAATATTTGCTGTGGACATAGGAATATTACTATCAAGTGGTTTTGATTCTTGTTCTTTTACTTTATTACAGTAACTAATGAGTTTTAATTCATCACAAGCTTGAGCAGATAACAGAGGACAGTGTTCATATTCAACAACTATAAAATCAAGGCAAAATATTTTATTTAATCTGCGTAATTTCAGGGCATAAATACCTCTAGGTTTTATCTGGGTACCTCCAAAAGCTCTCAATATTGTGTAACATGGTTTTAATAACACTTTGGTTTTGTTTATAATTTTCAACAGATTCTTTTCACCGATTATGTTACAGGAGGCTCCAGTGTCAAGTTGACATTTAACGTCACATACCTGACTTTGATCATTGATCACTTGCAGTGTTGTAAAAACACCATTCTTGTTAGTGTTTTCAATTTTCAGAATTTCGTCTTGGTCACTTTCTTTCCCATTTTCATAATATTCAATTTGTTTTACACTGAGTTTCTTTCTACATACACTCGCAAAGTGTCCAATTTTGTGACAGTAATTACATTCTTTTTCTTTAGCAGGACACATCTTCAAGTCTGAATGCCAATTATTTCCAAAAAATTACACTTTTTATTTTCTTGTTTGACATACTTTTTATTATTATTTGTACAAACTTTGTTGATGTTATTTGTCACGTCTTGCATGCAGCTGATTTGTTGTTTCATTTCTTCACTTCCAATGCACATTTGCATTGCATCATTTAAGTTAATATTTTTCTTGAGCCACAATTTTTCTCGCATGTTTATGTCTTTGATTGAACAAGTTATTTTATCTAAAAGAAGTTCTTCTTCCATTTGTTTGTA
Source organism: Bactericera cockerelli (assembly GCA_024516035.1). Classification (NCBI taxonomy): domain Eukaryota; kingdom Metazoa; phylum Arthropoda; class Insecta; order Hemiptera; family Triozidae; genus Bactericera; species Bactericera cockerelli. The sequence continues at coordinate 10,721,757 of CM044964.1, forward strand.
TTCACATAACTTCACCTTTGATTTTAGTTTCATGAAGTATTCTCTGTAGTTTTCATTGTCTTCTTGTTTAATACAATTGAATATATATCTTTCGTATCTGACATTCACCTCATGACAAAGCTTTTGTTCCAAAGTTTTTATGATGTTTTCAACCGTTTGTTTTTCTGGGTCTTCAATAAGTTTATAAATCATCTTGCTGGCTTCATCACCAATAATTGTCATCATCACTGATACCTGAACATTCATTTCCTCTTTGTTTAATCCACTTGATACCACGTAATTGTTAAACATTCTTTGAAAATGGTGAATATTTTCTTTCATGTTACCCTCCAGACTCAACACACTCGGGACCGGCACATTCCGTACGCTCGTCACTCTCAGTTTGCTGTCTCTGTCTGGTATGGTTTCTTCCACCAAATTTTGTTTCAAAGTCTTCATTTGTTGTTCAACTAATGTCTTCACCATCTCCTTCACTTTCTCATCGAGTTTATCCATGATCACAAGTAATCAAAAACAAAATAATGCTATCACAGAACTTTCAATAGAAATTCACTAATTTCAGAAAAATTTTCAGACACCATGACACCATGTTTTATGAAGTCTTGGTAAGTATATTTATAGAATGACTACTGGCTCATCAATCTCAACATTACATCAAAGCGGCCACCACAGAATGGCCAATACCAACACATGGTACACGGGAGGACACTTACCTTGAGGAACATGGTACACACGAAGGGCACTTACCTTCAGGAACATGGTACACGGGAGGACACTTACCTTCAGGAACATGGTACACGGGAGGACACTTATCTTGAGGAACATGGTACACGGGAGGACACTTACCTTCAGGAACATGGTACACGGGTGGACACTTACCTTGAGGAACATGGTACACACGAAGGGCATCTTCCTGTTGATGGGCGCACAGCAGAACACGTAGCGAGGGCGCAGTATAAAGTAACATGGTACACGGGAGGACACTTACCTTCAGGAACATGGTACACGGGAGGACACTTACCTTGAGGAACATGGTACACGGGAGGACACATACCTTCAGGAACATGGTACACACGAAGGGCATCTTCCTGTTGATGGGCGCACAGCAGAACACGTAGCGGGGGCGCAGTGCCAGGGGCACATGCTGGATCATATCCGCCAGGAACTTGAAGTCTTCCATGTTGCACATGAAGTACAGGGAGTCGTCCACTGTGGATAGGGACACGAAGATGTCCTGAGGAATATGAACAAATAAAAATCATTAAATAAAAAAAAATAATAATAATATCGCCTTATTTATACTGCCCGATTAAGACTAAAGTCCCATTATTCCAGCAGTAAACCCAAGACACATTATTATGTGGTAAAAATCCCAAATGGGAGGATAACCTCATCACACAAATCATATGGGTAATAGTTTTATAGTTAATGCTGTTCGATCATGGAATCAATTGCCTGATGAACTTAGGACTGTGGGAAATCGCTTAACTTGGCCTTGACAAAGGAACATTTTCTAGAAAATATGAATTGATTCATATTTTTTTTATTTTTTGCTTTTTTTCTTTCTTTTTTCCCCCACTTTTTTCTTAATTGTGTTTTTTTTCTACATATACATGTTTTTTTTTAATATAAATTATTTTTATTTATTTATCTTCTTTTTTATATATTATTACTGTTTATTTAGATAGGGATTTTTAAGGGTTGGGTGGAAGAGATTGCCTAAGGCAATAACCCCGCCCTTTAGTTAGGACATATATTATGTTTATATTTATGTATTTTTTCTTTATTTATCATTATTTTATTTTTTTTTGTTATATTGTATTTTGTATTTTCGTTTGTAATTATTTGTATTGTATATGTCCTAATGTCCTATGATCTAATAAAGTGTAAATAAATAAATAAATTCCGGCTGGGTTTTGAACCCACGACCTCTGGAAACTTTGGATTCACAGAGTGCCGCCTTTACCACTGAGCTACCGGGACAGACGTGTGTATATAACACAGCCGGACTAATAGCACTCTTTAGTGGAAGTGTGATGAGAAATTTAGGTAGAAAAAAATAATAATAATAAAAAGAAGAACCATGTGTCACAAAAAAAAGAAAGATACCTTCCTAGATGGGACAGTTCAAACATTTTTTCTTCTTCTGCCAACTCTACCACTTAATAATAATGATAATAAGGTAACCACCAGGCGAAGTTATGCTCAAAGCAATTTCTACTACCTAACCCTCAGAGTCTTATTATTATGTAGTCACAAAGTCAAATTAATGATGAAAAAATTCATACACAGGGTGGGATTCGAACCAACGGGTCCCTACGCTACCTGGATTACCAGACTAGCGCGTTAACCACTTGACTACCAGTGCACCAATGAAGTCCTAAATGTTAACTTACCATGAGGTTGGAGAGGGTAGTGTTGTGAAGGTGACACGCACAGTTTTTTATTAGTCTGCTGTAGAGTGAAGACCTAAATGTTAACTTACCATGAGGTTGGAGAGGGGTAGAGTTGGGAAGATGATAGGCGTACAGTTCTATTTGGTCCGCTGTAGGGTGAAGACCTAAATGTTAACTTACCATGAGGTTGGAGAGGGTTGAGTTGGGAAGATGATAGGCGTACAGTTCTATTTGGTCCGCTGTAGGGTGAAGACCTAAATGTTAACTTACCATGAGGTTGGAGAGGGTAGAGTTGGGAAGATGATAGGCGTACAGTTCTATTTGGTCCGCTGTAGGGTGAAGACCTAAATGTTAACTTACCATGAGGTTGGAGAGGGTAGAGTTGGGAAGATGATAGGCGTACAGTTCTATTTGGTCCGCAGTAGGGTGAAGACCCGCCTTGGTGATTGGTTCAGGGGATTGAGCCAAGAGGTTCTTCAGGATAGGCAGGTCGTCTTGCTTGAACGTCGTTACGAAACCCTGGAATTAGAGACGTAAATTCCAGGAATTAAATTCAATAGTTCTGTTGTAGTTGCAGTATTATTATTACTATACTCAAATGTATCTATATCTATAAAAGAAAGCTGTCTGTATGTATGTGTGTATGTATGTTCTTTATACAAATCCACACCGTTTGACCGAGAAACCTGAAATTTTGAACATAGGTCCGGTTGGATCAGGGAATTCTTCTAGGCTAGGTTATATCTCCCTGAGGTTAAGCTACAATGAGTAAGGATAAAAATGGATGGGTGACGCAAAAAAAATTCACGTTTTTTGACATAAATGACATTTTTTCTCGAAATTTGTCGCGACGACCTATCAACTCAAAGCGAGAAAGTTTTAGGCAAGGATTTGAGCTTTCAATTGACATATCGATCGCGAATTTCTGATGAGCCGTTCTTGAGCTACGCCGGGTAAGGTAAAAAAATGGATGGGTAACATGTAAAATATTCACGTTTTTTGACTTTAATGACATTTTTTCTCGAAATTTGAAGTGACGACCTATCAACTCAGAGTGAGAAAGTTTTGGGCAAGGGTTTAGGCTCTCATTTGACAAATTGATCGCGAAATTCTGATGAGCCATTCTTGAGCTACGCCGGGGAAGACCAGAAAATAGATGGGCGACAAAAAGTATTCAGGTTTTTTTTCAAACCTAAATGACATTTTGTGTGTGTGTGTGTGTGTGTGTGTGTGTGTGTGTGGTGTGTGTGTGTATGGTGTGTGTGTGTATGGTGTGTGTGTGTATGGTGTGTGTGTGTATGGTGTGTGTGTGTTTGGTGTGTGGTGTGTGTGTGTGGTGTGTGTGTGTGTGTGTGTGTGTGTGTGGTGTGTGTGTGTGTGGTGTGTGTGTGTGTGGTGTGTGTGTGTGTGGTGTGTGTGTGTATGGTGTGTGTGTGTATGTGGTGTGTGTGTGTATGGTGTGTGTGTATGTGGTGTGTGTGGTGTGTGTGTGTGTGTGTGTGTTGTTTGATGGGCTGGCGAAGCGGCGGGTGTAACCCGCTAGTTTATACTAAAATAAATAAAGAGGTGCTTTGTTAAACTGTTGGCATAATGGGACTACCTGTCTTGCGCTGACAGTCTAAATAAAGCACTACTTATACTTAGACTTATACTATAGTATGCTTTATTAGGAAAGATTGTAGTCCAGTATACGTGCACTGGTAGTCAAGAGGTTAAGGCGCTAGTCTAGTAATCCAGGTAGCGTAGGGATCCGTTGGTTCAAATCCCACCCAGTGCATGAATTTTTCTTCATTAATTTGAATTTGTGACCACATAATAATGAGACTCTGAGGGTTAGGTGGTAAAATGCTTCAAGCATTAACCTCGCCTGGTGGTTACCTTCCACTAAAGAGTGTTATTATTATTATAATAGTTCTGTTGTAGTTGCAGCATTATTATTATTACTACAGTATGCTTTATTAGGTAAGATTAAAATATATACAGTAAAATACAATGAAATTAAAAAGAAAAAATAAATAGATTGAACAAAGAAACAAAAACAAAAAAGAGAGTAAAGCTAATGTCCTACCTAAAGGGTGGGGTTATTGCCTGTGGCAATCTCTTCCACCCAACCCTGTAGTACCGACGTAAGCTACGCTGAATATTCCCTGGCCGGGTCGAGACTCGACTGCTGGGTCCCAGCTCATGTAGATTTGGAAGAGAATGCCAAAGGCATTTGTTTACCTTTAATTAATTAGGTATACCCTTTCACTGTACCTGTATATAAAAATGGTAAATAAAGTTTGATCAAAATTGTTGAAAAATAATAATAATAATAATAATAGATTTAGCGTCACGTGATCAATGGTATACATTTGGATGTTCGTGGTTCACTCATACCTCGTGAGGAAAAGTGAGCAGCCATCAGTTTTTTTTTACCTCGAGCGTAATGGGACTTCTTGTCTCGAGCCGACAGTCTAAATAAAGCACTATTATATACCTTGTTACAAACTGTATATCCTTACCCTAACACCCTGTATTCAAGTCAAAGACAAGCCTCAACTTCGTTGTAGCAGGCTCTCGAACTTCCAGCTTCCAGCATCGACAGTCTGCCTGCCCTCAGTACACCTCTAGTCCTTTGAACGGAACCATAGTAGCCCCATCATATTCGAATTTAGTTCACTGCTCAAAACCAAGAAAACTATGTATTCAAAGGCCACGGCTTTTCTACAGTCCTCCGTGTCCCTTTTTCCTTGCTACCGAACATACCTTTTCAAAATGAGTGTTGAAGCGGCCTGCCCTGCCGGCTATCTGTAGCGCCGCCGAGACACTGATGACGTCCATCTCCTTCTCTCCCTTCTCATTGAGAGAGGGCTTGATGAGGGAGTAGAAGATGACTCGCCGTATACTCCTGTACACAATGACGAAATATTAGTCTCTTCGTGCCCGATGCTAGAATGTGCTTTGTAGTCATAAATATCCACTGTACTCATAATATGCACATGCAGTTAGGCCGAAAATGAATTTTTTCTTGTGTTAAAAACACCTTGGAGAATAATAAAAACATAGTACAGTGAAAAATATTGATCGGGTATTCATGACTACAGAAATGTTGTTCACATATTATGTGCAGTGGTGCACATTCGGTCACAATGATCACAAGTCTATAAATTTAGCTGGGCATTCCTTAACACGAAAAGTTTGTGCACATATTTGTGGACTGGGCGCGAAGAACAAAATTAGAAGAAAAAAAAAAACGTCTAAAAATACAAAAAAATTGTAATCGGAGCAAAAAATACAAAAACGAACACAATACTTCCGATTTCTAACATTAGAAATTTCTCGAAAGTAAAATTCTAATAATTTTTCGACACACAATTCCAAAGATTTTCTGCTTTAGAGAGCCTGACGAAAATTGAACAGAAAAAGTTAAGAAAGAAAAATAGTAATACTTTTTCTACTCTGTACTTTGGATGTCCAGGGTCCACTCATACCTCGTGATGAAAAAAAGAGTATTTACTAGTATGAGTTGCAACCAGTGGCAGTATAATAAGAATGAAAAGAATATCATCAAAGGACTTAGAAAAGTAAAGAAGACTCTTATGGCCAGGTTGAGATGCAGCTTCTGGGTCCTGGCTCATGTGGATTTAAGGTCAAGTGATCAATTTCCATCAATCACAGAGCTCCAAAGTGATCACGTGACCTTAATCTACATGACCTTGACCTGGCCATTGGTAATGCTGTCCTTTCCAAAATATTGTGAAAGAAATGTCTGGTTAAGGGATCTTAGGCCGGGAGAATACCAGTGCCTCACTTGAGGACTATAAACAGAGAACTGGAATAGACTAGCCATCTAGCCAACCCTAACAAAGGTTTAATGGCTTTTAAATAAACAGCCCAAGTTCTCGTGATGGTTGATCACAAATAGTAATTAATTATGTGCTTCAGAACGAGCCAACTTTTCAACTTAAGTTGGAAATAGACTATCACTCCCCCAGTTGTAGTGGCTACAACAACATCACATAATTAATTTGAGATTGTGACCACATAATATTAAGACTCTGAGGGTTAGGTGTTAAAGAGTGTTTTTAGCATTAACCTCGCCTGGCGGTTATTTTTTTATTTATTATTTTTTTATGGCATTAACGGCAAGATTCTCACACTGTGAGCTCTTCCACCCAACCGATAAAGTTTCACTATCTTCACTAAAGAGTTATATTATTATTCGTGGATCTTTCTTTCTCAATTTTAAAATTGGGGTTTCGGCCTATACTCGGTACATTCGGCTTCTTATTTTGTCAGTACTGATCTATTATTATTATTATTATTATCACAAAAAATGACACTTCAACTATTTCACTCACAAGTTGAGTCCCATCCCAATGGCGTCCGTTGCCACCATGACCTTGCAGGGGTTGGCGGGGTCATTGAACTTGGAGGCCTGTGCTAGCTTGGTGGCGGGGGGCAGACTCCCGTAGATCACAGCCACCTCCGTGCCGCGAGACTCGATGCCTCGGCTTACCTGGGAATAATAGGAATAATAATACGTAATGTAAAACTCGTAATGCCTTAAGCCCGTCACATAACGAACTGCCCGTAGTCCAGAGATCCTGAGTTCGATCCCCGGTCGGAGCAGATTTTTCACACAGAAAATTCAGCTGGCATTTCCGGCCCTACCCAGGCTGGGTGAGTTTAATGTGGGTAGCTGGTATGATTCCCAGCGAATGGAGGGTAAAACCCCCGTCCTAATTCAGGACGTGAAATCAAATAGAATCGTTGGCGTTAGGAAGGATATCCAGCCGTAAAAAATGTGCCAAAACCAACCAACCTCAACCATGAGGTTAAACAACGTCGACCCTGCTTAAGCGGGATAAGACAGAGTAAAAGAAGAAGATTAATATGAGTGTCTAGTTTATTAGTTTCCAGCGAATAGAGGGTAAAACCCTGGTTTTCACCTTAGAAGACGACTCAATATTCACCAAAACATAAAAGATACTTACCGTGTACACATCGTTCTTGCTGAAGCACACGATACAATCACCAGGCAGAATATTGTCCAAGGAAACCACAGCGCTGTCTTCTATCTGCAGCTCGGTGAGACGTTTGTACTTGTACACCTGGACGGGGGGAGAATTCATTTATTTATAATAATAATACTCTTTAGTGGAAGGCAACCACCAGGCGAGGTTAATGCTCAAAGCATTTTCTACCACCTAACCCTCAGAGTCCCATTATCATGTGGTCACAAACTCAAATTAATGAGGAAAAATTCATGAACTGGGAGGGATCCGAACCAACGGATCCATACGCTACCTGGATTACCAGACTAGCGCGTTAACCACTTGACTACCAGTGCACATTTATACACTGAAACGGACAATCTTTATCACTATGGTCCCTTTACTATAACTTGGTAGTCAAGTGGTTAAGACGCTGGTCTGGTAATCCAGGCACGTAGGGATCCGTTGGTTCGAATCCCACCCAATGCATGAATTTTTCCTCACTTATTTCAATATGTGACTTTATTTGTATTGCATTGTACTTTACGCTAAAGAAACCAAAGACAAGTTCTAGACAGACAAAAACGCATGATTTTATATAAAAACATTTTGATAATGAAACAAGTACAAAAAAAACGAGAAGTCTTGTAAATAGGAATAGCTCCGTTAATAAACACCCGTTTACCGTGCTTATTATTATTATTTATTTTAAAAAATGGCTGGACTGAATGCATACCCACATAAAAAAAAACAAAGCAAAACCAATTCTTATCTGACCTGGCTGTAAGGTTTCAGTTGAAACGGTTTTCGTTTCGTCTATGTCTACAAAAGCTGCTGTTTCAGGGCTAAAAAAAGAAAAGAAAAAAAAAAACAGGCCAGCCTCCGTGGCGTAATGGTTGTGACTACTGCCCGTAGTCCAGAGGTCTCGAGTTCGACTCCCGGTTGGGGCAGACTTTTCGAAGAAAATTCTGTCCCTTCCAAACACGTGAGGCTGGCACTTCCGGCCCTACCCAGGCTGGGTGAGGTTAATGTGGGTAGCTCGTATGATTCCCAGCGAATGGAGGGTAAAACCCCCGTCCTGACTATCTCAAATCAGGACGTTAAAATCGAATAGAATCAACTGGTCACAGTAGATCTAATTAGGTCGCAGTGTTAATTGTAAGGGTTTCACTGAAAACCCTGCAACCAGGTCAGATAATAATAATAATACCTCCACATCCTCGTTGGTGGTCATCATGAGAGACTTGACCAGATCTACTGCCCCCGCCTCCCCGCACACATGGATCTCCTTGGCCATGAGCCCTAGCAGAGCACGGGTCCAGGCCCAGCCGCGGGTCAGATCCCTCATCATCTGGATCTCGTCGATCACTGCCACCTCGTCTGGAACAGTGATTCAATTTCAATCTATTGTTTTTTTCTACAAGTTAGTCAAAAATAGTTAACACCTCATAGAGTGATCAGAAAATAGGTATTTTTATTTTCGGTTATATGTTGCTTTCAACTGCATGGTCATATCACGACGGGGGTATTACCCTCCATTTGCAGGACCACCGACTTGAACCACCGACCTCAAGTTTTACATGTCCAGCGCTTTTTGATCAAGCTAATGAGGTCGGTTCATGAATCAATTTGTTAATTTACATAAAATCTGTCACAATGTTTATGGACACAGGGTCTAGTTACTTACAGGGTATATTGACTGATGTCATCTCCACGGTACACGCAACATGACTTGCGGGTTTGTCCTCACCCTGTATGAATTTCTTTTCTTCACCTGTGATTAAATCACATGGCGTACCCTGTAATAAAAGCAACAAAAAAAGCATCATTTTCAATGTTATTTTTGTTATTCATTGTCATTTTATTTTTATTCATTGTTATTTTTACTTGAAAGGATTGATCCTGCTCGAATTATCAAAGAGTTCCGAAAGAAAAGTTTACAAATTAATTTCTAAACACTACTATAGACTACAACTCTACAAATTTCATATAGTGAAAGAGAAAAGGGTTGGGAGTGTTCATTTTATTAGTACTTTTACAGTAAGTACTTTTTTGGCTTAATAATTATATGCTGGTGATACATAATTATTTTCTTCTTCTTTTTTCCCCATGTTTTTTTTTTTTTTTTAATTGTCTATTTCAACTTTCAACTAGATCGTAAAGACACTAAAAATAAAGAAGAAAATAAACACATTAATTTTCAATTTCTTTTATTATTTTGTTCAAGTTTGTTTCCTTAAAAAAATATATATATATATATAATTATATAAAATAAGAAGAAAAAAAAACATACACAAAATACCACAATGAAAGAAAATAATTTACCCGATCGTTGGACTTGTTGAACACCTCTGTGGCCAGCATCTTGAGTGGACCACAGTAGACCCCTGACTCGGCTGTTAGGAACCGCTCCAGGGCATGGTAGGTTTTGCCTGAGTTGGTAGGACCTGCATGGAAAATGATGCGGCGAGATATGGACCTTGCATTTGGGTACCTGGGGAACAGATAAGAGAATAGTGAGTGAGCTAAGAAGTGAAAATAATGCCTCATTAATTGATTTAATGTACCAACTACCTTGGCCAAGGAGTGAAGAATGCCTTAAGCAAAGAAAGAGACATTTCTGGAGCTGGAAATCTTAGGGCTGCATTATAAAACAGGATTAAATTTAAAATAAAGTAGAACCTCACTCAAGTTAGAGTTTCCACCAATCACAGTGTACTATTATCGAACTTGAGGTACAGCTATTACCTGTCAAGTATTGTAATAGATCAATCTTTATATAATGTATTTTTCTTCTTCTTCAAGGCTTTGGCTTTTTAATGTACAAGGCTTTTTAATTTCCCCTTGAAGCAAAAAAAAAGAAGAAGAAAAAGCCAATTCCCTTGATATTATCACTAGATCAGTTTGTTGAATTCTCACCATTCAGAAGGACTTCTCAGGTCACTTATCTTTTTCAAATCATCCATGCAGTCTAGGTGAGGGAACATTTGTTTGGCATGACGCAAGTAGTAGGGGAACATATCATCTACATGGCCTGCACCTGTGATCAGAATAAAATTTAAAAGTTACAATCAATATGACTTGATCAGCATTTCAAAAAGGTAATACTCAATTTCTGAAATGTAAGTCAGAGGTGGTTTTTCTTCAGCAATGAAATGCTCTCTGACTAGGCCACAAAACTGACAGGTATTACAAATCAAACATTGAGAGATAGGAACATGGCTTAAATTGATAGTATATTAAATTTAATGGCAACTAGTTTTTTTCATAAAGAGTGTGCCACACTTGCTACAGCCTTTTTTACTTTCCTTATCCTATAATAAGGAAAGTATTGTATTCGTCGAAAATTCGACCTACCCAGCTTTTCACATTTCTGGACGAATCATAGCCTCAGGATACCAAAAAAGTGGTTTTCAGCCATTGGTCCGTGCGTCTGTCTGTGTGTGTGTTGTGTGTGTCTGTGTGTCTGTGTGTGAACAGGATATCTCAAGAACGGTAAGAGCTAGAGACTTGAAATTTGGTATGGTAATTAATTTTATACACCAGACGAACCATGAAACTTTTGGTTGAAATCGGCCGCATTCTGCGGCTGCAGGGCCGCAAATATTGGCCGCAAGCACCGCTTCTTTGAATTGGTTAAAGATACAAAAAAAGTTAGAGAACAACATTTTCTCAGATTAAAAAAATAATAGGGGTTCACTCTGATCATTTTTTTGATATCTTTAACTTTTTGGAAACCGGCCCCAATTTACCGGTATTGTAGGGGGACCCGATTGGACTAACTTTTTTATTATTCATCCTAGATGGGGGTTGTGACATATCAAATCCAATGATTTTGAAGTGCTGATCACGAATTTGGCATTGATTTTTAGTTATCTGTTACCGTTCAGTCACCAGTGGCGGAATTCGACTCCTTTTTGGGAGATAAGGAAAGTCGTGTGATGTTTACACCAGATTTTTCTACTATGTAGCCTTGGGACAAAAGCTACCTGTAGATTATTGTGGTCTGTCTTGTAGCTTATCCATTACATGGTATGTGTCTCTCTGATGGCCAAGAACTGACACAATACTTCCCGTTTACATGCTAAGAAAAAAGTTTTACTGTTCCATTAAAAGTTGAAGGTAACTTAGGCAAACTAGAGTTTTACCTTGAATAATATCACTCATTACAACATGAAGATCTACAGGTAGGGACTTTGTCTCTAGACAGTACCGCCGGAAACTGATGTATGCCTGATGTTGAAGATAACCTAGAATGAGAAGAGGAAACAGAAAATTATTTATTACTGAGATATATTATGTACTTTTTTTATTAATTGACAGATAACTTTGATTAACATGAAAGAATCAAACAATCAGAGTTCAATTTGTCTCTTGCCCTGCATAGTCACAATGACAAGGGGGTGAGGTTAATGTGGATAGCCAGTACAATTGACTGCAAATTGAGGGTAAAAATCCCATCCTAGTCAGGACATTATATCAAATAGAATCATTGGGGTTAGGAAGGGCATCCAGTCGTAAAAATGTGACACAACTAAGAAACCTCAACCAAAAAGGCAAAGTGAATAATGAAGAAGAAGATATAGAGATATAAATAATTTAATTTAAAATCCATCTCCTTGTTGGGTAGGGCTATAAATGTGCTCAATTGTTTGGAAGGAACAGTCTCCATGGTATAATGGTTATGACTACTGCCTGTAGTTCAGAGATCCTCAGTTTGATTCCTGATTGGAGCATACTTTACACTCAGAAAATTTCTTTCTTTATTATTCATATCTTTTTATCAACTGAGTTAAAATAAGATGGTGATTCTATCAACTTGCTAGAAATTCACTAACCAGCTACCCATGTTGACCTCACACAGACTAGGTTGGGTTGGGTTTGGCCAACATCACATGTGTCAAATTAAAGTTGTCACAAAACTATGCATCTATCCAAGCTGGTTGTTTAACTTGAGTAATAATTGAAGCCCATTATATTCAACAGATTGTTGATACTGCTGTCTAAGTAGGTGGCCACAACAAGGACCCTGGACCTAGACCCTACAACTAGAAATAGATGATTTTCGGGATTCCTTTAAGGACTCTTACAATTTTATTATTAACATGGTTACATTATTCTGTGTGTTACCAGAATATGACTCCATTGTGTCCAAGCAGAAGGAAGGTATGATAATTATAAACAACTTACTATCCAATCCATGGTCCATAGCTGCTATTTTAATTTCCTGCCGCTGGTAAAATTTGTTCAGTATTTTCACCATCTCCGACTTGTCAATAGTTCCACCCGTCAACTCTTTGCCCACATTGGCATCATTTGGATCTGTATTGGGTTTTACATGCACGGGTACAAACAGATTTGTAGTGCTGGACTTTTTATTCCTCACAAAAAACCCTGTTGTGACTCCTGAGTAGAAGTTTGTGTTTGCACAAGTAAATGTTTGTACATGGAATATGACACATTCTGATGAGTGAAAAAATCTGGGCAGTACTATTGATTGAGCTTTGGGATTATATCTGTATTAAATTACGAGAGAATAAGATTTAAACTAATTTTACTTAGGTAAATTGTAAGAAGAAAAAATCGTGTAAAATTCTCATGCATCAGGTTTGAGCTGATTATTTTCTTAATTTGGGCGGCACTTGAAAGGACAGATTAAATAAATTATTTGAAGGACCCCCCAAAGCAAGTGTACTACTCATAACACGATGTATAATCTATCGTTCACATGGAAGAAAAATAGCGAGGTTTGCACTTTTTGATAAAATGACTGTATATATCAGACAAGAACTTTTTAAAACGGTGACTGATATTTCAGTCAAAGAAATTTTAAAATGGGTCAAATACTTAATTTTTTTTTACAAAATCGTCAAAAACTATTGTTTACGGCAAAAGAAAAAAAAATTGAAAATAGGTTTACTACTCAGCAATTACCATTTAACACAATATTTAGCGAGAAAAACAAAATGTATTTAGAATTTTGACTCAAATTTATATGTACCTTATTAATTCCGATTTTTCGTCATGATTATTTTTTAAATATTTGTTAAACTGGATCTTAATCTTTTTGCAGATTGTCACATATTGAATAAGTGATGAATAGTAAACATACGGAAAAAATAATTATGTACTATTTGAAATCCCTGATACCCATAAACCACACCATGGGGCATCCGACAATACCTTAACTTTTAATAAACTTGTAAAAAAAAGGTATACTATTTAATTATTATTTCCCTTTTAAAATATTCTCATGGATTGGAAATATTTTTTAATTTATTATGATATTTTGTATTAAGCGAGCAAAATTAAGTAAAATATACTTTTATTATTATTTCTTGAACTTTTAGATTGTTGTTATTCTTTTTCAGAGAGCAAAGAATATATATAAGAAAAATATTGTTTACAACTGCCCATTTAGTGTTGATTTCTTATTCAGGGCAAATAATATAAGAAAAAATATTTGTTTACAACTGCCCATTTAGTGTTGATTTGATACTGAGAGAACATTGGAGCAAGAGCATACAATAGATACATGAACAGCATAAACTGATAATGTTCAAACTATCTATAAAAAAACGTAATATCAATAACAAGGATGAGAGCTATGTAATTCTAAACATATTCTTTTTAACCATGAAAAGGAAACTGGAACTGTATTTTTTTTTCAAGCACTCATAGATTTAGCCTAACTTTAAAACATTGTATGCACCCATCAATTTAAAATGCATACAATACTACAGGTAACATATTTGTAATGCATTTTCAATTCTACTATAAAATCTATAGTGATACAGGTAGGTATACTACATATTATGAAGAATAAAAACTTTAAAATAAAATAATAATAATATCTGTGGTTGACCTTGTCCTGTGGATAGATACATAACATATATGAATGGCAAAATTTTAAATTTACAAAAAGAAGATTAAAATTAAAGATTTACAATAAAATCAATATTAAACTGAATAATTATCACATAAAAAGTAACGTTTGTTTTTACAAAACATTTTCCATAAGAAATTATAATTATATTTACAAGAATTTAAAATTGAAGTACATAAATCGGTGGTATTCCATCATTTTAGCGATATCATTGAGACATACAGGCACAATGCCTGTTTTATTTCTGAATTTTTTGTAGTTTTATTAAACTAATAATTCTAATACAATATTTTTCATGATGCATTCCATCTAGCTCTTAGACATGAGACAAGATTTTTTTTAATCCAGAAATCGAATTGTTCTTATAGCTAGATTCAATCTAGTATTCCCTTACACATTAGACTAGCTTTTTGAATCCAGAGAGGGAGCTGTTCTTTGTGCTAGATTTATTCTAGTACTCCCTTGCAAAATAGACTAGGGGCGGAATTAATAGACGTTTTTGTAATACCTCTGTGGCGCTAAGTCACGGATTGCGTACTGTGTAAGATAGGGAAAATCGACACTTACCAACGACTTAAGTTATTGATGTTGTCTATTAATTCCGCCCTAGATCTTTGAATCCAGAGAATTGTTCTCAGTGCTAAATTTCATTCCAGCTTTTCCTCAAAAATTATACCTACTTGCTAGATTCTAGTACTAGAAATCAGTTCTCCCTTCATACATTGATATGAGACTAGATTCATTAGAACTCAAATCGAACACTAAATAACACTGGTCACCGGTTGTTTTTTGATGGGTGCAGGTTTAAACGTGACAATCGTGTACAGAATGCTGCCCACAATACTGATGTTGATGCCTATGAAGTTGTTGACACTGTACACATAGTCTCCGCCTATGAACATGCCCAGATAAGTGAGCAGGATGTTCTTGAGGCACCCGATGATGGTGGTAGTCAGGGCACTGTTGTACTGCGTGCAGAGCATGATGGAGTAGTTCAAGATGAAGCCCATACAGCAGGAGAGGAGGAACTGGACTTGGAACCACACGTCTCCTAGGTACTCATACTCCATCACCTTGGAGTAGTCATCACCGAGGAAAATAAACACGAGCGTCACAGGCAACATGAACACAGACGAGTAAAACATCAACCCGTACTTACCCATGTCCTTCTTCGGATCCAACTTCTTCTTCGTATACACGCCATTCACAGCCGTCAGGAAGTTATTCAGCAGAACAAACACATAACCTTGAAAGTTATATCCAAGGTCGTTCAGCGCTGCGATCACAGCGCCCCCTATCATCATACCGACAGTGACCTTGACGCTCCGATTCGGCACGATGTGCAGAACGTAGTACTCGGCAATCATCGTCATGAGAATGGAGAATCTCCTCAGCATTGTGAACATGGGCAAGGAGAGCTCCTTGGTTCCTCCAAGTCCAAATATCATGTTGCCGAGGTAGATGAAAGGCAGAGGCATCAGCTCGCAGAAGATGCTTCTGTGGTAGTTGGGGAACTGGATCAGGCGTAGCTTCTTGGCGGTGTACAGCACTACCACTGTGGTGAGCAGCTGGCCTAGCGCCACTATCTTGAAGCTGGGAAACACATAGCTGGTGAGGACTGACTTGTTCACTATCGTGATGAACAGCGAGCAGAGCGCGTAGAAGAGAGCAGTGCTGAGCTTTGCAATGGTTGTGTCGTAGTTGGTCAGATTGATGGTTTCTTTATGCATCAGCGCGCGACTTGACACTTCCTTGTGACCCGGAGGTAGTTCATCCTCCTCTTCACTGGTGTTAATGATGAGAGGTTCACTCTGCTCTGGATGCAGTTGCTTGCTGGAAGCCATCATAGCGAGTTGGTTTGGTATAAGTAGGGCTGTCGGCTACGAAAGCTCTTTGTCACTGCGACCTTAAATAGATCTTTTGTGACATGTGCGAGTTGGTTTCCTTTGGGGGCTTTACTAAGTTGTTTGTTTTTAGGGGTTCAACCTTACCAAGGCATCATGGGGAATATGGTTTCTTTGAGGCTTTTGTACTTATCAAGTTGATTGTTTTTTTAGGGTTTCACCCTGACCAAGGGTGTTCGAGGCTTTGAATAGATCAATGTCATATTGCTATGACATTTGTTTTCCGTCAGAACGAATGATCATACTGAAATTAGAAGAAAATGAAGTATCTTTTAGATTTCTCTTTTATACACTTCTAAATCTTACAGTAAGCTGAAAAAGGTTTCTTTTTTAATACACTTGTAGTAAATAGTAAAAATGTATTAAGTTCGTTAGTCACAATTACTCAAACGCAGTGTACTAATTTTTTGTCGAATTCGGGACTCGAACCAGCATACTCCAGGTTACGAGTCTATCGCTTTATCGATCAAGCTACTGCGGTGGGTATAAATCATCTATTAGTAACGTACGTTTACATTCTACCCTATTATATTATTGTGAGACTAGCTTGATAGCTGATTCCTATTTGTATTACAAATTTTATTACAAAGCTACAAATTTTATTACAAATGAAATTAAGGAAAATCATGGGTTCTGTTGAGTACGTAGAAAAAAAGGACAGGATCATTAAAAAGTTAAGGCATTGAGTTGCGTAATAATTGCTTGATATAATTCTATTCTGATACTTTTCTAACAACAGTTTAGTATTTTAAGGACTTGTAATCTGGAGGTCGGTGGTTCAAGTCCTGAGTTAAGCAAATATTTAGTAATGAGAGTTTGAGTAGTTGTGATATCACGATTGTGATTAGCACAAATATGATAACTTGTTATAATATTGTAAATTTTCTTACACGTACTTACAAAAATAAGCATGGCTCAAGACAAAGAACAGTGGTTCATTTTGAATCGGATACAGAGACTACAGCGGTGAGAGTCGGCACTATCAGAGGTTGCGGGTTCGATCTCGGGACTGGAAAGTACTGAGGGCATTCTGTGGACGAAAGAGAAAGTATTTTAAAAAGTTGAAAAGTTATCATATTTGAGGTAATTGCAGTATTAGTTTGAGAATTTTTAAACTAATAACCTTACAACAGTACAATACCTATCAGTATAATCAGTGTCAACAGAAAAGTGAGAAGTTGTATTAGATGTACATGAATATCAGAACATACCAGGACAGCTGTTTCGAGCTTATTTGCTCTCATCAGCAGGTGATAGTTCTGAATATCCATACCATCAACTAACCTCTCTATTTTAATCAGTATAAACAGAAAAGTGAGAAGCTGACTTTGGAATTCGTGGAATCGGTCAGTCGGTGTAAAAACAAAATATTGGGATATGTACATGCCAATTTCGTCGGTTGAAATACCTCACGAAATACCTTGAAATTTTCATCACGAAACATCAAACAACAGATTACGTCATTACGCGTACTAATATAAGGCTAATTTTGTTAACATGAACATATTGGATGTGTATGGTTGTATACGTATACTGCAAGGTACTATGAGCCTTCTAGCACATACATATAAGGTAATTATTATAGACTCAGATGATGTCAGCAGATGTATCAACAGTCAATAAAAGTAAACATGATCAGTGAGCAGGCACGACAGGGTCATATAGAGGTATGATAATTTATGTGAGTCTAGATTGCCTAGAAGAAACATCATAAGCATCCACTATTGAATAATAATAAAAATAATATCGCCTTATTTATACTGCCCGATTAGGACTATTAGGCCCCATTATTCCAGCAGTAAGCCAAAGACGCATTATTATGTGGTAAAAATCCCAAATGAGTGGATAACTTGTCATGTCCCGGCTGGGTTTCGAACCCACGACCACCGGAATCTCTGGATTCACAGAGTGCCTGCCGCCTTTACCACTGAGCTATCGGGACAGAAGAATTTACGTACCTACCTATACAATTTTTGGTGCCGACCAGGCGCGGCCGGTGGGAAAATGTTTCGCGGGTGCTGCCACATAAACCAGACTAAAATGGGATTTATAGAGTTGCTTTTTCAGTATCTAGAGTTTGAGTTTGTTTACCTACCATGACAATCATAGTCTATTTTTTTTTTTTCACTGTAGTAACATGTATTTATGATTACCTATTCTAAGAATGTGTGATAATTTTCATTGGGTACGAGCTACAACTCTGCAGCTCCTTAGCACCGGCCGTGCCCATTACCGACCTCAGTAGATTGATGGATAAGGCGGCGGACTTGTAACCTGGAGGTCGGTGGTTCGAGTTTTTTTTAGAATATTCACTCGCAGTTTGTGATATTGCATTTAAGTGAATATTTTGTTATTTCCTATATTGTTTTAATTTAGATTTAGTATTTCCCTACATCTTTCTTTCTATTTATCAATACTCATATCAAGATCTAGGTGTTGTGAATATTGATTGTAAGTTTGTAGTGTTGACAAAAGGGTCGAATTTTTATACATAGGTGAGCAATTAGGTATTTCAAAGTATTCGTTTGACGGTCTGTTTCTTAGTCTTAGTCTAGAGTTAATAATAATAATAATACTCATTAGTGGAAGGTAACCACTAAGGGAGGTTAATGCTCAAAGCATTTTCTACCACCTAACCCTCAGAGTCTTATTATTATGTGGTCACAAACTCAAATTAATGAAGAAAAATCCGTGCACCGGGTGGGATTCGAACCAACGGATCCCTACGCTAGGTACCTGGATTACCAGACTAGAGCGTTAACCACTTGACTACCAAACACAGTTAAGATTCAGCAAAGTTTTAGCAACGCGAGTTTGAGTGATTGTGATATCACGAGTAACACAAATATATGATAACTTAACAAGACCTATTTAAAATTTGTTGAGCTTTTACAAAAGAGGCTTCTACGTTGGAGTAAGGTTAATTTTTTAGTGAAGTCACTGAATACTTACAACTCTGAATACTTGAAAATTAACCTTACTGAATAGAGAAATGTTAATTTTATAGTGAATGAAATTCACTGAATACTTAAAATACTTGAAAAAATTGTCATATTTGTGTTAATAACTGTCGTGATGTCACAACTACTCAAACTGATGAGATTTTTGTCGAACTTGGGACTCGAACCACCAACTTCCACGTAACGTAACAAGTACTTCATATACACCGGTACAAAGGTACTTACAGAGTGCTATGTCAGCAAAGTAAACAGCTGTCCAGGTGTCCAGGTATGTTCTGATATTCATGTACATTAAATACAACTTCTCACTTTTCTATTCATGCTGATAAAGAAAATTATAAAATTATACTAAGCAGCTCGTTCAGGAATTAACATATTTTTTAATTACAATCTAGGGTAAACCGAAAATGGCGAGAATAAGGGCGACATTAATAGACGTTTTTGTAATACCTCTGTGGCGCTAAGTCTCGGATTGCGTACTGTTTTAGATGGGAAAACCGACGCTAAGCAATGACTTAAGTTAACGATTTTGTTTAGTAATTTCGCCCTAAGACTCCGAGATATTTGCAGGTCCACTCAGAAATAATATGAGTAAACAACGTTAAGTAACGTCCGGCAAGGTTAGGACTTGAATGAGAGACATTCAGGGCGAAATTAATAGACAAATTCTATATCACAGGTTATTTCTAAGCGTCGCGTCGGTTTTTCCTATCTTACACAGTCGCAATCCGTGACTTAGCGCCACAGAGGTATTACAAAAATATCTATTAATTCCGCCCTCAAATTCGAACCCTCCTGGTGCTGGCTATTCTCAGCCCCACTCACGCTGAGTGAGGTTTACTTAAGTACCTAGCTGCTTTGTAAGTTTCCAGCGAATGAATTGTAAAAATTATTCTTCCAAAATCTAAATACAGTTCAATCTGGAGAACTCAAGGAGCCGAATTTTTTTCTTTTATATCTATCCCAGTAGCTCAGTGGTAAAGGCGGTACTCTGTGAATCCAGAAGTTCCAGAGGTCGCGGGTTCAAAACCCCGCTGGGACATGACAAGTTTTCCTCCCATTTGGGATTTTTACCACATAGTATACGTATTGGACTTTCAGCAGGAAGAATGGGACTTGGGAAGAAAACGTCTTGGGCTTTTGGCAGGAATAATAGTCCTAATTGTGCAGTATAAATAAGGCAATACTATTATTATTTTATCCAGGTTTCTCTTATAAAGAGGTTATTGTACCTGATGGAGAGGTAGATGGACTTGGAAATTGTTCTCTTATATCTACGTTTGACTGTATATGTACGAGTATGTTATGTACATTGCACAAGACTTACATTTTTATAAAAATTGTATTACTATCCTAATTAAAAATGGCAAACACTTTTTTCACACACTGTACCTATCTACAATTTTATGAACTCAACATAATGTTCAAACACACAGCTAACCAACATGCTTCACATGATCCAGGGAATATGACTGGGTAGTACATGTGTTATCATAATCACTGTGTTATCAGTAGGTACATTATGTGCATGCTCAGTAGAGTTGTATTGTTAGTTTTGTACTACTGTAACCAAAATAATCATGTAGAAGACAAAAAAAAAACTCTGCTTGTAGATCTACTTGTCGTTTTGTCATGAGGAGAAATTTCCCTTTTTTGAGATAAGAGAAAATCAAACTTTATTTATTTATATTACAATTTACGGCAATACAGTATTAATATTATAATCTACCATTAACATGGTGGTAATTATGCAAAATAGCATGACCAACATCATGTTTACAAAGTAAAATTAAAATAAAAAAATAGTCAACATTGTCAAAAATTCATATAAATGAAAAGGTAAATGAGTACATATAAAAGTATTCTTTAAGAGAAATGTATAATTCAGATAATAGGAGAAAATATTATGTTAGGTTATTATTATTAATTTATGTTAGGTTGTCTAAGCATAACAAGATTTGGTTTTTCAATATACTCAAGGAGAGGAAGAAAATATCAATGCTAGGTAAAGAAAATTAATATCCCTTCAGGAACCACCAAAACTCCTTAGCTCATACTACAACAATTTATTAATGTTTTTTTGGGTTTAACATAGGTACCTATCTTTCAACAGCTGGTCATATTAAAATGGGGATTTTACCCTCCATTTGCTGAATACTTAACAAACAGCTTCCTACCTAAATCCACCTCAGCTGGTTTAGGCTGGAAAAAACCAGGATAACCTATGTAATGTATACATGGTTTTTTTATGTGTTATTATTATAGGTACATGTCACAACTTTAGAAGAAAGTGGAAAGCTATACTTCAAATTTCATCAATATTCCCAATAACAATTTTCTTCCCGGAAATATTGCCAACTCTGCAACCCTGCGTGGAATTAATAGAGGTTTTTGTAATAACTCTATGGCACTAAGTCTTCATTTTAAGTATTGTCTTAGATAGGGAAAACAAATGCCTTCATGACATAATTTCTTGATTTTGTCTATAGTGTCACACATAACTACATGACTAGTTGTCCCACTGATGAGACAACGGATGGGTTTGTCCATGTATAATAATTCACTCTGTAGTAGTAGTAGTAATAATAATACTCTTTAGTGGAAGGTTACCACCAGGCAAGGTTAATGCTCAAAGCATTTTCTACCACCTAACCCTCAGAGTCTTATTAATATGTGGTCACAAACTCAAATTAATGAGGAAAAATTCATGCAATGGGTGGGATATGAACCAATGGATCCCTACGCTACCTGGATCACCAGAGTAGTGCCTTAACCACTTGACTACCAGTGCACGTTCTGACTTACGACTGACTGACATGCACAACTACCAGACTCTGTAATAATGTGTTGAGGAGACAGATTTACATGCAAAAAACAACAAGTATTTAGCTTGTCATCTAAACTACACATTTACCTTAACAAATAGAAAAAAAACTAAATTTTGCTACACTATTACTTACATAGGAGTGATATCATAAGTCCATTTCATTGAATTGTACTCTCCGCTTTGAAGTACATAATTTTTAGCGTTGCTGTTTTACCAGATGTGTTGTAAGTTATAAACACCAACTAGTTGTATCAGTAATCATTAAAAACACTGGAAAACACTATGAATAATTATGTAGGAAAACACATTCATATAAAAAAAAGCAAACTTGACTCTGGTTCTATGTTATCTGTTAGCTATAGCAATGATTACTGTACAGAGTAGTCACTGGGCTATCACCACATCAGTAGTATCGTTATCAAGGACCTTTTCCCGTTATTATCCTCTGTATTCACTTATCAGAGATAAAAGCTTATCACTCTCAATTTAAAAATTATTAATTTATGAAAAATCTTTTTGAAAAATTTATAATCCTCAAATCAGAAATATCAGCACTCAGCAGTCAGCAGTCCCACAGATTTTTGAGGAAATGAGGACGAGTTTTTTTTACTCATCAATGATAAGTCAATTGGCGTTTTAAAAACTCACCATTTTCAAACAAAACAAAAATTGAATTTTTAAATTTGCATTTTTTGCAAAAAAAAATATTATTAATTTATTTTGATTGTTAAGTTATAATTAATTTTAATTAATTCATGTTAGTACCTAATATTTAAATTATACATTATTCAATCATGCATCATTTATAGAGATTTATCTCATTCACTTTAACATCTGACAAATATAATATAACTCCAAATAGAGAGGCTTCTCTGTCTAATTTTCATAAAGGACTGATTACTGACAACAAATTACAAAAGCCATCCTTATCTTCAATAATATCATTTGAGTTGTATTGATTAATTTGATACTACAGGCCGTATTCTGAACAGTTTTTCCTGCTTACATGATGCCATCAGTAAGTCCATTTTTATTCACGACCTAGTCTAGTAGTTATCCCTGTCCTTGGGGTGGGCACCTAATGGCTCGGATGAGATGTTTCTGCTAGGTCCCTGTCCTTTATAGATTTAAGTTTGTGTAATCAACCACCAAACTGATCATGTGACCTTAAATCTACATGAGGAGGGACCTGGCAGGTGCATCATGACCTGGCCATAAGACCTCCATGTCAGAAGGGTGGCAATGATCAATTACTTTTTTTTTTTTTTTTCCTCAAATTAATTACTTGTTTGATCAATGATCAATTACTTACTGTATGAGTCTAACACCCGTATTTATGAACAGCAAATTTTGTCTGAGCACTGTCTCAAGCAAGATATTGGCGAATAATATTAAAGGAAATCATGCTTCAGACCATGCTCAAAAGGCGTTTTCTGTTCATAAATACGGCTGTTAAAGTAATGTGTCCCAATTCAAGCTATACCCAATATACATATACCTGCAATTGGCGCAAGATTAACTTTCTGCAGGGCCTAGCAATTTATGACTTATGTCAGGGTTGAAACACACACTCCAAAGTCCCTGCCTATGTACATTAATATGCACAAACTGGCAGACACTTGTTGTTTTTCCATTGGACTCAATGTATTTCTTTATGAACTAAATTTGACTCCACTTTTTTGTAGTGGTTTTTTTAAGTTTTTTTTATATATAGAAAAGTAACAGTATGGAGATTAACACTGACTAGGAAAAATATTTTTAACTTATTCAGTCATATTTTTCTGATAGAAAACAAAGAGTATGGATTTTTTTGAAATTCATTTAATAAAAGGTAGGTACTGTAAAAAGTTAAATATGTGTTTTCTGTTCAGTATTAATCACCATACTGTTGGTTTTCTATAAAAGCAATAATATCTTGAAAAAATTTTATCATGGAGTCAAAAAGAACATCAACAAGTGTCCAGTTAATTCTGCCGGTGAGTATACATGAGCAGGGACCTGCAGACACAACATTTCCTGGCCATTAGAAGCCCCTTGAGCAAAATACCCCTTTTTCCCTCTCTCCCATCAAATGAAACTTATTTTGAAAATGAGAGAAGATATTTTCATGGTAAAGTGATGCACAAAATTAAAAGAAACCCACAGTGTCTTTGAATTGTATAATGTGCTCAGCATGCTTTACCCAAAATACTATGGTGGCATGGGTAGCTGCCTTCCCATGCCCTTGGCTATTTTAGTAACCAATGGAGAGCAAACTTTTATGCGTTTGGACCAAATATTGTAAGACAGGATTAAGTGCAAAAAGACATTTTTGTTATATAGGTTCTTCCTCTGTGGACCAGGACATTATTTTTTTTTTAAAGAAATTGTTACTTGTGAAAAATGTTGATTCTTCAAAATTTTAGTTTTTTAAGTAGTAAAAATATTTTTCACATAATTTTTTTCTGGCTGGGGGACTATAAACAGGGAGTAGACCAGCAGTCTGGCTGGGGGACTATAAACAGGGAGTAGACCAGCAGTCTGGCTGGGGGACTATAAACAGGGAGTAGACCAGCAGTCTGGCTGGGGGACTATAAACAGGGAGTAGACCAGCAGTCTGGCTGGGGGACTATAAACAGGGAGTATACCAGCATTGGCTTGGTTCTGGGGGCCCTTGTCAATTATTAGCCTCCATGTGAAGACTGTGGTAGAAGTGCTGATTCATTCTTCCACTGTCTGGCTACCATCGTTCACGATGACGCCACCCTATGATGATGATGAATTTTTTTTGTTTAAAATGTGTTCTTAGTTCTTTCACATGAAAAAAGCTTCATTAGAATATTTCAATTATTTTCACCAGGAGATTGAAAAAAACATGACCATGCAATATTTTGATTGGGAGTTAATAATAATTAATAATTTTTGGACCTTAAAATTATTCACAAATCCAAGCTTTTTGAAGTTTCTATTCTACCAAAGCAGACCATAATCACTGCTAGTAATCTTGCATGTGTGTGTGCACCTATTTGTTTTTTGTAGTAAGTACACTTAATCATATTGAGTAGGTACTGCTTTTTATTTTACCAAGATAAAAATAATATTTATTATTTATTTTAGAAACTTTCAGATACAACTCTTAACAGTTTTTGCATAAAGGTGACATAAAAAAATAGACAGTCTTTGCATACCTAATAGTCACTTGGTTTCATGTGTGTGTTTTTTTTTTTTTTTTTTTTTTTTTTTTTTTCAACCCTGTATGAGATCATTTATTTCTTATGTACACATGGAGTAAGTGAAAAATTGTTACTTGTGAAAAATGTTGATTCTTCAAAATTTTAGTTTTTTAAGTAGTAAAAATATTTTTCACATAATTTTTTTTGTTTAAAATGTGTTCTTAGTTCTTTCACATGAAAAAAGCTTCATTAGAATATTTCAATTATTTTCACCAGGAGATTGAAAAAAACATGACCATGCAATATTTTGATTGGGAGTTAATAATAATTAATAATTTTTGGACCTTAAAATAATTCACAAATCCAGCCTATTACAATTTATTTGAATCTTGCATTCATCACAATTGAGATGAAATCTTTATAGTTATCAAAAATGTATAACATATATTATCATCATCACATTCTACTTGCATTCTTTTTTTTTTTTCTTTCAGATACAGTATTGGTAAATTACCAATTGAAATCTCATAGTTTCCAAAGTGATTTATGTGAACAGAGTAAAAAATAGACAATTTTTCTAAAACCATTGGAAACTAAATGATTTCCAGTTATGTTAGTACTCACTAAGTTACATATTACTGTACCTTCCTAATGACAATATTTAGGAAACTGAAAATTCACAACAAGCTTTCTTGTGGTATCTTGAAACACAACAATTGAAACAGATGTACAGAAAAGATTTTTTCTAAAAATCCAAGAATAAATAAGCCAGCCACAGGCAAATGTGCCAACATTGAGCTAGTATTGTATAAAGAGGAGAATAAATAATAAAATCATGTCAACATCATACTTGGAACAATATTTGGACAGTTTGGACTCTCTGCCAATTGAACTTCAGCGGAACTTTACATTAATGAGAGAGCTTGACTCTCGTGCCCAGGTGAGCAGTTAATTTATTTGAATAAAATAAAAGTTAAGTAACTGTATGATTTATTTGTGGTAAATCAGAAGTTAGTCTTCTTCACATTTTTTTGTTGGTAGCACAGCAATACTAAGAGTCTCCTTCACTTATGAATTCTATTAAAGAAATTATATTCTGGTAATGCCATCACTGTTCGTTACTCTTAAAAGTTTTATATGAGTTCTCATTTTTCCTCCATGAGGTATGAGTGAACCATGAACATTCAAGTACAGAGCATAAAAATTTATGTCTTGGGCTTACTGCTAGAATAATGGGACTTAATAGTCCTTATTGGGCAGTATAAAAAGGCAATATTATTTTTATTATTATTATAGCAAATATTTAGGCAAATCTGAGTAGTTCTGACATGACAGTACATGGTGATTAATTACAAACTAATGATTTATAATAATAATAAATTCATTTTATTGTACATTTTACACCATATGGCATGTATACAAAGTCACTTAAAACTAAAAGTAAAATTAAAACTTAAAAATAAGTGGAAATAAGTAAGTAAATAAATAAATAAAGTACATTACATAAAAAATAATAATAATAATATTAGTGACAATAAAATGTTTTAAAAAAAAATAATGTTTTATTTATTTTCTATCCCTCAGGATGTAATGAAAACTATTGACAGAGTAGCTGAGGACTATTTGGACAACATGAAGCACTATAGTAAAGACAAGAAAAAAGAAATCTTGTCCGATGTACAAAAGTATTTTGACAAAACCAAAGAGTATGGTGATGACAAGGTACAGCTGGCAATCCAGACATATGAGATGGTGGACAAGTATATCCGCAAGCTGGACACAGACCTTGCCAGGTGAATGAAAAAATTGATAAAAATATTTTTTTTTAAGCTTTATTAGGAGGACAAAGTACAATGGTAACAGTATAAAATTAAAAAAAAAAAACAAACAAATGACAAAATAAATAAGTACCTAAAAAATAAAATAACAATAATGTCCTACCTAAAGGGCGGGGTTATTGCCTGTGGCAATCTCTTCCACCCAATATTGGGTGTAACTTATTATTTTTTATTTTCTTAACAAGAAATTTGTAATTTTGTACCTAATAACATAAAACCAGATCAGAGAAAAACAATTAAATTTATTTACCAAACTGCTCTATATCTAGCCACATCTGATACATTTAGTAGAAGTACATTAACATTTGAAAACACAAGGTTAGCATGATTCCAGCAGCCAACAAAAGTTTATGTATTTTATGGGTGAAATTGTATTGTTTTGTATTTTTTTTAAGAATTGTATTGTAAAATTGAGCCAGCCTCCGTGGCGTACCGGTTGTGACTACTGCCCGTAATCCAGAGATCCTGAGTTCGTTCTCCGGTCGGAGCAGACTTTTCACAAAGAAAATTCTGTTTCCTCCGTACATGTGAGGCTGGCATTTCCGGCCCTACCGGTGAGGTCAATGTGGGTAGCTGGTACGATGGAGGGTAAAACCCCCGTCCTCACCCAGGACGTTAAATCGAATAGAATCGTTGGCGTGAGGAAGGGCATCCAGCCGTAAAAATGTGCCAAAACCAACCAACCTCAACCATGAGGTTGAACAATGTCGACCCTGCTTAAGCGGGATAAGACAGAGTAAAAGAAGAAGTATTGTAAAATTGAACCTTCCCAGGCTTATTGAAAAAATTATTTTATTGCATATAAGAACTATTTTTCGTTGTTGTAATTTTCTACTTTCTGCAATTGAAAATAGTATGACTGTTTAACCGACGTCAGTAGCTCCGATAAGGCAGCGGACTCTTAACCGGAGGTCGCTGGTTCGAGTCCCAAGTTCAGCAAAGATTTAGTAAAGCTAGTTTGAGTAGTTGTGACATCACCTTTTAATTTGATCAAATAATAATCTGTTTGAAAACAGTGTACAGCCTCGGGCTATATGTATACTGTCCCAGTCGTTATGTTCTGCCTACGAGTAGAAGAGAACTTCAACTCAGTGATTAAATAAAAGGTCATACTTCACAATGGTTAGAATTAAGAATAGTAGCAAGTTAAATTCACACAAGTAAGTTTCCAGAATTATCTAGTTTACCTGAATTGAAGAAGTGATTTTTATACTGTTAGAATTGGTTTCATGCTGGCCAAATAATATACATAGTTATTTTAACTAGCCACTTAAAAAAAATAATTTTCATTTCAAAAGGTTATTTTAAACAAAAACCCAACAAACATCACGACACAACGAAATTATAGTATACCCAAGAACTAAATTATTAAGTTACACTGATTGCCAAAATTTTCCTTGCTGGTTGTGTCTTCAAAATTCTTCTTGCTTATGTTCAAAATTCTCCTTGCTGATGGTTGAAGTCTACTTTTGTGCTGATGTTCAAAATTCTATGTGCTGATGTTCAAAATTCTACTTGCTGATATTCAAAATTATTCTTAATGACTATACAATTGTTCAAAATTCTCCTTGCTGACGTTCAAAATTCTCCTTGCTGACGTTCAAAATTCTCCTTGCTGATATTCAAAATTACACATGCTGACGTTCAAAATTCCATGTGCTGATGTTCAAAATTACACATGCTGACGTTCAAAATTCCATGTGCTGATGTTCAAAATTCTCCTTGCTGATGTTCAAAATTCTCCTTGCTGATACTCAAAATTCCACGTGCTAATGTTCAAAATTCTCCTTGCTGATGTTCAAAATTCCACGTACTGATATTCAAAATTCTCCTTGCTGATGTTCAAAATTCCACGTGCTGATGTTCAAAATTCTCCTTGCTGACGTTCAAAATTCTCCTTGCTGATATTCAAAATTACACATGCTGACGTTCAAAATTCCATGTGCTGATGTTCAAAATTCCATGTGCTGATGTTCAAAATTCTCCATGCTGATGTTCAAAATTCCATGTGCTGATGTTCAAAATTCTCCTTGCTGATGTTCAAAATTCTCCTTGCTGATGTTCAAAATTCTCCTTGCTGATGTTCAAAATTCCACGTACTGATATTCAAAATTCTCCTTGCTGATGTTCAAAATTCCACGTGCTGATGTTCAAAATTCTCCTTGCTGATGTTCAAAATT
Organism: Bactericera cockerelli; assembly: GCA_024516035.1. Classification (NCBI taxonomy): domain Eukaryota; kingdom Metazoa; phylum Arthropoda; class Insecta; order Hemiptera; family Triozidae; genus Bactericera; species Bactericera cockerelli. The sequence continues at coordinate 10,750,879 of CM044964.1, forward strand.
CCACGTGCTGATGTTCAAAATTCTCCTTGCTGATATTCAAAATTACACATGCTGACGTTCAAAATTCCATGTGCTGATGTTCAAAATTCCACGTGCTGATGTTCAAAATTCCATGTGCTGAAGTTCCAAATTCCACTTGCTGATGTTCAAAATTCCATGTGCTGATGTTCAAAATTTCACTTGCTGATGTTCAAAATTCTTCTTGCTGATGTTCAAAATTCCATGTGCTGAAGTTCCAAATTCCATGTCCTGATGGTCAAAATTCCATGTGCTGATGTTCAAAATTCTTTGTGATGACACTGAGTTTCAAAATTAGTCGTTATGATGACACTGCTTGCCCAACACCATAACACTAGAAATTTATTTAGAAAGAAGATTTCACAAATTTAATATCCCCAACAGCTGAAAACATCATTCCAGATGGCGACATTTATTTCTGGTAGAAATGTGGTGAAGGATGGGATGCTATCGAGAATCTCCTGGATGCATACTTTTCCAGAACTCCCACCCCACTCTTCCTGATGAAAAGTGAAGTCAAGAAAATAATGGTGTACCTAGCCCAAAGAATCCAATTCTTGTTTAAAAACAATGTCTTCTGAAAATTGTGGTCCCAATAATAGCAGATTCTTTGACTCGTAATGGGCATTTTCCAACTGAATAAAACATCCTAGGTACAGAAAAATAATATCAAAAAAAGAAAAAAAAAAAGAAACAAAAATGAAAAAAAAAGAATAACACTAGAAACATCTCACAAAATCAAAATTCACAGCAAACAAGAAAAATATTTTGAAGAAAATTCTACAAAAGACCCCAAGAACCAAAAACATCATTCCAGATGGCGACATTTGCTTCCGGTGGAAATATGGTGAAGGATGGGAAGCTATCTAGAATCTCCTGGATGCATACCTTTCCAGTACTCCCACCCCACTTGTCCTGATGAAAAGTGAAGTCGAGAAAATAATGGCGTACCTAGCCCGAAGAATCCAAACCTTGTTAAAAACAATGTCTTCTAAAAACTGTAGTCCCAATCCCAGCAGATTCTTTGACTCGTAATTGGCATTTGTCAGCTAAATAAAACATCCTAGGTACAGAAATCTTTGTGTATTTATTACCTCCTAACAGACTTGCACATGCATGTAGTAGTTAATTAATATATCAAAACACCAGGTAAGCGTGATTCCAGCAGTCAACAACGGGTTATGTATTTTATGGGTGAAATTGTATTGTGATGTATTTTTTTAAGTATTGTATTGTAACGTTCAACTATCTGGAATATTGAAAAAAATCTGAATGTTTCTTCCAGGCGTATTGAAAAAAAGTATTTTATTGAATATAAAAAGTATTATTTTGTAATTTTCTACTGTCCCGGTAGCTCAGTGGTAAAGGCGGCACTCTGTGAATCCAGAGATTCCAGAGGTCGTGGGTTCGAAAACGAGCCGGGACATGACAAGTTATCCTCCCATTTGGGATTTTTACCACATAATAATATGTCTTGGGCTTACTGCTAGAATAATGGGACTTTATAGTCCTAATCGGGCAATATAAATAAGGCGATATTATCATTATTGAAAATTGTCTGAATGTTTAACCGACCTCAGTAGCTTAATCGATAAGGCGGCGGACTCGTAACCGGAGGTTGGTGGTTCAAGTCCCATGTTCAGCAAAGATTTCGTAAAGCTAGTTTGAGTAGTTGTGACATCACCTTTTTAATTTGATCAAATAATAATTCGTTGGAAAACAGTTTGTCCCAGGCGTTATCTTCTGCCTACGAGTTTGTAGGCTTTCCCTATATGAAGTTGCTTAACTTAGAAGGGAACTCAGTGAATAAATAAAAGCTCATAATTCTTAATGGTTAGAGTAATGAATAGGTGAGTTCAATATTCACCCAAGTAAGTTTTCAGAATTATCTGCATAGCTTACCTGGATCGAAGAAATGATTTTTATTTTGTTAGAAAAGATTAGTTTCATGATGGCCAAATTATATGCATGGTAATTGTAATTGGCCACTTGAAAAAATCAGTATTCATTTCAAAAAGTTATTTTAAACAAATTCCAACATACATCACGACAGAACAAAATTCAAAGTACACCCAAAAACTAAATTATTAAGTTACATTGATTGCCAAAATTTCGTTGCTGGATGACACTTCTGTTCAAAATTCTTCTTGCTAATGGTCAAAATTCTTCTTGCTGATGGTCAAAATTCTATGTGCTGATGTTCAAATTTTACGTGCTGATATTCAAAATTCTACTTGCTGATGTTCAAAATTCCACTTGCTGATGTTCAAAATTCCATGTGCTGAAGTTCAAAATTCCACTTGCTGATATTCTAAATTCCACTTGCTGATGTCCAATATTCCATGTGCTGATATTCTAAATTCCACTTGCTGATGTTCAAATTTTACGTGCTGATGTTCAAAATTTTCCTTCCTGATATTCTAAATTCCACTTGCTGATATTCAAAATTCCACTTGCTGATGTTCAAAATTCCATGTGCTGATGTTCAAAATTCCATGTGCTGATGTTCAAAATTCCGCTTGCTGATGTTCAAAATTCCACTTGCTGATATTCTAAATTCCACTTGCTGATGTCCAAAATTCCATGTGCTGATATTCTAAATTCTACTTGCTGATGTTCAAAATTCTACATGCTGATGTTCAAAATTCCACTTGCTGATGTTCAAAATTCTATGTGCTGATGTCAAAATTCTACTTGCTGATGTTCAAAATTCCATGTTCTGATGTTCAAAATTAAACTTGCTGATATTCAAAATTCCACTTGCTGATATTCAAAATTCCACTTGCTGATGTTCAAAATTCCATGTGCTGATTATCAAAATTCCACTTGCTGATGTTCAAAATTCCATGTGCTGATGTTCAAAATTCCATGTGCTGAAGTTCCAAATTCCATGTGCTGAAGTTCCAAATTCCATATGCTGATGGTCAAAATTCCATGTGCTGATGTTTAAAATTCTTTGTGATGACACTGAGTTTCAAAATTTGTAGTTATGATGACACTGCTTGGCACACACCATAACACTAGTATCAAAATTCTCAGGAAACAAGAAATTTACGAGAAAGTAGATTTCACAAAGATCCCCAACAACCAAAAACATCATTCCAGATGGCGACATTTGCTTCTGGTGGAAATGTGGTGAAGGATGGGAAGCTATCTAGAATCTCTTGGACGCATACCTTTCCAGTACTCCCACCCCACTCTTCCTGATGAAAAGTGAAATGAAGAAAATAATGGCGTACCTAGCCCAAAGAATCCAAACCTTGTTAAAAACAATGTCTTCTGAAAACTGTAGTCCCAATCCCAGCAGATTCTTTGACTCGTAATGGGCATTTTCCAACTAAATAAAACATCTGAGGTACAGAAAGCCTTGTGTTTTTATTACTTCCTATCAGATTTGCTCATGCATTTAGTAGTTCATTAACATTTCAAAACACCAGGTTAGCGTGATTCCAGAAGCCAACAAGGGCTTATGTATTTTATGAGTGAAATCGTATTGTTTTGTATTTTTTTTTTTAAATATTGTATTGTTCAACTTTCTGTGTATGTTTCTCCCAGGCGTATTGAAAAAAGTATTTTATTGAATATAAAAAGTATTTTTTGTGGTTTTAATTTTCTACTTTCTGCAAATGAAAATTGCCTAACTGTTTAACCGACCTCAGTATCTTAATCGATAAGGCGGCGGACTCGTAACCGGAGGTCGGTGGTTCAAGTCCCAAGTTCAGCAAAGATTAGTAAAGCGAGTTTGAGTAGTTGTGACATCACGAAAGTGATAAACACAAATATGAAGAAAAAAATTGATTCATGAACTTATCAAACTATCTAGTCTGTCCCGGTAGCTCAGTGGTAAAGGCGACACTCTGTGAATGCAAGATTCCAGAGGTCGTGGGTTCGAAACCAGCCGGGACTTGACAAGTTATGATTCCATTTGGGATTTTTACCACATAATGATGCGTCTTGGGCTCACTGCTGAAATAATGGGGCTTAATAATCCTAATCGGGCAGTATAAATAAGGCGATATTATAACATGAATTTTTTTTTATTTACATTTGGTACATTAGAAGGGACAATTCAGTCCTATTCGTTAATTTTGAAATCATATGACCTACACAAGTAGGTCATATGAATATATTTGTATATTAATAATAATAATAATTATTATTATTACTACTATACAAAATCAAAGGGCAACTTTATATCAACACAAATATGATAACTTTTTCGAAAAATTCTCCTCATGTTCCTCTCAGGGGTGGACAAGACAACCATCATCTGGGACGCCGCCTCAGGACAGTGCGAGCAACAGTTCTCGTTCCACTCCGCGCCTGCGCTAGATGTTGACTGGCAGAGCAACACGAGCTTCGCTTCCTGCTCCACGGACCAGCACATTCACGTGTGCAAGCTGCACTCGGACAAGCCGGTCAAGAGCTTTGAAGGTCACACGGTAAGAGATCGCTTTGAAGGTCACACGGTAAGAGATAGCTTTGAAGGTCACACGGTAAGAGAATAAGTCCTCATGATGGTTGATTGCAAACATAGAAATAATGTTTTCAGACGAGCCAATTTTGAAATAAAGTTTAGCTGGAGACATCACTACCATCAGTGTAGCCGAGCTGCTACAACAACAACAACATAGTAAGAGATACAATTTGAGGTCAAGGTAAGAGATAGCCTTAGAGGTCACACGGTAAGAGATAGCTTTGAAGGTCACACGGTAAAAGATAGCTTTGAAGGTCACACGGTAAGAGATAGCTTTGAAGGTCACACGGTAAGAGATAGCTTGAAGGTCACACGGTAGAGATAGCTTTGAAGGTCACACGGTAAGAGATAGCTTTGAAGGTCACACGGTAAGAGATAGCTTTGAAGACACACGGTAAGAGATAGCTTTGAAGGTCACACGGTAAGAGATAGCTTTGAAGGCACACGGTAAGAGATAGCTTTGAAGGTCACACGGTAAGAGATAGCTTTGAAGGTCACACGGTAAGAGAGATAGCTTTGAAGGTCACACGGTAAGAGATAGCTTTGAAGGTCACACGGTAAGAGATAGCTTTGAAGGTCACACGGTAAGAGATAGCTTTGAAGGTCACACGTAAGAGAATAGCTTTGAAGGTCACACGGTAAGAGATAGCTTTGAAGGTCACACGGTAAGAGATAGCTTTGAAGGTCACAGGTAAGAGATAGCTTTGAAGGTCACACGGTAGAGAGATAGCTTTGAAGGTCACACGGTAAGAGATAGCTTTGAAGGTCACACGGTAAGAGATCAGCTTTGAAGGTCACACGGTAAGAGATAGCTTTGAAGGTCACACGGTAAGAGATAGCTTTGAAGGTCACACGGTAAAGAATCGCTTTAAAAGTTACGCGGTAAGAGTACTTTGAAGGTCACAACGAAGAGATAGCTTTCGAGTCACACGGTAAGAGAGCTTGAAGGTCACACGGTAAAGATAGCTTTGAAGGTCTTACCGTAAGGAGTAATTTATTGACATTCTAGTACAAAATGCTGTTAGTTGTTTTAGTCCCAATGCCAAAAAAAAGAAAAAATAATTGAAATAGAAAAAATTTTTTTTTTTTCAAACACTGAACACAATGACTTTCGACTTCTCGGAATATAGTCAAATTGTCTCGGAAAAATAGTAACAAAATCTCCTAATTCCACGAGATAGAAAATGAGTGTGTAAATTAAATCATCAATAAATTTATTTTTTTTTCATGTTTGGCATTTAAATAAAGTTAACATACGAATTTTTTTTTTTTTTTTTTTTTTTTTTTTTTAATGAGATTTAAATTAAAAATCAATAAATAAAATTATTATATTTTGACAAGTATAATCATCGTATAAGTTTTTTTTTACTGACTTTAAATAAGAGACATCATAAATAATTATTGGTTTTTTCTTTGCTTTTGGAAAGTTTAACATTGAATATGTATAATTTTATTTTTTTTTGATGAGTTTAATATTAAACTATAGAAAATTATTGGTCATTTTTCTTTGGCATTTAATAGTTTAACATCGTATATTGTTTTTTTTCCCTTCAGACGGAGTGAACGCCATTTATAGTGGGACCCGCAGGTTCTCTCCGCCTCCTGCTCGGACGACATGGTGAATCTGGTCCCTGGACAAATTCAATGTGTGCATACCTTCACCCAACAAAAGTTAGATCTACACGTCAAGTGGTCCCCCGTATCCGGCCTGAGACTCCTACAACCCAACATGAGCCTGGTGCTCGCCAGTAAGTCCTAACCTGTTGTGAATGGGAATCGAACCTGGATCAACCGGCAAATAGGAGGCTGGACATCGGGGCAAAAGATAGAACTCGTCGAAACACATCTTTTGAGTATCATATGTTGAGTCTCGCATAAACGAGGCCCGACTTATAACGAGTTCTTTGCTAATGTACATAAACCACCCTAGGGGGGGGGGGGTAGAATTCAGATAGAATTCGGTGACGGAACGAGATCTGATGTGTTCAACTGGTGTAGACCTTTAATTGACTGGTGTAGATGTTTAATTGACTGGTGTAGACCTTTAATTGACTAGTGAAGACTTTTAATTGACTGGTGTAGACCTTTAATTGACTAGTGTAGACTTTTAATTGACTGGTGTAGACTTTTAATTGACTGGTGTAGACCTTTAATTGACTGGTGTAGACCTTTAACCCTTATCTTGGCAATGTGTACAAATGGATACCATCAGTTTTTTTTTTATTACTTTATTGGCCCAAAATTAATCCTAAAGCATTTTTTCTTCCACAGAACATTTAAAATTATTATTTTTTTACGCTTTATTTAAAGTGGCAGGATGGAACTCTTCCATCCAACCATCCAATTGTCATCCTCTTTTATTATTTCAAAAAATAAATGAAAAATTAAAAATTGAAATTCTCTCCAAGATAAGGGTTAATTGACTGGTGTAAGACTTTAATTGACTGGTGTAGACTTTAAACTGACTGGTGTAGACTTTTAATTGACTGCTCGGACGACATGACCCTGAAGATCTGGTCCCTGGACAAGGACAACTGTGTGCACGACCTGCAGGCCCACAACAAGGAGATCTACACGATCAAGTGGTCCCCCACCGGGCCCGAGACCTCCAACCCCAACATGAGCCTGGTGCTCGCCAGGTAAGTCCTCACCTCGCTGGACGTTGCTTAATAAGACCCGCTTGGACTAACTTTTTTATTATTCACCCTAGATGGGGGTTGCGACATATCAAATCAAATGATTTTGAGGTGCTGATTACGAATTTGGCATTGATTTTTAGCTATCTGTTACTGTTGAGTCACCAGTGGCGGAATTCGACTTCTTTTCCATGGATAAGGAAAGCCGTGTGATGCTTATACTTACAAAAATATTATCAAAAAAAATTCCATTGACGCTGGCAATGTTATGACTAATGTACTGGTATCGGTAGGGCTGGCGACTATGAAAGCTTGCCTTTCGTCTTTGTCACTGCGACCTTTAACCCATTGCCTACCATGGGTAGCACATTTGCAAGACACTGGTATTGCCTGGGGTACCGGGGTTGCATATATGCTAGACACGTTTGAACCTTCTTGGGTATAGCATATATGCAAGACAATTTGTCTAGCACATATGCTATACAGCACGGTCCCTAGTGACAAGGAAATATGGGTTTTTTGTCTGAGGGATCGCGTGTTGCACATATGCTAGACAGCTGATTTTGAGGAAAATACCCTTGGTCCCCAGGGCAAATTTCATAAAAATGGCTTGGTAGGCAATGGGTTAATAGATCTTTTGTGACACATATTATGACCGATGAACATTGCTCGGTTTCAGCGCCTCGTTCGACTCGACCGTCCGTCTGTGGGATGTGGAGCGGGGCGAGTGCCTCAACACCCTGACCCGGCACACGGAGCCCGTGTACAGTGTTGCCTTCTCACCGGACGGCAAGTTCCTGGCGTCGGGGAGCTTCGACAAGTGTGTGCACATCTGGTCAGCGAGGGTGAGTTTTTTTTGTAATATGTAATGTAATTTTATTGGGCCCGTTAATATGTTAAAATCTTAAAAAAAAAAAAAAAAAAAAAATGGGTTAACCGTCAATAATATGTTAAAATCTTTTTTTTTTAATATTTATTTTAGTTTTTTTTTTACAATTTTGTGGCTCTCTCCCTAAGGAGCACTTCTAAGGAAGACCTTACAATGACTTTCACAATAGGAAACATAAAAATAAAATTTCATAATAAATAGGATTGAAAAGTAAGGAGAAAAATTACCTAATGCAAACAGTACTATATTTTAATTATTTATTTTAGAATAGCTCAAATTCTCAAAAAGTGCTGTATTTACCCATTTTACCAACAACAAAAAAATCGGAGCAAAATTTTTTTTTTTTTTTTACAAAACGAACACAACACTTCCGATTTCTAATATTAGAAATTTCTCGGAAGTAAAAACGAACACAATACTTCCGATTTCTTAAGGACAAGAGTTGTCATGAACCATATGATAGTTGTGTATGCAAATATTGTCTGTCATCAATCATGTTAAATAATAAATAAATAAATAAATAATAAGCCCGGTAAAGGTGTTTATTAACGGAGCTAGTCCTATTACAAATGTCAATATATAAACAGATAAACACAACAATAAAGGTAAAAAAATATGTCAATAAAATTAAATATACATATATCACAGTGTCAAAAATGTAAAGATTATATGTTATTAAGATACCAAAATGTTATTATAGATACCATATGATCAGTGCCATCATTTAATGATGAGGAGGTCTTGTCTATACTTAATGAGTCAGGCAGAATTCCCACCATTGAGTAATCAGTTATTCATATTAATCTGATACTGTAAATATGTAATAAATTGAAACATTTTGTAATAATTTGTAACACTTTGTAATTGACTTGTAACATTTATTTTCTTCTTATTCTTTTATTTGTTGTAAGTTGTAACATTTCTATTATTTTTATACTCCAATCAGCTTCCATTGTTTATTTTGTATATTATGTACTTATGTAAGTCCAATAATTGTAAATAAAAAAGACAACTTGTTTGCGATTAAAGTTTAAAAATATTAGAAATTTCTCGGAAGGAATATGATAGCTAACTTTACTTTGTTGTGTCCACAGACGGGTCAGCTGGTGCATAGCTACAAGGGCACGGGGGGCATATTTGAGGTGTGCTGGAACTCCAGAGGAGACAAAGTGGGAGCCAGCGCGTCTGATGGAAGTGTAAGTAATCTGGGCGTTTTTTTTTTTACTTCCGAGTTTATCTGTAGATTTTTTCATTGTTCCAGTTTTTTTTATATATTTTTTTTATTATTATTATTTATTGTATGGCTTTATTACATATCTCAAAGTGAGAAGACATGTGTAATAAACTTGATCTAGAAACCTGATGGCAGTGATTGTTTGATCGCAACATCAGTATAAACAGAAAAAAGAGAAGTTGTGCTAGATGTACATGTCAGTAACATTGTCAGTACTTTAGCCGCATGTCAATGCGTTGCCCAGGGTGAACCACGAGGAGGCGTACTAACGTGTTTTATATTATTTTATATTATTATTTTGTAGACATAAAACAGCAGCTACTGTTGATGGTCTGTGTTGTAGCTTGTCCATCCCATAGTATGCCTCTCCTCTTATGGGTCGAGACTATAATGAGTGATGAGGTATCAAATGTGGTGGACTTGCAACTGTGGGGTTGTTGATTTTTAAATTGAACTAGATGGGTTAATTTAATATGGACGCGAAGCCAAACCTCTTGCAAGCTTCACAAAATCTCTTGCACATACGAATATTATCTTAGTATGATAAAAAAAACTCAGTGTTGTCTAAAACATAACTGTTGGGTGGAAGAGTTTTGCTAAGGCAATAACCCCGCCCTTTAGTTAGGACATATATTTATGTATATATTATTTATTTTTTCTTTATTTTTTTCTTCTATTATATTGTATTTTAATTTGTAATTTGTGTTGTATATAATATATCCTATTAATAAAGTGTATGAACAAAGTCTATTAATAAAGTGTATTAAACTATTAATGTGTGGGGACATGCAAATAACATGTAAATTAAAAAAAAAAACATTCTGTCATAAAAAAATCATATAACACGGTGTTTATTCCACAGGTGTTTGTTCTGGACCTGCGCAAGTTATGAAATTCACCCCACCCTGGCTCCGGGACTGTTCTGCAAATGAATGGCGTCCCCCCACAATCCTCCGCCTCTGTTCTGGCTAACTAGAAGCCCCGAACAACTAATCAGTAGTCCTTCACAGAATATGTATATTACTTGTGTGTGCTTTAATGAAACTATCCAGGCTTTTAGAAATACTTAACACCATTGTCCACTAGGCAGCCAATATTTCCGATTGCTTGTAATGGGATAGCATCCACTAGGCTACCAATATCAACCATTGCTTGTTATGGTACAGCGTCCACAAGTCAGCAAAATTGTTCCATTGCTTGTAATGGGACAATTTTCCCTAGGTAGTCAACATGATCCATTGCTTCTATTGAGACAGTGTCCACAAGATAGCAAATTTGTTCCATTGCTTGTAATAGGATAATGTACACTAGGCAGAAATATTTTCCAATGCTTGTCATGGGATAGCATCAACTAAGCAGTCAACTTGTTCTGTTGCTTGTAATTGGACAGTGCTTAATAGGCACGGTTTATTTCAATTTTTTGGTTACCCAGTGCTAGTTTTCCCATTGTTACCGATTATTTATCTTGGCCGCACAGTCATGGTGACAACCCAACTAATAACTTTTTTCGGCTGAATACCTCTTGAATATGAAATGTCATTTGTGTAAGGACTTTGAAAAGCAAATTCCTTCTCCTTTTGTAAGTTATTTTTCTTTGTATGATTTTGTAATATAAATTTATTTTTTATCTTGATTTTTTATTCGTAATAGAGAAACCATATTGCTGAGGCTATTTTTCAATGTATGACAGGTTCTTCTAATTGGAGATTATTTTGGAATGAAAACAGTACTGATTAAAGGAAGACATTCGTTTATTTTGTACTTGTATATACATCATGGGCAAAAAATAGTAGAAAAATATTTAAAAATACACTACTTCTTCTGTCCTCTCAAGTAGAGAGGCTGAAGAGAATCATCACTTAAAAGTTAGAAATATTCCGTAAAAGCTCAATTATGAGGGTGAGTTTTTCATGGAGGTAAAAAGAAACAAAATGTCACATGTCACATTTTTTTTTTTTAACCAGCAGAAGAATGGATGATTGTGATGCTTTATAGAAGATTTACAAAAAAATCTACCTTGGAAATTTTTCTTTAAGGTTAGGGAGACATAAATTTCAGTTGCGAGATTCGAATACGCAACCAGACCCATTAACCCATGTTGGTTTGTATGGACAAAATGTTACTGGTCACCTCACTGTGGATAGTTAAAATACCCTCTAATTTCATTAAAATAATAAATAGTGCACTGTAATGCCTACCAATATGCTATTGATCCTGTGCAACTCATGGAATTGTTTTCTAATAGAATACATCTGTTTTGTATTGAATTTCAAATCAATAAATAAATGATTTACCTATATTTAATTTTATTAAAATATACAAAATGTTTTTCATAAATAATACTTGGGTGATTAATGGAAAAATCAACCGGCAATAGTAAAATAATCAAGTATGTTCTAAGAGTTAATATGTTAAGAGTTCAACAGTATAATGACAAATACATAAGTCCTGAGTATATTTAAGTGGGATATTACGTCAAATACCTTCTAGAGTTTACTCAAAACTAAACTTTTATTACACGGAACGACTAGATTCAAATATATTATCTAGACTAACAGTTCATGAGAATACTGTCAAGTACTGTTTACATATTTCAAACTGTTGCCAAGAACATTGAGACAGTTAGAAATAATGACTTCTTCAATGGAAGTGGCGGGACAGCAGATAGGGTAAAGAAAGGTCCAACAGAGAATCTGTTAAGCTGAGATTCCAAAATAAATAGATGTGGAGATTCATACTCATAAGAATACATATTGCACTTTTATCACTTTTAAATATGTTTAATTTAAGTAATTATTGTGCTCATTAAATATTTTTTTTTAAGTACTTTAATGCTCCTATGCACTCTTAAAATTAAAAAAAGAACTATGCCATATACACTAAGTGTAATACAGGTTCATTTTCATAGAAAATAACTCTTGTATGCCAAATATAACATAAAACAAAACTGATAATATGGGGTTATGAATCTTCATAACTCTATAACCCTAAACTAAAGTGAGAACAAAAGTTACAAATTTATCTCTGTAACACTGTTTCTGGCCACAATAACAACAACACTTTGAACAAAACAAACCAAAAAATAATTATTTTTTAAGGAATGTAACAGACATTACCTTCATGATAGAAAATATCAACTGTACCATGTTATCACTCGTATACTCTAAGCAGTTAAAATCCTTCCAAAAATTCCAATTTTTTTATCTACATCCTACAACTCATCCTTATCAATTGTTTCCTTACAATAACGTGCCTCTTGTGAGCAAAGCTTGTACTTGATGTTCTCCATCCTGGTTTGAATGAAGTCAATGAGAAGGTCTTCGTTTTCGCTGATGATATCTTCACAATAGTACTTGATGCTCTTGTTCAAGTCCGGGTCTTGTACTACATCTACTTCTTGCATGCGAGGATTCATTTTTCCATTGATAACCAGAGGCATGATGGATAGGTCTCCTGGGGAAGGAGAGATTTGGGGTGAACTTACTAGATTAAAGTATTCACTCTTCTTTTCTCACTTTGCTTTTCTTAACCTACTTGGGCTTGGCATTGTCCAACCTATTCCTCATAGTTGAGGTTGGTTTATTCTGGAACTCTCACTTCATCTTTCACTAAAGAGTGTTATTACAAAGCAAATAATAGCTATTTCACCAGTTCCTGTTCTGTCACTGAAGTTAAGCAAAACCCAGCAAGCTTAGAACTGTGATGAGTGACCATATGAATTTGAACCCTTGTATTGCTGACCCTGCCCATCCTGTGCTTGGTGAAGTTGATGTGGGTAGCAAATATTCATTTATAAAAAGAAAATGTTCAATATAGAAAATTGTACTGCCTGAAATATTTTTTTTTTGTGTAGCTTTCAACTACCCTCAGAGCATTCATTACCTTGTTGATGGATACCTTATCTTCACTTCTCAAACAGACAATTTCGTTCCTACCTTTTTCTTTCACAAGAATATTGAATGTGTGTCTTTAATTAAAAGAGACATGAATGTGTGTTTGAGACACATTCATGGCATTCTTTAACTACAAATAATTTTAAATGATGTGATACCATGGCCCATAAATGGTGCATTTGATCTCAAACTGAATTTGAGATGCTTTTATGAAATATAAATTGGAATGACCAAATGATTTAAAATTTCAAGAAATATTATTCCTAGACTTACCGGTTATTTTATCTGTTACTTTCACATAGTCCTCCATAACATTACACACACTATCCATCAGTTCTGACAGGTACACTGTTGAATGTGAGTAAGGCACTTGCTTTGAGTGCATGTTACCTAGAGGAGAGTGAACACAATAAAAAATAGTGTCAAAATTTGATGGATATTTACTAAAAAAGGGGATATGAAGAAAAAAAAAACTTTTTTTTGGCATTGGCTTTTCCTACTCTTAAAGATAGATTTCTTAAAATTAGAACATCAGAACACTTTCTTTTTTATTTGCATGCTAACTTTCTTACATTTTTTTTATGCCAACATTCTAACCAACATGTTAGCTTTTTTTTTTTTACTGTTCAGGATGTTTCAGCAGTTTAATTTTTCTCTAATTAAAAAAGAATAACTCTTTAAATCTTATTATGATTAAATGAAATACCCTCCTTGCATATATTTTTGATATAAAGATTCCCTTTAATGACACAGAGCCAAATACCACATTCCAATTTTTCTTTTTAAAAATAGTGCATTAGAAATAAGCTGAGTTAGTACTGGTAGTATCAGAGATAATTATGAGTAATACAAAATAAAGGAATTCAATTGAGTTATACATTGTTATTTTTCTCACAATTTGTCAATTCAATTTTGACATGCCCAATACTGTAACAACTGAACTAATAAAATTGGTTATCAGCTATAAAATGCCACCAATAAAAAAATATTACCGTCATTGTCTAACTGATAGCCTCCAGCACTTGCTTTCAAGCCTGGTTTGATCTTAGTAATATTGGTCAGAATCTCATCAATCACACTGTGGCATACCAAACATTTCACTTCCACTTGGTCTTGAGAGTGGGATGGTACACAAAAGTAACTCAGGATGAACAAGATTGATGCTGCCGAGATGTGGGATAGGATGTTCATATTTTTTACCTGCAGAATGTGCCTCTTTGATGATTGACTGGAAGAAGAACATCAGAAATTGAAATTTTGGTAAAAAGATCTTTAAAAAATTGCTAGGTTATGTCACTGATTGCTGTGGCCATGTTATATGGTGTGATATATTGAAATAATGGTAATGTCTATCTACCTATCTCTTATTAGATTATCTTGGTGCATGTCAACATCTATGGTCATACACAACTAAGAATGGTAATGACATGTAGCAGATAAATACAAAGTTATCTGTCTCTTGAGTATTTATTACCAGCACTCTTTTTGTCTGAAAGTTTAAAATATGGTCTTTAAATTTAGTCAAATAATACATGATACTCACCACTGAAGACCGGGTAAAAAATGAAAATTATGAATGTTTAGAGGGCCAATAAGTTCTAACTTCAAGCTTTGCAGCGGTAGCGGTATGAAGTAATCTAAACCGAAAGCCTATTACTGATAAGATAAGAATTCGATACCAGTTTGATAAAAATATAAAAAATGTAAAAAAATTGACAGACAAATTTTGAAATTTGGTGGGACACGTCATGAAATTTCCTATAAATCTGTGTTTTCCATTGCACTTGTAAAAAACAGATTTTTTCACAACTTCAGCCGCAATTGGTTGACCGCATTATCCGCGTCATCTCAACCTACATGAATTATACTGTGAGAAGCCAGCATAGCTTTTTTCTGTAAATCTGTACTATGTGCTATGCTATGTTGTGATAATTGTTTTTCTCTCAAAACACGTGAAATCTCAGTTCTATCAGACAGGGATCCTCCTTTCATCTCTCTGAAGTCTCTGATCTCTCTTGAAAAGCTATTCATTCGAATTCCATTGAAATCTTTAATCTATTGCATCGCCTCCAATAAAAGTTTCTAGTTGTTACCTTTAGTCATATAAGAGAGCTCTTATCTTTAACCATGGCAAAATTATGTCTGAGTAAGTACACCTATATGTTTATTCTACCAGGCAATACAGATTACACCCTATAATAATACTTTCTGTGAAAAGTAACCTCTAGGCAGGGTAATTGTCAGAGTCTTATTATTATGTGCGGTCACATACTCAAGTATATGATAGAAAATCTAAGCTGGGTGGGAGCCATTCCCTTTGTCAGATGCACTCATCACATGTCAATATTACCAATGCTTGGTCCCTTCATAAGTAGTATTAAATACATTAATTTGTTCAAAATATTATACTACAAATACACCTAACAATTGGAGTTTCAGAAATGTGGATGTTGAGATTCACTCAAGTAGACAAATAGATGACCTAGATTTCAGAAGGCGATAGGAAAAGAGCTGGCTTAAGAAATGAAAAATAAATGACCTGAGATCTTTCATCATGGTGATGATAAAGAAGCATTGAAGAAGATCTTAGAGGAATATAGTAAACAAAATATTTAATAATAGAGAGAAGTGCTTATGAGCTGCTTTCTTGCTCACCAGCCAGTTGGCTAAATGGTAAAGGGTACCAGAACATGTATAGTATAGCAGTGCTTTATTCAGACTGTCGGGTCAAGACAAGGAGTCCCATTATGTTAGCAGCTATAGTATAATTTAATAAAACAAAATGTAGAAAGTATGTTATGGATACTACTCTACAGACACTATCATTTTTCAATTAATTAGTGTAAGGAAAGCTTAGCCTTATTATTTTTTGGGTGCATAAGACCATATAGTATTCTATTTTCCTGACACTAGCCATAAAGTATCTCATTATTATAAAATACAATACAATTCCACTAATTCAAGGGACAGAAGTGATATTTCAAGTTATGAAGAGTTTCAATGTATCAATTTTGAACAACGAACATTTGTCAAGGGTGGGAGAAATCTTTCAAGTTAATGATTTTTGAGTTAGCAAGATGATAATTTTTGTCATATTACTTCCAGAAAATTCACAGATGTGCCCTGGCTGAACAGGAGTATATAACATATTTGAGGATTAATGATAAATATGGTTTTGCCTATTTAGAGTAAAGTGTTTGAACATTTGTTTTTCCTATTATTTTCAGAAAAACCCAGCAAGAGGCTGAAGCTGCGCACAAAGTACAAGGTAGAGAAGAAAGTCAGAGAACACAACAGAAAAATGAGGAAAGAAGCAAAGAAAAATCCTAAAAGTAAGTCCCATAACAATCCATAAATTATAAATTCATATTATAACATTTACCTGTACCTTAAGTTTTAAGCCCAACAATGCAGGCTGCAGCAAAAGAATTATTGTTTACATTAAGTGCAAATGGAGAAAGCGCTCATTTCACCTACTCAAATATTATTCATGTGTCTTCTTTGTTGCAATGTAACTGAACACCAAAAGGATTGATTAAATATCAATGTATCCACCCAGTAATAAATTGTACGTACAGTATTTCAACAATGCAATCTTAAACTGTCAGATAGTAAAAAAGAAAATCAAATTAAATCTGAAACAGTATGTTTGAATTTATTTTTTTATTATTTTTCACTCCTACAGGTAAGAAAAGCAAGAAAATCATCATTCCTAGTATTTGTCCATTCAAAGAAGAACTTCTGAAGGAGGCAGAAGCATACAAGGAACACAAAAAACAGGAGCAGCTTAAAAAAAGAGAACAACTACTGCAAGAAAGAACAGCCAAAAAGAGGAAGAGAAAGAAACTCTAGAGCAAGTGCTCAAACTAGCTGATATGAAACAGAAAATGCACAAAGACAAGCCAGAAGAAGATGATAGTGTGGATGTGAAGAAATTCAAAAACATGAAAACACAGTCCTTGTACAAAGAATTCAAGAAAGTAAGTTTCACAATACTCTAGCTAACATTTTTTTTTAAATCATGGATACTATTAATTTATTTTTTTCTCTCTGATTCATATCATTTTTTTACCCTCTTGTTTTGTATCACTTTTATATCTGTTTTACATGCTATATGTTGTTCTCTTTGACATATTCTTAAAGACAGTGAAGCATGCAATTTATTACATCTGGAAATTGTGATTAAATGCTTCTTGAATTCTCCATATCCACTTACAAATGTGAAAAAATATGCTTTATTATAGTTGGTTCCAGTGTCTTTCCATCATTACTAATAGTATTACAATTTCCAGGTTGTAGAAGCAGCAGATGTGATTCTGGAGGTAGTTGATGCCAGAGACCCTATGGGTACCCGGTGTAAAGTAGCCGAGGACTGGTCATAGGCACTCCCGGCAAGAAATTAGTCATTGTCATCAACAAAGCAGGTTAGTCTTATTCAACCAACTAAATTTTTGTCAGATGGGTCTAAATAGGTAATAAGTCAGCAAAACAAAATTTACCCAGTGCACCCTGGATTCCTTTCAATTTCTGAAAGATTTCAAAACCACAACTATACAACACGAAAATACTATAAAAAATAATGCAAAATCAGGAGCTCTAACAATTAATGAGTATATATAGAACAGGATTAGACCAGATAAAGTGCCTTAACTGGTCTAGCTAGAGAAGTTCTTAACTGTTAGATAAGGTTTAATGTTAAAAGCCTGATAACCCTTAGTGTTTAGCCTCATAAAGCAACAGGTCGTATGCTTCATCAGTGATCAGCCAACCTGGTGAAAGACTATTAAGTATAGCCCTTGCTACATATATTAGATGTTTATTTCGCAATCTAATTGCTTTTTTTTCAACTTATTTTAGAACAAGATTCTGTACTTCTTTTTGGAAAAGATTAACATTATATTAAACAATAATAATTAATTGATTTCTCCTCAGAAGTTAGAGTTAGTATAAACGATTGGGTGGAAGAGATTGCCATAGACAATTACCCCGCCCTTTAGTTACGACATATGTTTTTATATATTTTCTATTCTTTTTCATTTTTATTATATATATTGTTTCCATTTTTTTTCATTGTTAAAATAATTATTTGTATGTACATAATGTCCATTTATATGTAATAAAGTGTTGTATAATAATAATAAAATATAATTACTGTCCAGAGAGCAAAATATTTAATTCAAATTATTCACTTCAATGTCCCTCTCAGATCTGGTGTAAAAATGTATCCCATTACCACAATAAATTATACTACTACTTACTATTTAATTCAAATTATTCACTTCAATTTCCCTCATAGATGTGGTGTAAAAATGTATCCCATTACTACAAATAAATTATACTACTACTTTATTCTAAATATTCACTTCCATTTCCCTCTCAGATCTGGTGCCTCGCGCCAACCTCGAGGCATGGCTGAAACACTTCCGTCGCAGTTGTCCGGCCATTCCTTTCAAGGCGAGCACCCAGGCCCAAGGCAACCGGCTGGGACACAGGAAGATGCTCAAGTTCAAGGGAGGCAAGGACGGGGGAACCGAGAAGGAGCTACGAGCCATGAACGTGTCGAGCTGTGTGGGGGCGGAGCTGTTGATGTGTCTCCTGGGCAACTACACGAGAAACAAGGACATCAAAACGAGCATTACGGTGGGGGTTGTTGGTAAGTTTCGAGCTAAGAGAGGCTGAAACCTTTGTCTCGATTTGAGTTTATCAGTTGAAAGGAACAATAAACCTCAAAAATACAAGGTGTCTACTTGGCAACTAAACAAGAAACAAGGACATCAAAACAAGCATCACGGTGGGGGTTGTTGGTAAGTTTCGAGCCAAGAGAGGCTGAAAACTTTGTCTCGATTTGAGTTTATCAGTTGAAAGGAACAATAAACCTCAAAAAATACAAGGTGTCTACTTGGCAACTAAACAAGAAACAAGGACATCAAAACAAGCATCACGGTGGGGGTTGTTGGTAAGTTTCGAGCCAAGAGAGGCTGAAACCTTTGTCTCGATTTGAGTTTATCAGTTGAAAGGAACAATAAACCTCAAAAATACAAGGTGTCTACTTGGCAACTAAACAAGAAAACAAGGACATCAAAACAAGCATCACGGTGGGGGTTGTTGGTAAGTTTCGAGCCAAGAGAGGCTGAAACCTTTGTCTCGATTTGAGTTTAGCAGTTGAAATGGACAATAGAGCTGTGTAGGGGCAGAGTTGTTGATGTGTCTCCTTGGCAACTACACGAGAAACAAGGACATCAAAACGAGCATTACGGTGGGGGTTGTTGGTAAGTTTAGAATAGAATAGAATATACCTTGTTTATACTGCCGAGGTAAGACTGAAAAGTCCCTTTACTCCAGCAGTCAAACAGGTCTTATATATTTTATGGGATGAATATTTTACATATTAATAACAGTTTAGAGGAAAGAGAGGCGATAAACCTTCGTCTCGATTTGAGTTTAGCAGTTGAAATGGACAATAAACTCCAGAAATACAACGAATAACCGATTAGTTTATGTCACTTCTCTTCCATGAGAGGGGAGCCATACTACGGGATGGGCAAGATTCAACACAGAATCCAAGCGTCCACAGTAGCTGATGGTTCATGGCAACAAAGTAAAAAGCTGTTAAACCATGGAGGAAGTAATGGAGAACGTATAACTCATATCTCATGGGTAATGGTGATGAACCTGTCTCATAAGATAGGTCATTTTGTTTTGTTAAAACACAGAGGGAAATTACATCAATAACAAATTATTTTTTATTTTTTACATGCCTTTAAAGTTATTAATGGTAGCCATATTGAGTAGTTTCTTATGTGACAAGTTTGATGTAATACAAGTTCTCCCTGGTTTATTACTCCATTTGTTACACACATCTTAAAAATGAGTAGTCACCGTGGCAGAATGAGATAGCGCGCTAGGCATTGCACGCATGGTGACCTGGGTTCGATTACCAGCGGGGCAGGAATTTTTTTGCTCTGTACTTGGATGTTCGGGGTCCACTCATACTTCGTGAGGAAAAATGAGTAGTTACTCGTATGAGTAACGACCAGTGGCGGCATTACCAGAGTCAAAAGAAATTTCTGTAATAGAATTCGAAAAGTACAGGAGGCTCTTAGTAATGCTGCGCAATTCACAAAAAATGGTGAAGAAGCCTTGTGCTTCATCATCATAGGGTGACGTCATCGTGATCGATGGTAGCCAGACAGTGGAGGAATGACTCAGCACTTCTACCACTGTCTTTACAAGGAGGCTAATAATAATTGACAAGGGCCCCCAGAACCAAGCCAATGCTGGTCTACTCCCTGTTTATAGTCCCCCCAGCCAGACTGCTGGTCTACTCCCTGTGTAAAGTCCCCCCAGCCAGACTGCTGGTCTACTCCCTGTGTAAAGTCCCCCAGCCAGACTTGTGCTTCACCACAAATAAAATCATACATACACATCTTAAAAAATGATTTTTTTTTTTTTTTTTAAAGATGAGTGTTTCACAGCCGTTTTTATTTCGTAGCCATGAAACAGGAGCTACTTTAGACGCTTGTGGTCTGTGTTGTAGCCTACCCATCCCGTAGTGTGTCTCCCCTCCGATGGGCGAGAAGTGACACAATACTTCCCAATTAGGTGCTGGGTCAACACGAGCGCACCGGAAGGTATCCCTTACAAACAATCGTAATCAAATTAAGAATACAAATTTTGTCGGCACGGGGGACCGAACTCGGGACCTTCCACATGGCAAGCGAGTGCTTAACCACTGAGCTAATCGCGCGCTCGTGAATCAATTAATAAATTGTCGTTTAATTTTCAGGGCTTCCCAACGTGGGCAAATCCTCGATCATCAACTCGCTGAAGCGGGCCCGCGCCTGCTCGGTGGGCTCGGAGCCCGGCGTGACGCGCAGCCTGCAGGAAATCCAGCTGGACGCGAAGATCAAGCTGCTGGACAGTCCTGGCATCGTGTTCGCGGCGGGGGACGACGTGCACGCCATCCTCAAGAACGCCGTCTCGGTGTCGCAGATAGAAGACCCCATCCCGCCCGCCACCGCCATCCTGATGAAGGCGAGCAAGGAGCAGGTAGGTTATTTTATAATTTGTAAAAAATATTTTTTTTTTTTTTTTTTTTTTTAACAACATTTCCATTTATTTGACAAATATAAATTATAACAATATAAAATAATAGAAAGGTATACTACCCGTCTTCAAAGTTAAAAACTGTGAAGATTTATTTATTGTATTGTATTGTAATAATATTGTAATTGTAAATATTTGGCATCTTTATTTATTAAATATTTTGTACTTATACTTTGAATTTGTAATCTTGTTATATGTTTGTATAGGGCTTGGCCCGTAAATATACATCTGCTTAACAGGTATTATTATTATTAAATAATACATAGACAGTATACAAGTAGACACATAGAAATATAGACAGTATGGGTTCCAAGTTTTAACTTATGATAAATAATATACAATTAAAAGTTTGAACAGATATGAAAATTAGGACTTATTTATTATTATGTGCCTATAATGTAGCCAATAATGGAATTGAGATTAGAACCGTCGAAATTTGATATATTATTAGTCTCGATATAAACTCTGATAATGCCTCGCTAGAGGAGTATAAACAGAGAACAAACTAGCCAACCCTTACAAGCCAGGCTAGCTTGCAGTTTCCTAAGGGTTTAATGGCTTATAAAAAAAGCCCAAGTCCTCATGATGATTGCTCGCACATAGAAATATGTGGTTCAGGACGAGCCAACTTTGAAATAAAGTTGGCTGAAGACCATCACTCACCCCTCCAGCTGTAGGCAAGCTTGCTACAACAACATAATTATATTATTATTATTATTATTATTATTATGAAACTCTTTATTAGAAGAACATACATAATTATATACAAACATATAATGGTAAAAATTAAAATATAAGATTGACAATCTTAATATAAACAGGGAAAAAATAAACAAAATATATACATATGTCCTAACTAAAGGGCGGGGTTATTGCCTATGACAATCTCTTTCACCCAACCCTTAGAACCCAAGGGACAGAACAGAAAGTATATTTTGATTTTAAATTTGGGTTTAATGTCGCTTTCAACTGCATGGTCATATAAGGACAGTGTTACCCTCCATTCGCAGGAAACTCACAAACCTACTTCCCACATTAACCTCACCCAGCCTGGTTTGAGCCCGAATGCCAGTATCACGATGTCTTCACCTCGCTGGACGTTGTTTAACTTATCTCAGTCGTGCATTGTAGCTGTATATTAGCTCTATGGCGTAAGAAACTGTGGCAAGCCTTTGTGGAGGATAATCTTGTTTTATTTATTTATTTAGAATCTCTTTATTAGTAGAACATATTATATACAGACAAAAAATGGTAAAAATGAAATATAAAAATTGACAACATTAATAATATAAACATGAAAAAATAAACAAAATATATACATATGTCCTAACTAAAAGGCGGGGTTGTTGCCTATGGCAATCTCTTCCACCCAACCCTTTTAAAATAACTATCAGTCAGCTGATGAAATCTAAGGGTCGGCTTTGATATGCTGTTTCATAATACGGCCCTGAGTGTCTATTATTATTATTATTATTATTATCTTTCAGATGAAGGACTTGTATCACGTGACGGACTATACGAGTCCTCGCGAGTTCTACTACTTTGCCTAAGTGTCTATTATTTATATTATCTTTCAGATGAAGGACTTCTACTACTTTGCCTAAGTGTCTATTATTATTATTATTATTATCTTTCAGATGAAGGACTTCTACTTCTTTGCCTAAGTGTCTATTATTATTATTATTATTATCTTTCAGATGAAGGACTTCTACTACTTTGCCTAAGTGTCTATTATTATTATTATTATCTTTCAGATGAAGGACTTCTACTTCTTTGCCTAAGTGTCTATTATTATTATTATTATCTTTCAGATGAAGGACTTCTACTTCTTTGCCTAAGTGTCTATTATTATTATTATTATCTTTCAGATGAAGGACTTCTACTTCTTTGCCTAAGTGTCTATTATTATTATTATTATCTTTCAGATGAAGGACTTCTACTACTTTGCCTAAGTGTCTATTATTATTATTATTATCTTTCAGATGAAGGACTTCTACTTCTTTGCCTAAGTGTCTATTATTATTATTATTATCTTTCAGATGAAGGACTTCTACTACTTTGCCTAAGTGTCTATTATTATTATTATTATCTTTCAGATGAAGGACTTCTACTACTTTGCCTAAGTGTCTATTATTATTATTATTATCTTTCAGATGAAGGACTTCTACTACTTTGCCTAAGTGTCTATTATTATTATTATTATCTTTCAGATGAAGGACTTGTATCACGTGACGGACTTTACGAGTCCTCGCGAGTTCTTCTACTACTTTGCCTAAGTGTCTATTATTATTATCTTTCAGATGAAGGACTTCTACTTCTTTGCCTAAGTGTCTATTATTATTATTATTATCTTTCAGATGAAGGACTTCTACTTCTTTGCCTAAGTGTCTATTATTATTATTATTATCTTTCAGATGAAGGACTTCTACTACTTTGCCTAAGTGTCTATTATTATTATTATTATTATCTTTCAGATGAAGGACTTCTACTTCTTTGCCTAAGTGTCTATTATTATTATTATTATCTTTCAGATGAAGGACTTCTACTTCTTTGCCTAAGTGTCTATTATTATTATTATTATCTTTCAGATGAAGGACTTCTACTACTTTGCCTAAGTGTCTATTATTATTATTATTATTATCTTTCAGATGAAGGACTTCTACTTCTTTGCCTAAGTGTCTATTATTATTATTATTATCTTTCAGATGAAGGACTTCTACTTCTTTGCCTAAGTGTCTATTATTATTATTATTATCTTTCAGATGAAGGACTTCTACTTCTTTGCCTAAGTGTCTATTATTATTATTATTATCTTTCAGATGAAGGACTTCTACTACTTTGCCTAAGTGTCTATTATTATTATCTTTCAGATGAAGGACTTGTACTTCTTTGCCTAAGTGTCTATTATTATTATTATTATTATCTTTCAGATGAAGGACTTCTACTTCTTTGCCTAAGTGTCTATTATTATTATTATTATCTTTCAGATGAAGGACTTCTACTTCTTTGCCTAAGTGTCTATTATTATTATCTTTCAGATGAAGGACTTGTATCACGTGACGGACTTTACGAGTCCTCGCGAGTTCTTCTACTACTTTGCCTAAGTGTCTATTATTATTATCTTTCAGATGAAGGACTTCTACTTCTTTGCCTAAGTGTCTATTATTATTATTATTATCTTTCAGATGAAGGACTTCTACTACTTTGCCTAAGTGTCTATTATTATTATCTTTCAGATGAAGGACTTCTACTTCTTTGCCTAAGTGTCTATTATTATTATCTTTCAGATGAAGGACTTGTACTTCTTTGCCTAAGTGTCTATTATTATTATTATTATCTTTCAGATGAAGGACTTCTACTTCTTTGCCTAAGTGTCTATTATTATTATCTTTCAGATGAAGGACTTGTACTTCTTTGCCTAAGTGTCTATTATTATTATTATTATCTTTCAGATGAAGGACTTCTACTTCTTTGCCTAAGTGTCTATTATTATTATTATTATCTTTCAGATGAAGGACTTCTACTTCTTTGCCTAAGTGTCTATTATTATTATTATTATCTTTCAGATGAAGGACTTCTACTTCTTTGCCTAAGTGTCTATTATTATTATTATTATCTTTCAGATGAAGGACTTCTACTACTTTGCCTAAGTGTCTATTATTATTATTATTATCTTTCAGATGAAGGACTTCTACTTCTTTGCCTAAGTGTCTATTATTATTATCTTTCAGATGAAGGACTTCTACTTCTTTGCCTAAGTGTCTATTATTATTATTATTATCTTGCTGAAAATGAATCACTGCGTGGTGACTTGCAACTAGCAAGAAACCGTATTGGAGACTTGGAACTGAAGATGCAAAGCTCATCAACTGCAACTGCATCTCTACCCGGTGACTCTAGTAATTCTAGAGTTGATAATTCTGTTGCTAATAGTAGTGAAGATAGGGCCCGTGTGACAATGCCCTTCAGTAAAGTTGTTAGAAATGGTGTTGCTGTATCAAGGGGAGAAAACTTGGTGTCTAACTCTCCTGGTGTTCAGTTTTCCTCTCATGTGTCTCCTAGTCTCACTCTAAATCAGAGTAAGAAGAAAGCCAATCAACTAAAGTCTACAACTCATCATCTGCCTCAGCTGTTCATTCCCCCCCCCCCTCCTCAGCTGCTGATGGTCAAACTGATGGTTGGAATACAGTTCAGAATCGGCGCAACGCCTCGGGAGCTCGAAAAAAATCAGCTAAGATTGGTGTCCGATCCATTGAACCCTCATTGGGCTCCCAGTCTCAGGCTCTGCCAGCAGTCAAGCCTTTGGTTCCGCGTGTAAGGAAAGCGGCACTGTTTGTGTCAAGGTTTGCTCCAAGTGTGTCTTCACGTGATATTGAAGAGATGGTACGTGGGTCTGTCACCTTGTCCGAGTTAAAGGTTACTAAACTCAAGACTAGACATGATGATTACTCCTCATTTCATGTGGAAGTTTTATCTTCTGACTTGATTAAAATAGATGATGTCAATGTATGGCCCAATGGATGCCTAATAAAAGTTTTTTATGGTCCTCTGATTTCAGATGTTATTGTTAGTGAGGATACACCCACTGAAAATGTTGTGAGCTCTTAGCTTTATATTTTTTATTCCTCATTATGATTAGTATTTTTTATCAAAATTGTAATGGTCTGCGGACTAAATGTTCTACTTTCTTTTCCAATCTACTTGGACGTAGTTACGATGTTATCTGTCTTACAGAAACATGGTTGAATGATAGTTGTGTTAATTGTAACTACTTCACTGATAAGTACTACATCTTTAGGAAAGATAGATTAGGGCCAATACCTGATAAAGATGTGCGTGGTGGGGGAACCCTCATTGCAGTAGACAAAAGGTTCAAAGTACTTAGAAGGTTTGATTTGGACTTTCACAATATTGAGTGTACTTGGGTTGAATTGGATTTGGGGAATGGTTCAAGTTTAATAATTGGTAATCATTATTTCAGTCCTACTATTCAGAATGAACTCTTACAAAACTATGTAAACTTTTTAGAGTCTAGTGATATTGATATTGCCTCATCTAAAGTATTATTAGTAGGTGACTATAATATTCCTAAATTTAATTTTTCCTTAGGAGTGTCAGAAAACGATAATTCGTATATTAGGAACAAGTCTAATACGGTCTATTCTTTATTGTGTTCTTTTGATCTTGTACAAAGCAATTTTGAACGTATATTAGCCGAGGATAATATTTTAGATCTAGTGTGCAGTAACTTTGCTGATTGTATAAAAATAGCTAAAGAGCCAGGCTTAGTGAGTTGGGATCATTCTCATCCGGCCCTACACATTGACATTAAGCTACCTGTGTTTTCTTTCTAAATTTGTACCTCTTATTAAGCGTGATTATGCTAAGGGGGACTACATAGGTTTATTCAACTATATATCTAGGTATCAAATAGTTAACTCTGATGATCCCAATGTACTGGTTAATGATTTAACTAATACATTTACGGAGGCTATACAATCTTTTATACCTAACAAAGTTATATATCCTACCAAATACCCTCGTTGGTTTTCGAGGAAGTTGATTGATTTTTTGAGACTCAAAGAAAAATTTCATAAAAAGTTTAAACTTAAGCCTAATAATGATTATTATAGGTATTATTTCCATAAATATAGGGCTTTGAGTAAAAAGACTCTCTGGTCCGATCAGTTGAGATACAAACGCAAAGTTGAAGCTGACTTGCGTGTAAATCCCAAGTTTTTCTGGCAGTACATCAAAACCCAGTACAAAAATCAGCACGAAGTCAGTCTTGTTCATGATGGGGCTGTTGTTTCTCTTGAAGAGACGCCAGAATTGTTTGCTAGTCACTTCTCGTCAATTTACACGTCTGTTGACAGTAATGTTGGGTGTGACTTAGTTTCTAGCTCTTTACAGGTTGGTTCAAATATAGTCGTTCCTCCTACCGTAAATGTTTGTGATGTTATTAAGGCCTCCAAGTCGTTGAAGCCCTCTTTAACAGCTGGCTCGGACGGCATACCGTCTTTCATAGTTAAGGGTTGTATAGATGCTTTAGCTCCTATTCTTTGCACTATTTTTAATCAATGTCTTAAATTAGGGATATTCCCTATACAATGGAAAACATCAATTGTTGTTCCTGTGCCGAAGAATAGTAATGTTAACCTTTTACAGAACTATAGGCCAATATCACTACTCTCAAATTTTTTCTAAATTGTTTGAAAAGATCATTATGAACCATGTAATTTTTAATGTTAAATCTCAGCTTTCTCCTGACCAGCATGGTTTTCTGAGTGGACGTTCTACTGCAACAAATCTGGCATCATTCATGCAGTTTACTGGCACTGTTGTGCTGGACAGGAGGCAAGTTGACACTGCTTACTTTGACCTTAGTAAGGCATTTGATGTTGTCAATCATAAACTGTTGATAATAAAGTTGCAAAAATTTGGTCTTTCACCTCTTTATGCCAATTTTTTTGAAAGTTATTTACAATGTCGCCAGTTTAAGGTCAAAGTTGGCAATTTTTTCTCCTCTTGTTATGCTATTCCCTCTGGTGTGCCTCAGGGTTCCAATCTTGGTCCCCTGTTGTTTATTCTCTTTTTTGATGACATTAAAAATGTCATATCTAGTAATTTTCAAATTTTTGCTGATGACCTCAAAATTAGCAGAGCGATCAATGACCCTCATGATCATGAAATTCTTCAAACTGATATTAATTCGGTAATATGTTGGTGTTCTGAGAATGGAATGCAGTGCAACAATAATAAAACTGTTGTTGTTAGTTACTCGAGGCAACATGTTGTAAGGTACCATAACTATAAGATTAATAACATTCTCATTAGCAGAAAACATGTACATAAGGACCTAGGTGTTCTCTTTGACAATAAATTAAACTTTGATTACCATATTCAGAAAATGATAGCGAATGCTAAAAGATCCTCTGGTGTTGTCTTCTGGGCCACTAAAACCTTCCGCAACCCTTCTTCCTATTCGGTACTTTTTAGTGCTCTTGTTCGCTCGAAATTAGAATATTGTTCGGAGGTCTGGGGTGGTCTTGGAGATGTCACCATCGGTCAAATTGAGCAAGTGCAGAAGAACTTCCTTAGGAGAGTTTCTTTCCGTGCCTTAGGGTTTTCAAATTCATATAATATTTCTCTTCAAACTTATGGTCTTACAAGACTAGAAGCTCGAAGGAAATACAAAGACATAATGCTTATTTACAAACTTCTCAACAACATCACTGACTGTGATTTTCTGTCATCCCAAATAGTTTTTAACATACCTAGTTTAAGGAGGTCTAGTCGCCGTCAACATACTCCATTTAAGGCAATTCCTTCAAATATTGTACCCATATTGAGGGTTCTGAGTCTCTGTAATAGTCACCCTGATCTTGACTACGCTCAGACTTTGAGTGTTTTTATTTCTAACCTCAAACAGATGTTTTTTGAGACAGATTCTTAAGTCTTGTTTAATTTATTCTAACAAATTGTTTAAAATATTCTTTTATTTATTGTTAACTTTTTTTTAACTTACTTTTTTGTTCCTCTTTTTTTTATAGTGTATTAACAATGTAATTGGTTTTTATTAACTGTTTTGTATATGCACTTTAAATCAATAAATAAACATTTGAATTTGAATTTGAATTTGAATTTCAGATGAAGGACTTCTACTACTTTGCCTAAGTGTCTATTATTATTATTATTATCTTTCAGATGAAGGACTTCTACTTCTTTGCCTAAGTGTCTATTATTATTATTATTATCTTTCAGATGAAGGACTTCTACTTCTTTGCCTAAGTGTCTATTATTATTATTATTATCTTTCAGATGAAGGACTTCTACTACTTTGCCTAAGTGTCTATTATTATTATTATTATCTTTCAGATGAAGGACTTCTACTTCTTTGCCTAAGTGTCTATTATTATTATTATTATCTTTCAGATGAAGGACTTCTACTTCTTTGCCTAAGTGTCTATTATTATTATTATTATCTTTCAGATGAAGGACTTCTACTACTTTGCCTAAGTGTCTATTATTATTATTATTATCTTTCAGATGAAGGACTTCTACTTCTTTGCCTAAGTGTCTATTATTATTATTATTATCTTTCAGATGAAGGACTTCTACTTCTTTGCCTAAGTGTCTATTATTATTATTATTATTATCTTTCAGATGAAGGACTTCTACTTCTTTGCCTAAGTGTCTATTATTATTATTATTATCTTTCAGATGAAGGACTTCTACTTCTTTGCCTAAGTGTCTATTATTATTATTATTATCTTTCAGATGAAGGACTTCTACTACTTTGCCTAAGTGTCTATTATTATTATTATTATTATCTTTCAGATGAAGGACTTCTACTACTTTGCCTAAGTGTCTATTATTATTATTATTATCTTTCAGATGAAGGACTTCTACTACTTTGCCTAAGTGTCTATTATTATTATTATTATTATCTTTCAGATGAAGGACTTCTACTACTTTGCCTAAGTGTCTATTATTATTATTATTATCTTTCAGATGAAGGACTTCTACTACTTTGCCTAAGTGTCTATTATTATTATTATTATCTTTCAGATGAAGGACTTCTACTTCTTTGCCTGAGTGTCTATTATTATTATTATTATTATCTTTCAGATGAAGGACTTGTATCATGTGACGGACTACACGAGTCCTCGCGAGTTCTTCTACTACTTTGCCAAGCGGCTGGGGAGGGTGAAGAAGGGGGGAGTCCCGGATGTGGAAGTGGCCGCTAAGTGCCTGATCAAGGATTGGAACAGGTAACACCGTCAGCCATTCTGTGCCGACTTTATTATTATTATTATTATTAAACAAATTCAATCAAGTTTTATTTACAAAATAATGACATAAAATATATACATACATAGATAATAAAATTAAGAAAACAAAACTTGATCAAGGGCGGTGCTAATGCCAACGGCATTCTCTTCCGCACCACCCTTGACTTTAGTTTATTTACTCTTTTTTTATACAAAACAATCAACTAGAAATTAAACATCAACATGAAAAAAATTGTAAAAAATAATCAAGAAAAAATTAAATAACATGAAGAATAAATTTGAAAATATTACAAATGTGTGCTGAAAATCCCAAATGAGAGGATATCTTGTCATGTCCCGGCTGGGTTTCGAACTGCGGAACTCCAGCACCACCAGACGAAAAAGAGAGGATTTTCTCAAGTTCTAGCGCGTAGTCAATAAAAATCATCACACATTTCTAGACTAATTAATGCATAATCATTATGATTGACTCAAACTCTTTAGAAACAAACTCAAACTCTTTAAATACTGGAAAGAGCGACTCTGTAAAACCCATTTTAGTCCGGTTTATGTGGCAGCACTCCGAAAACATTTTCCCACCAGCCGGGCCTAATTTTTATGTGCGATCAACCATCGTGAGGACTTGGACTTTTTCTTTATGAGCCATTAAACCCTTAGGAAACTGCAAGCTAGCCGTGTAAGGTTTTGCTAGTCTGTTCTCTGTTTACAGTCCTCTAGCGAGACACTGGCCTTCTCCTTGTTTAACTTCCCACAGACAGACGAGACTATTTAGTTTTTTTTTTTTTTTTTTTTTTTTTTTTAAATCAATGAAGTGAGAACTTTTTTTCCCCTTTTTTTACAACTTGTATAATTTGTTTTATTTTTAACAAAATAACATAACGAACATCTTACAAAACAAATATTTCTTCCAATTTTTCAGAGGTTGGAAGAGTTCCTCTGATACTCAAATACTTTTGTTATGGAGTTACCGCGCCGGACGGTCGCGTCTCTCGCTCTAATTTTTTTCTTCCCTCGCAATATCTTATTTATTTATTTACACTTTATTTATTTTTACAAAACAATCATCAACAAAGAATTAATAACAATAATTTTATCTTAAAAGAAACTTAAAAATATAACAAATATCTTAAAAGAAACAACGCAAATACTTTTTTCTCCCATCTTTCCAGTGGTCGGATCAGGTACTTCACCCAGCCTCCTGAGAACAAGGACAGCGAGGCCCACATCTCGGCCGCTATCCTGCCCAGCTCGGCCGCGCTAGTGCCCGAGTTCGACATCAACTCTTACGAGGCCATGGAGAGTGAGGTAACCAATGTCAGATTCAGTTCTTCCGACATTCAGCTCTTGCTTTATTTTAATTTGGGTTTAACGCTGCTTACAACTGCATGGTCATACCACGACAGGGTAATGTCAGCATCACATAGTCTTCACCTCGCCTGGACGTTGCGTAATTTTGGTGATCCTTCGAAAACCGGTGCATTCAGCTCTTGCTTAGTGAAAGAAAAGGAAATTTCTATGGAGATGTACAATTGTACACTTACATTTTTTTTTTTTTTTTTAAATCAACCGAACACTGACGCGATTTTCCTTCCAATCCAATGTATTTCTGTTAGCATAATGGGACTCTGTCTTGCGCTGACAGTCTAAATAAAGCACTACTTATACTCATACTGATTTCTTCTCATTTTTAGTGTGTAGATAGTGTACATTGTTGGATTTTTACCAAAAAAATATTTTTAAAATGGTCACATTATGTAAGGGGTCATAGTCCGGTGCGCTCGTGTTAACCCACCCAGCACCTAATTAGGAAGTATTGACTCAATTCTCGCCCATTAAAGTGTAGTCATACTACAGAATGGGCGAGCTGCAATACAGACCACAACCATCTACAGTAGCTGTGGTTTCAGGGGTACGAAAAGAAAGGCTGTGACACATGACACACCCATTTAAATTATTTTTACTCAAATGATTGACTTGATTTGTGTAGGTAGGTTTATTAAATAATTTTATGCTGTAATTTTTCTTCTCAAAAAAAATCCCATTCACAAAACTTCTACTTG
Organism: Bactericera cockerelli; assembly: GCA_024516035.1. Lineage (NCBI taxonomy): Eukaryota > Metazoa > Arthropoda > Insecta > Hemiptera > Triozidae > Bactericera > Bactericera cockerelli. Next base: position 10,782,987 of record CM044964.1, read on the forward strand.
TTTCTTTCTGTTTCTATCACGTTTAGGTTTTATACATTTTTTACAGTTTACATAAAAAAAATTCAGATTTTAATCATAAATACCATCGATTTACTTATTAATCATCTTACTTGGTATTGGTATAAGTAGGGCTGTCGGCTACGAAAGCTCTTTGTCACTGCGACCTTAAATAGATCTTTAAGAAATATCATAAACTGATACTACATACCTGACAAATTTACGACGAAAACACTAAAATACAAGACACGACACTCATCAACACAACACTACGCCCGCGCACTAGTTAATTTTTTTCTTTTTCTTTTTATTATAATTTATATACCCTCTTGACGTTTGATTCATGTACTTAATCTGTATTTATCAATCAATAAAACATATCTTATATCTTATATCTTTTGTGACATCATCTTACTTACAATTGGGTTTCGCATCCAGGTGATCTCGAGTCTGGACTCCATGGAGGCGAAGGCGAGGAAGAGAAGCAAGTCGGAGGCCCTGGAGGTGTCACTGGACGGGAAGCCGGATGCCCCTCCTCCCTCCAGTGGTGAGGAGGAGGAGGAGGAAATGGAGACGGAGCAGGCTGCTGGGGTGAGTCAGAGTTATTATACATACAGTTGAGCCTGGATATAAGAAATCTTAAGTGACCGGAAAATTTTTCTCTTATAGTTTTGTTTTTTTTTACCTCACATTGTTAACGTACATAAGTATTATAAACAATTAACATGTTAAATAAAATAAAATAAATAGCCAGGTTTATAGGAGATTATTTTCTCTTCAGAAGATTATTTTCGCTTATAGAGAGGTAACCTAGATCTGGAAATTGTTCTCTTATAACCAGGCTCGACTGTAGTAGAATATAATAGAATATACCTTGTTTATACTGCCGAGTTTATTATCTCTTATAATAATACTTGCCACTTTTGTTCTCAATTCGAAATACCTATTTAATTTCTTCAGTTTTAAGCTGTATACTATACGTCATCTTTTTCTTTTTTTATTCTTTTTACTATTGAATGATTCAATAATTAACTGATTCGAAGCTATAAACACCTAATTGAGAAGTACTGTGTCACTTCTCGCCCATCAGAGGGGAGGCATACTACGGGATGGGTAGGCTACAACACAGACCACAAGCGTCTACAGTAGCTCCTCTTCCATGGCTACGAAATAAAAACGACTGTAAAACACTCATCTTTTTAAAACAAAAAGTAAAAATAATAAATAATAATACTTGCCACTAGGTCATACTAATCATCATAAGGTGGTGTCATCGTGAACGATGGTAGCCAGACAGTGGAGGAGTGACTCAGCACTTCCAGCACTGTCTTTACAAGGAGGCTAATAATTGACAAGGGCCCCCAGAACCAAGCCAATGCTGGTCTACTACCTGTTTATAGTCCCCTGTTTATAGTTTACAAGGAGGCTAATAATTGACAAGGGCCCCCAGAACCAAGCCAATGCTGGTCTACTCCCTGTTTGCAGTCCCCCAGCCAGACTGCTGGTCTACTCCCTATTTATAGTCCCCCAGCCAGACTGCTGGTCTACTCCCTGTTGAAAGTCCCCCAGCCAGACTGCTGGTCTACTCCCTGTTTATAGTCCCCCAGCCAGACTGCTGGTCTACTCCCTATTCATAGTCCCCCAGCCAGACTGCTGGTCTACTCCCTGTTTAAAGTCCCCCAGCCAGACATACTAATAACACAATGCAAAATTTCGACGTCTTCTCTCAGGACCAGGTGGAGATCGACACCTCCCAGGAGACGAAGGTTCTTCAGACATTGGAGTGGTTCACAAATTCCCGACCACCCTGTATATTATAAATAGTTAATTTTTTGTTGATATTTATGTAGTTGTGAAACAAATATATTCTTATCGAATATATTATGTTATTTTTTTTAATCTTCTTCTCTATCTTTCATAGGAACTCTATGTTTTTTTTTTTTTTTTTTTTTTTTTATTCATCTGATGAATAATTGTAAATCTTTCTCACTCACTCACTGCTTTCTTTTTTCTTGATTTCATTTTTTTTGCATTATCTAATACCAACCTTTGTAAAATTACAATTAAATAAACATGAAATAAAAATACTTGCCGCCAACTGGCGGGTCATAGTAATAACACAGTGCAAAATTTCGACGTCTCCTCTTCAGGACCAGGTGGAGATCGACACCTCCCAGGAGACGAAGAAGAAGGGAAAGCTGAGATGGCGCAAGAAGAAAGCGGGCGACAAACAGGCGGAGGAGAAGATTGTGTTGCAGCCTGGTGTGGTGCAACTGAAGCGACTGCAGAAGGAGAACAATAAGAAGAGCAGGAAGAAAGAGGCGAGGAAAGGTTAGTGGGATCACTTTTGAAGAGATAAATAAAGCTAAAAAAAAGAGAAAAAATTCTTTGTAAAAAAAGTGAAGAAAATAATAATAATAATAATGCCCGGTATACGGGTACATTTATTAACGGTACAATACCTTTATACAAATTATAAATATGTCATAAAAACATTAAATTCTAAAAGAACAATGGTGAACAATTTAATCTATAGTGAAGATATAGGAGTTAGAAAGAGATAAATAGGAAGAAAATGGAGTAAAATGAATGAAATTTTAAAAGAATTAGGAGTGAAATAGCTATAAAAAAAGTTAGTGAGGTTACTTATTATAGATAAGGTAATGAGGAGAATAGCAAAAATAGTGAAGATATAGGAGTTAGAAAGAGATAAATAGGAAGAAAATAGCGTAAAATGAAAGAAATTTTAAAAGAATTAGGAGTGAAATAGCTATAAGAAAGAGTTAGTGAGGTTACTTATTATAGATAAGGTAATGAGGAGAATAGGAAGAAGAAAGCGGGCGACAATCAGGCGGAGGAGAAGATTATGCTGCAGCCTGGTGTGGTGCAACTGAAGAGACTGCAGAAGGAGAACAATAAAAAGAGCAGTAAGAAAGAGGCGAGGAAAGGTTAGTGAGATCATAAAGGTTTAAAAAAATAAGAGAAAACATTCTTTGTAAAAGAAGCGAAGAAAATAGTGAATAGATAGGAGTTAGAAAGAGATAAATAGGAAGAAAATAGAGTAAAATGAATGAAATTTTAGAAGAAAAGGGAGTGAAATATTTAAAAAAAAAAAAAAAAAAAAAAAAAAAAGGTTGGTGAGATCACTTTTGAAAATATAGCAGAGATAAAGGTTTAAAAAAAATAAGAGAGAAATTTCTTTGTAAAAAAAGGGAATAAAATAGTGAAGATGTAGGAGTTAGAAAGACATAAATAGGAAGAAAATAAAGTAAAATGAATGAAATTTTAGAAGAAAAGGGAGTGAAATATTTAAAAAAAAAAAGAAAAAAAAAAAAAAAAAAGGTTAGTGAGATCACTTTTGAAAATATAGCAGAGATAAAGGTTTAAAAAAATAAGAGAGTAATTTCTTTGTAGAAAAAGAGAATAAAATAGTGAAGATATAGGAGTTTAAAAGAGATAAATAGGAAGAAAATATAGTAAAACTGATGAAATTTTAGAAGAAAAAAGAGTGAAAGAGCAAAAAAAGTTTAGTGAGATTGCTTTTGAAAAGAAAATGACGATTTTTTTCGTAAATATAAAAGAGATAAGTTAGAATGAGAGAAGCAAGACGAAAAGATTTCTGAGATTACTTTTAAACTTATGAGATAGGAGTAGAAATAGAAAGAAAGAAAAACCTTTGTGAGATTACTTTTGAACTTATGAGATAGGAGTAGAAATAGCAAGAAAAGGTTAGTGAAATTATTTTTGAAAAGATAGTGAGGAATTTTTTTGAAAATATAGAAGAGATAGAAGTTAGAATGAGAGAAGCAAGAAGAAAAGAAAGAAAAACCTTTGTGAGATTACTTTTGAAATTATAACAAGGAGGGTATTAAGGAGAATAAGAATAAGGAGCATAACAAAAAAAGAAAAAGGTAGATGTGCAAAACTAATGTATAAGAAGTAGAAAAAGCAGGAAAAGTTTGTATAACAATAGTTAGAAAAAGAGAAATAGGAAGAAATGAGTTATCATATTTGTGTTAATCACTTTCGTGATATCACAACTAGTCAAACTCGCTTTACTAAATCTACGCTGAAACCGGGACTTGAACCACCGACCTCCAGGTTACAAGTCCGCCGCCTTATCGATCAAGCTACTGAGGTCGGTTAGGAAGAAATGAGTGTACAACGAATGAAATAATTTCAAAGCTTACTGTTTAGGGGGACGCAAGATTTTCTTTCTCTCACATTTCTAATTTCAAAGGATGCTTCTATTTCAAAATCAAGAAAATTTAGAAATAGAACTTTCAATTTAAGGAAAAATTCATAGATTAGCTAGAAATTACGTCGCTGTCTGGTTAATTTTGAGTGTAGCCTGTCCCGGTACCTCAGTGGTAAAGACGGCACTCTGTAAATCCACATGTTCCAGAGGTCGCGGGTTCGAAACCCAGCCGGGACGAGACAAGTTATCCTCCCATTTGATATTTTTACCACATAATAATACGTCTTGGGCTTACTGCTGGAATAATGGGACTTATTATCCTAATCGGGCAGTATAAATAAGACGATATTATTATTATTATAATAATCCATTTATTCGTCCTACTTTCCAGAGCGCCTACAGACCACTCTGTGCTCAGGCCTGGACTCCATCAACTTCAACATCAGCTCAGGCAAGGGCGGAGACGATTATGACTTCGCCACTGACTTCCAATAGACCCCACCCAAAACGTGATCGAGAGAAGTGAAGGTACGACTAGGATCAGTGATACTATTCACACCGTGCACCCGTACAACATGAATCATGATCGTGACCATTTTACCACTGACTTCCAATAGACCCCACCCAAAACGTGATCAAGAGAAGAACAGGTACGACTAGGACCAGTGATAATATTTACCCCGTGTAACTAACTAGCTTGGCTACAGCAAAAGCTGGCTCGTCCTGAACCGCATATTTCTAGGTGCGATCAACCATCGTGGGGACTTGGACTTTTTTTTTAGGTTTGGCTAGTGTGTTCTCTGTTTATAGTCATCTAGCGAGACACTGGTCTTCTCCCTGTTATACGTCCCCCACCCACGCACCATAAGCTGGATTGGAACTACTGACCTCAAGCCCCCACCTATACCATGAACCCTAATTTTATTATGATGACCAATTCCGCCACTGACATTAAAGTTTATGAAACACATCCTCTTGACCAGTGAAAATATTCCCCCTTGCAACACAACAATCCCTTGTGAAAATGTCTATCAACTAGGCAGGGAGGGCATATCGGTGATACCTGTTTCGATAAAATTTGAAGTTATCAAAAGATCAAATTCGTAAATATGATTTAATTTTCAAAGTTGGCCTCAAGCACAAATAATTTTTAGACAGTGAATTGTTTACACGTTGCCATGGTGATATAAATCGAGGAGAGTTACTAGTGATATACATATGCAGATCCGGGTAGAACATAAAATATTATGTTTGTATATCATTGCTCTTTATGAACTGACTAATAAATCCTTTATACAGAAGTTATTTTATTTTCCAAGAGTATTTTGTTTTCCTCTGGTTTTTGTTTAACATCTAAACGTGCATTGGTAGTCAAGTGGTTAAGGCGCTAGTCTGGTAATCTAGGTATTGTATGTTACTATGTTCGAATCTCATATATATTTGTGTATAACAATAAGACCCTGAAGGTTCGGTGGTAGAAAAAGCTTTGAACATTAATAATAAAATCGCCTTATTTATACTGCCCGATTTGGACTATTAAGTCCCATTATTCCAGCAGTAAGCCCAAGACGTATTATTATGTGGTAAAAATCTCAACTGGGAGGATAACTTGTCTTGTCCCGGCTGGATTTCGAACCCGCGACCTCTGGAATCTCTAAATTCACACAGTGCCGCCTTTACCACTGAGCTACCGGGACAGACCACATATTAAGAACGTCTTCGGCTTACTGATGGAATAATAGAACTCATTAGTCGGGCAGTATAAATAAGGTGATATTATTATTTTAGATCTGTAAGTTTGACTGCTGGGCCGTATTATTATAATTATGTCCGACAACTAATAGAGAACTAAAGAAATACACATTTTATACAGTAGGTAATAATGTATGAATGGTTGCAATTTAATTAAAATATAGTGATCACCAATTCAACAAAGGCAATGAATAATTCAATGGGCAATGATGATTCAATAGGATTCAGGACCTAAATTCATCCTTACTAAATTAAAATTTAATATTCCCGGCCTTTACTAGGGCGTTGATCAAGTTGATCCAATCATTAAAAATAATACAGAAAATCGTTTATATTAATAAGTGTACTTACGTAGTAGTTATTAATTAACTAAAATCTCTTATTTGAAACATAAAAAGTATCATAAAAAACTAGATAAAAAGTACCTAAACCTTGTAAGGTTATCATAATAATACAAAGTATCATAATTATTTTTTTGGTGTGTGTGATAATACCATTATATTCAAATAAGAATAAAAGATAGTTACTTATATTAGGTATTTAGTTATCATATTTATGTTAATCACTTCCGTGATATCACAACTACTCAAACTCGCTTTACTAAATCCACGCTGAAACCGGGACTTGAACGACCGCCAGAGGTTACAAGTCCGCCGCCTTATCGATCAAGCTACTGAGGTCGGTTATATTAGGTATGTATTTATTAGTTACGTTTTCTAGATCTTACTGCTAGAATGATGGGACTTATTAGTCGGGTAGTTATATTTATATTTCTATTATTATTTAGGTATGTTTTTAACATAAGTATTTTTTTAGAGGTACGTATCCTATTACTAATTTTTGCGAAAATATTGAGAAAAAAGGTATCATCTTTTGAAGAAAAATGTAAAAAAAGAAACGATTAAGAAGACAAAAACTTAAATACATAAATAAACGAACAAATTAATATTGACATAATAATTACAAGATAATATAACACTACACAGAGAATTTTATTCGTATTTAATAAATTGTAATGGGTACCTCGTGATCTATATGGAAAACCTCTTAACTCTAAAGGAATGTTTTCATATTTTTTATACAACTTCATAGGTACTCTATAGGTAAAATATCTCATCCATAGAGTGGTGCCCGGAATAGCCAGCATCTCAAGGGTTCGAATTTGAACGGTCACCCATCCAAGTCCTAACCTCGCTGGACGTTGCTTAACTTCAGTCACAGAGCGAGAACTGGTGTAGACAACGTGCCATCGACCCGGCTCAATTCGACTTTTAAATCAGTAGTCTAGCCAGTCTGTCAAGAGTACTTGTAACAACTGTCGCCTAATTTTGTGTGAACCTATAAGCAAATCCTCAGCAATCTCTAGGGACATTCGGTATTTTTTTAATAGCTAAATTTAATTTTAATTTTGTTTTAACTTGAAAGAAAGCAGAGAAAAGTGCCTTTGGAAAAATCAGCGACTTGCAAGATATCGTTGTTTTATACTTAAAACAAAGAAGGATCCTTTGGGAAAATCAGCGACTTGCAAGATCTCGTTTTATACTTAAAACAAACAAGGATCCTTTGGAAAAACCAGCGTGTCTTGCAAGAAAAAAATAAATCAGAAAGAAAACAAATCTGGATTTCAAGCATTGACCCCAGAGATCTCTTCATACAAGTTTGACCCCGAACATCTGGTTCCTTTGGAAAAACCAGGAACTTGCAAGAAAAAAAGAAGAAAAAAACAAATCTGAATTTCAAGCATTGACCCCAGAGATCTCTTCATACAAGATCGACCCCGAACATCTCTTCACACTACATCGACCCCGGACGAGACCCCAGATCGCAATGGACCTCTCCCTCTTCACGGACATGAAAGAGGAGATGCGGGATATGGAGAGAAGAATGAAAGCTATCAAGAAGAACGCTATGAAGGCCATGCCTCGGGATGTTGAAGAGAGTGGGGGTAGCGGCGCCTACTCTGTGGCGCAGTCCCAGGTGTATGTGGAGACTTCAGGCTCGGGGCGCGCGCCCAGAGTCTACAAGGTAAGGCGCACAGGTATAATAATATTATACCTATTACATATTATGTAATTGGAAGTCCAGATATTTAGGGCGGAATTAAAAATCGTTGGTTATACCTCTCTATGCGAGTGAAAATACCCCAGTCCAGGTTAGAGAGGTAAATGTGGGTGTCCTTTTGAAAGTTTTTTTCTCCCACCTTTCTATACAAAAAGCATGAAGGAATAACCCATGCAGAGCTGGTAATACCTCAGACCTGTCGACACAAACGACACAATCTACCATTATTGCCTTCAAAGTGGTTAACGCGCAGTTGGTTCGAATCCCACCGAGTGAATGAATTTTTCCTCATTAATTTGAGTTTGTGATCAGATAATAATAAGACTCTGAGGGTTAGGTGGTAGATAATGCTTTGAGAACTAACTTCGCTTGGTGGTCACCTTCCAAAGAAGAGTATTATTAATCTTAATATATAAATGTCAAAGTCACTGACTGACTGACCACGGACTGATCATCGCTCTACAGCCCAAACCGTAAGTCCTAGGAAGCTGAAATTTGGTAGGTAGCTTTGTCTTATAGTCTAGATGTGCAATAAGACGGATTTTTCGAAACTCCCACTACAACACCTGCCATTGGCGAAAAAGGATTTTTTGCTTTCACGACCATGCCTCGGCCCGCAAAGCGGGCGACAGCCCGCTAGTTTTATTATAAAAGCAAGGTAAAGAAGAAAACTGAATTTGTTATTATTGTGATTTCCTCTGTGGTATAACTACATAGGATAGTATAGTAGTGTTTTATTAAGACTGTCGGCTCGAGACAGGAAGTCCCATTACGCTTAGGATGGCCTATTTGACTGTCGGCTCGAGACAGGAAGTCCCATTACACTTAGGATGGCCGATTTTAGGTGACAGGTTTGAGGCATTACAAGTTCTCCATTGCTTATTCCTCTATGCCTTTGACTGCTTCGCCCACCAAAGCAATTTCCAACCCCTCTTGTTTCCTCTAGGAGTCCACCGTAGCCCGCGCGGGGCCCGGCGGGGTCAAGGAACTCCAGCGCGAAGTGTACGACAACACAAAAGGACGCCAACTGACCACCGGCCGTTGCCTAGGCGACCGGGGTCACGTGATGACACGCGAGATGGACACGCGAGGCGTGACCGTGACGGAGAACCAGGACCTGTACAACCTGAGCGACGAGGAGGGGGAAGTGGACAGGTTCCATCGGGAGTGGGAGGAGACGAGGAACAGATATTTGCCGCCGCCGCTAGAGAGCGCTGGTAGAAATAACGGCGGGAAATCTCTGCCCCATGTGGATGGTGCGAAGAGGAATGGCAAGGGCGGGAAATATTTGACGAAGAAGTGAGACAATTAGTTGAATCGAATAATAGAGAACTCCTATTTTATTCATACCTTTGTGTTCTATTTATTTGGGAGTGGGAGCAGAAGAGAGATATCTGCCTCCGCTAGATAGCGCCCGTAGAAGTGGTGGAAAATCTCTACCACATATGTAGATGGTGCGAAGAGGGATGGCAAGGCAGGAAATATTTTACGTATATTGGGTGGAATAAAAATAATAATAATAACTGATTAGAGAGTAAGATAAATTTGACAAGAAAGGTATAAGTTTCACCGAGTAAAACATGATTACCACGGAAAATAGAACTGGAATGAAGGACCTAATCAAACAAACAAAAAAACAAACGAGCATGCTATACTTATTTTACGAAATGAACATTAACTAAATGTAGGAAATCGAAATTAAAAATATAATTAAATTAATGGTAAAAGAAGAAAGACATACAAAGAGGAAATCGAAATAAAATTATAATGGAAACAACAAAACATATTTTGTGACTTCCTTGAACATTTCGATAACTTGACCATAATTTCAACAAAATATGAAATGAATATTATCTAGGCTACACGACGGTATTATACAAAATTAAAATAAATATAATTATGCATCTTAACGCTATAAAAAACGTAGGTAAATATTTCCTTCTTACAATTCATGAGCTCATTCATGAGAAAAGCAGTTTCTACTGGAATAGTACCCTCAAGAGTACATTTAGCTCAACGGTGGATGTGATGAGTTTGCAAACTCGACACATCCACCGTAGAGCTTTGAGTTCGAAAACTCATCCCATCCACCGGTGAGCATTGAGTTCGAAAACTCATCCCATCCACCGGTGAGCATTGAGTTCGCTAACTCATCACATCCACCGGTGAGCTTTGAGTTCGCAAACTCATCACATCCACCAGTGAGCTTTCGAAAACTCATCACATCCACCGTTGAGCTTTGAGTTCGCAAACTCATCACATCCACCGTTGAGCTTTGAGTTCGCAAACTCCTCATCACATCCACCGGTGAGCTCTCTAACTCGCCACCGGTTTCCAGCAGACCATAGCTCGCTGAGTGTCTTCCGCCTCTCCGAAGGGTCGGTTGCCATCAGCGGTGACAAACTTGTTGACCGGGTAGTCGAGAAGCACTTGGTAGTTGAACACATCGGTGCCCAGTTGCTGAAAATAAGGTGGAACGCGTTTTCTCAAATTTCGAAAGGTAAATTTAAGTATGTAAAGGTACGAACGAACGACCATATAACTATTGGTGCCGCAAAAAAACTCGAGTGATATCTATCTCAAAATCTATGGATCAAAGTCTATCTCAGAATCTATGGATCAATGTTTTTCTCAAATTATGTGGATCAAAGTTTATCTGAAATTATGTGGATCAAAGTCTATCTCAAAATCTATGTATCAAAGTTCATCTCAAATTATGTGGGTCAAAGTCTATCTCAAAATCTATGTATCAAAGTGCATCTCAAATTATGTGGATCAAAGTCTATCTCAAAATCTATGGATCAAAGTTTTTCTCAAATTATGTTGATCAAAGTCTATCTCAGAATCTATGGATCAAAGTTTTCCTCAAATTATGTGAATCAAAGTCTATCTCAAATTTTGTTGATTTAAGTCTATCTCAAAATCCATGGATTAACGTCTAGTCTGGCTGGGGGACTATAAACAGGGAGTAGACCAGTAGTCTGGCTGGGGGACTATAAACAGGGAGTAGACCAGAATTGGCTTGGTTCTGGGGGCCCTTGTCAATTATTAGCCTCCTTGTAAAGACAGTGGTAGAAGTGCTGAGTCATTCCTCCACTGTCTGGCTACCATCGTTCACGATGACGCCACCCTATGATGATGATGATGATCAAAGTTTTTCTCAAATTATGTGGATCAAAGTTTATCTCAGAATTTATGGAAGTTTTTCTCAAATTATGTGGGTCAGAATCTATCTTAAATTATGTGGATCAAGTATGTATATGTCAGAATCTATGGATCAGTCTATATCAAATTATGTTTATCAAAGTCAATCTCAAAATCTATGGATCAAAGTTTTTCTCAAATTATGTGGATCAAAGTCTATCTCAAAATCTTTAGATTTCTCAGTTACCTGTGTCAAAGGGTTCGTGTTGGTGGTCAGAATCCCCTGGAACTGTCTGTCCTTGGCTATCCGCAGGATCTCTGCCTCCATGGCGGTGATTATCTCCACGTTATCCTTGGCGTTCAGAGACTTCTCCGTGCCCATCATGAAACTGTGCAGGATGGATCCTTTGTCTTTGGGCAGCTGGTTGTTCCTATTAAAGTAAATTGTAAAATTATGAAGTTATTATACTATATGAAGCGAGTTACTTCGAAGTAACCTGTAAAAAAAAAGCTGGTTAATCCTGTGAAAGTAGTTGTTTTTTTTTTCTCTGAAGTTATCTAAGGTGTTTGTTTCTATGAATGTAGTTGTTTTTGTTTTTTATGTTGGAGGTAACTAATTTGTGTTAATCACAATCGTGATGTCACAAATCGCTCAAACTTTCCTTCAATTCCCCTAGCAACCGTTGTTTACGTCAGTAACTTTTTCGTTTGCTCCTAAGATTTGAGTTTAAAAGTGTTAAAATCAATTTAAATTGTGAATATTTTGAACTTTGGACTTTAAAAAAGCGATTTCTGAGTGATTTACTCCATTTTGGTATAAACAGTTTTCTGAAAATCGTAGTGATAAAAAAGTGCCCCTTTTTACGTGTAGTATATCTGTAGCTATACATATTATCTATAGCTACTGAAACCTTGTCCGGATAATTTTCCTATTTTGGCCACTCACAATAAATTATTATTTGAACACTTGGAAAATTTTCCTCTCTCGCTTTTCTCTGCCATTTCTTCAAGCTCGTGATAGCTCTATCACTATGCGATAGAGCGCGTCTCTAGTATGGAAACTGGTGATGGCGGGGGGTCCCCCCCGCCACCGCCCCCGCTGCCTCCAGCTCCATCGCTTGGAGCGGGGCCCAAAGAGCCGAAAGAGCGTGAAACAATTCTATACGAAGACCATCAGACGTACGACTCCTATAAACTGATTATCCAATACAAACGTGATCCTACCGATGAGTCGATTCCATTCATCCACAACCAGAAAGTGGGTAAAATGCTTGAAGCTTCAGTGAGTGTAGCTGCTGACGTAAGACAAGTAATGCGTCTCAATAAGAGCAAGTTGCTGATTACTTGTGCGAATGCAAAGACTGCGAACGAGATCGTAACGAACGCCGAGCTCCAGAAAAACTATAATGCTTTCATTCCTTTTGCATTTGTGAACAAAGTTGCGATTCTCCGTGATATCGACGAGGAATTTGAAGATGATGAGATTCAGCAATCAATCAATACAGGAGAATTCAAAGTTGTGTCCGTCCAGAGACTCAATAGAAGAATCTCCCTTCCTGGTGCACCCTCGCCGGTGTATGGAAAGAGCCGCAGTGTCAAAATTGTATTCCGAGGTCAGGATATACCTACTCATGTGTTCCTGTATTATTGTAAGATTGAGTGCGCGCCGTTCATCCAGCGTGTTGTTCAATGTTTCACTTGCTCGAAGTTTGGTCACACCAGTAAAGTATGCCGTGGTACCCAGTTATGCAAAAAGTGCTACCTTCCAGTGACAAATGATCAAGTACACACGTGTGCTAGCCCTACAGATATGAAATGTGTTAACTGTGATAGATCTCATAAACCTGGTGATGAAGTTTGTACTGAAATGAAAAGACAAAAAGAAATCAAATACCTGATGAGCACACGCAGGATGGTCTTCCAAGAAGCATCTAAAGCTGTTCCTAGAGAAATTACAACTCGAACCTACGCTGTCAAAACTCAGAACTCATTTGCTGCACTTCTTGAGATGGATAATAATTTTCCAAGGGTTTTCTCGTTTCAAAAATCACAACTTGAGGAACCGATAAGGAAATATATTTCAAAACCTTTGCCGTACACATCTAGTAGTAATGCACGTAATGTAAACAAGAGAACACTAGACAATCGATCTGAAAACAGATATGTCAACAAAAGGAGAGACACCCAAGTTTCTACTGAGGGTAAGAAGGCTCGTCAAAATACAACTTTTAATTCCAAGGAAAATCAAATTGTTCCTGTTAAGAATAACTTCCACATTGAAACTCGTACTGAGACAGCCAGAGGAGCCCACGACGAAAATCCGAGTGTGAAAGAAGTCGAACGGCAGATGAATAACTTATCAACCAATGGTAGCACTTCTTATTCTAATGTTGTAGGTGGGAATGTTCCTAAGATTTTAATGATGAGTAATGTATTAACCCAAGATAGTGAACATAATAATAGTAATGATATTCAAAATAATAAATCTGAACTTTGTGATGTGGAAATGTATGATAATGTACCCAGTCCCCATTTAGGTGATTAGGTATCTATTAATCAGATATTTTATTTATTATTTATTTTCTTTTGTGGATTTTTTTTTGCATATATACATACCTATTATTTATTAACTTTATTCATATATATACTTGTCTAAATTATAAATATGTCAATCCAAAATGTAAATAATAACTCTCTTTCAGGCATAGCACCAACTATAATACAATGGAACTGCAAAAGTTTTCCACAAAGGAAAGATGATATCAAACTATTAATACAGAATTTTCAACCTATTGCTTTTTGTTTTCAGGAAACTCGCTTAATGCCCAGCATGAAAATAAATAATTTTAACAATTATAATTTTTTCAGGAAAGACTATACAGATGGCAGCATATCATGCAGCGGAGTTATGATAATGATTCATAAAAAAATATTTTCTCGTCAAATACCTATTAACAGTAGTTGTCAAGTCGTAGCTGCTAGAATGAAAATTCCAGGATCAAGTTACGATTTAACATTATGCTCTATTTATTTTCGCCCAAATGTAGACAAAATTTCTGAGACTGAATTGATAAATATTTCATCTCAACTACCTCAACCCTGGTTAATATGTGGAGATTTTAACGCGCACAGTGTGTTATGGGGTGGAACTCGTGTTGATAACAACGGTATCCAGATCGAAAATTTCATTTTTAATCACGAAGCCGTGCTACTGAACTCAAATAATCAACAGACACATGTCAATTTTTCGCATATGACCACATCAGCCATAGATCTAACTATTTGCTCAGATTCTATTGCGGCCGATCTAGAGTGGATGGTTCACGATGATCTCAGTCAATCTGATCACTACCCGATTATTATTAAACAACATAATAATTGCTATAACTCTACAGGTCCTGCTCGTACAGTCTGGTTATTCAAGAAAGCGAAGTGGGCGGAATACAGAGAAGCAATAACTTTCCAATATGATAGCAGTGATTTTTCAGATATAGACTCCTCCCTTGAAAAAATCAACAATAACATTATAAGTGCAGCGGAAAAATGCATTCCTAAACTTGATCTTCGTAAATGTAAGAGGTATGTACCATGGTGGTCGGATGAAATAAAGGACGCAATTGAAAACCGGAAGGCTGCTTTAAAAACTTTTAGAAGAAATCCAATACCTATTAACTTTATAGAGTTCAAAAGATATAGAGCGATTGCTAGGAGATTGGTTCGATCTCAAAAAGAAAAATCCTGGAACTCATTTGTCCAATCAATTGATAAGCCTATAAATTCAAATGACATGTGGGCACAAATGAGAAAGATTAGAGGAAAGAGGCCATACAACCCAATATCAGGTATAAAAAACTCTAACTCAATCATAACAACCGATAAAACAGGAAATATCAGAAATATTAGCTGATTTTTATGTTGAAAACTCTTCTGATTCTGTTTATTGTGAGGAATTCATATCTTTTAAAAATAATTTCGACTTCACTCCAAACCAAGACTCTAACAACATGGACTACAATCTACCATTTTCATATACAGAACTGATAGCGACATTTAAAAATTGCAGATCTGCAGCAGCTGGCGTGGATGGGATCTCGTACCAGCTCCTTATTCAACTCCCAGAGGAAGGACTCAGACGTCTTCTTGAGTTCTTCAACTATATTTGGGCTTCTGGTCAAGTACCAAAACTTTGGAACACTGCGGTAATTATACCCATACTCAAACCTGGTCGAGATTCAATGAAAGCCGCTAATTATCGACCAATATCTTTATTGTGCTGTATGAACAAGATTTTTGAAAAAATGATCAGCAAGCGTTTAAAATATATGATTGAGAAAAATAATTTGGTGGATTACTACCAAAATGGTAATAGAAGGCAAAGATCCACGATGGATAACCTGATCCAACTAGAACACGAAGTGATAATAGGCCTCCAAAATCATGAATATATCATTGCTATTTGTCTTGATATAAACAAATTTTTCGACAGGGTTTCAAAAGTTGCAGTCTTAGGAAAACTATTAGAGAAAAATATTGGAGGACCCATGTTTCATTACATAAATAATTTTATGACACACCCGCAGATCTGCGTGAGCATTGACGGGATCACTTCTTCAAACAGAACACTAGCTAACGGCATCCGGCAGGGGTCGTCTCTATCTGGTGATCTGAGTAACATCGCCACTAGTAACTTGGCTGAGTGCATCCCAAGTGACGTGTCACATGGTTTATTTGTGGATGATATTATACTATACATGCGACATCATGATCTAAACAGAATAGAAAACACGTTACAGATAACATTAGATAAAATTCATAGTTGGTCTAACTCTAACGGATTTACTTTTTCACCGGAAAAAACGGTTGGTATCTACTTCACTCGTCTCAGGAAAAAAACCACACCTTAATTTACACTTTCATAACCATCAAGTAGAATTTCATGAAACGGCCAAGTACCTTGGTCTCTACTTGGACAGCCAATGGACATGGAAACGTCACATAAAAGAAACCAGAACTAAAAGTATGAGAGCGATGAATGTTTTGAAGATACTGGGTGGAAGAAAGAAAGGACTTTCAAGAAAAACATTGCTGAGATTGTATAACGCTTACATCATCCCTATTTTGGATTATGGATCAATCATATATGGATCCGCGAAACCGAAAGACATCGACAGGCTTAATGTCGTCCATCATACTGCTCTTAGAATAGTAACTGGGGCTTTCAGAACCTCTCCAATCGTCAGCCTGCTTGCTGAGAGTGGTCAGCCCACCCTGCAGACAAGGAGAAATGTTCGATGTATTAATTACATTTCTAATATTTCTAGGAACCCAGATCATCCCTGCTACCCAATATTGTTTGACGACCGTCTGAAGATTTGTATTAATAGTACAAACTATCCCATGAATATCCGCCATCGCGCTGAAAGTATGACGAACTTTAACCTACGTACTAGGTGTGTCCTTAAACAAGAGGCCAAGAAATCATATTGGACGTTACCACCGTTAAAAGTTGAAATGTTAATTTCGAATAAGAAAACCGATTTTTCACCAGAAGAAGTAATTCATAAATTTAATGAATTTAAATGTCAACACAAAAATAAAATATTTTCCTTTACAGATGGATCCAAATCTGCCAATTTCACAGGTGGAGCTTTTTCATTCAATGGAACAATTAAACGGTTCCAACTAAATAGCATTGCATCTATTTACACTGCAGAACTTATGGCAATTTATTTATGTTTAAACGAAGTTCTGAATTTTTTACAGAATGATGTCTGTTTCAAAGACTTCATAATTTGTTCAGATTCAAAAAGTTCATTACAAGGCCTCAAATCTAATTTTAATGAATCTGTACTCATCGAAAGAATTTTAAATCAAGTAAGAGAAATTTCAGGCTTAGGACACCAAATATCATTTCTTTGGATACCTAGTCATATTGGCATCAGAGAAAATGAAAAGGTGGATGTAGCTGCAAGAAATGCAAGAAATTCTACTTTCATGAACTTCTATACCTCAAGTGATTATAAAGCTTACTTCAAGTATTTACAGATTAAAAGTTGGGAGACTGAATGGCAACAAGATGTAATGCTTGGCAGACAACTCAGAAAAATTAAAAAAGATATAAAAATATGGAAGTCATCACATCGAACATTAAGAGCTGAAGAAGTAGTCATCTGCAGATTACGAATTGGTCATTCATTGGCAACTCATAAACATCTTTTAGAAAAAAAAGATCCTCTCACATGTGAATTTTGCGGTCAATCTCCAATCTACATAGATCACTGGTTTATCCAATGCAATTCTTTAGCCAACTTAAGAAGAACCCACAAGATAGGAACTTCTATGAAAGAGATATTAAAAGATAATAAAGAGACTTTAGATAAATGTCTACGCTTTCTGTATCATACTAAATTGTTTGGAAAAATCTAAATTTCCTCCTCCCCCCAATCCCGGCCCCCATTTAATATTTTCTATAATTTATTCTGATTTCAGATAACCCGAGCTATCTCCAATAATATACCTCTAGTTTTTTGACATTTTCATGTCTTTGCTCTGGCACATAACCAAAATTATGTGACGAAATTATGTAACGATATTATGTAACGATATTATGTAACGATATTATGTAACGATATTATGTAACGAAATATCGAATTGTAAAGGGAGAGAAGTCTTCTAATATCGGATATCGATATTAGGGTTTCGATATTATCGATATACCTAATATCGATATTTTCGTTTCGATATTGCAACCCTAAGAGAAGAGGGAAAGTGTGTGTCATGCGCACAATACGAAATTTGGTCAGTTGGGTTTTGGACCTTGAATAGTAAAGATGAAAATGTCGAAATGGTTGCATACTCGTATGCAAGCGTTTGTTTAAACAAAACTTTAACATTACTTTCAACTGCATGGTCAAATCAGTAGTCACCGTGGCAGAGTGAGTTAGCGCGCTAGGCATTGTACGCATGGTGACTTGGGTTCGATTCCCAGCGGGGCAGGAATTTTTTTACTCCTTTCTCTCCCCAAGTTTTATTGCAATTTTAATTTATTAACATTATTATATAGTACAGATTCTTTTCTTTTCTAAGACATATTGTTTATAACTTATTTGATCCCCTTTTTCTACTCTCAATATTATTCCCACCTACTTTTTACTTTTATTGCTACTTATTATCTAACATCCTTCTATTATCATTAATATCAACATAATCTCGATGTATTTCTTTTTTCTTGTAATTATCTCGATGTTAAAAACTAACCATTGTTTAAAACATCAATAAAGATCAACATTTTCAAAAAAAAAAAAAAAAAAAAAAAAAACTTTCCTTACTAAGATTTGCTCAACTTGGGACTTTTCTAATTATAAGTCCGCAGCCTTATCAATTAAGCTACTGAGGTCGGCCTAAAAGAGTGAAAGTAGTTTGTTTTAAAAGATCTCTTTTAAAAATTGTACCTATGATTTTTAAACCACTTGACTACCGTGCACTCGTAGTCAAGTGGTTAACATAATTATGTCCTATTAATAAAGAAAAAGAATTAAATAAACAAAGTCGACCTTGCATGAGCGGGATAAGACAGAGTAAAAGAAGAAGAAGAAGATTAATAAATAATTAAATAATAACAATAATAAAGAACAAAAGTTGAAACAGGAAGAAAGGACTCACCTAATGGGCCCCTCCACATCTTCGAGAAACTCGAACACAAAGAATCAAATAATAATAATAAAAGTTGAAACAGGAAGCCAGAACTCACCGAATGGGGCCCTCTACATGTTCGAGAAACTCAAACACAAAGAATCAAATAATAATAAGAAAGAACAAAAGTTGAAATAGGAATAAAGAACTCACCTAATGGGACCCTCCACGTGTTCGAGTAATTTGAGGTGTCCAACTTTGGTGGGACACCCTGTATACGTGTATACATATGTCCTATTAACTCTTTGACTGCCAGAGCTAATCTTGACATGTGTACTGGCACAACTCGAGTTGTGCCATGGCAGTCAAAGGATTAACAAATAATCAAATAATAATAATAATAAAGAACAAAAGTTGAAACAGGAAGCCAGAACTCACCTGATGGGGCCCTCCACATGTTCGAGAAACTCAAACACAAAGAATCAAATAATAATAAGAAAGAACAAAAGTTGAAATAGGAAGCCAGAACTCACCTGATGGGGCTCTCTACATGTTCGAGAAACTCGAACACAAAGAATCAAATAATAATAATAAAGAACAAAAGTTGAAATAGGAAGAAAGAACTCACCTAATGTGTATAATGTATATTATATCCTAATAATAAAGAATAAGATAACAATACTATAGAACAAGAGTTGAAATAGGAAGAAAGAACTCACCTAATGTGTATATTTTGTCCTAATAATAAAGAATCAAATGATAATAACAAAGAACAAAAGTTGAAACAGGAAGCCAGAACTCACCTGATGGGACCCTCCACATGTTCGAGAAACTCAAACACAATGTTGAGCTTGGACGAGATGGTGACCTCTGGCTCCTCAAGGGCGTCAAAGTTAAGACACGCCCCCAGTATTTTGCCGCCCTCCTCCCCTTCAGCTCTGGCCCTCACGATGAAACTTAGCCGAGCCGCCATCAGGGGCTCCCAGATCTGAAACCCAGGGAATATGATTTTTTTCAATATTTTTTTTTTACCTTAATTCTTAAATTTACTCTATAGCAACATTAGTGTTTTTTTTTTAAAAAAAAGGTAAGTGTGCCTCGGAACCGCTTTTGCATTACTTCAGGGCACTTTACCTTTACATCCATGCCATTCCGGGAACGGAAAATTTCGGTCAGAAATTTCCGCTCCGGCCGGGATTCGAACCCGTAACCTCCGGGTCAGTAAACAGTGCTCTTAACCACTGAGCCACGTAGGTCGGCATTAGTGTTAAACCATTTACCAACATTAAAAGAAGAAGAATAATAAGGTCTGAAACCCAGGGAATAATACATATTTTTTCAATTTTTTTTTTCTTTCTTTACCTTAAATTCTTAAATTTATTCGATTGCAACATTAGTGTTAAACCATTTACCAACATTAAAAGGAGAAGAATAAGGTAAATAAATTAAAGGACAAAAGGTGGAAAAAGTAAAAAAAAAAGGGGTGATAGTCCGGGTCTGTCCTGTTAGCTCAGTGGTCATTTGGTCAAGTCGTCAGTCTGGCAATTCAGAGGTCAAAATAAATAAGTAAAAAAAAAAAAATAACACTAATATCCTACCTAAAGGGCGGGGTTATTGCCTGTGGCAATCTCTTCCACCCAACCCTTAGTTGGTCTTGATTTGTCACCCTATTTCCTCCCGTGGCCTCATTATTATTATCTACCTGTTCCAGTAGCTCAACATAACAGTCCCGCTGTAGTTCCTACCTGTTCCAGTAGCTCAACATAACAGTCCCGCTGTAGTTTCCCTACCTGTTCCAGTAGCTCAACATAACAGTCCCGCTGTAGTTTCCCTACCTGTTCCAGTAGCTCAACATAACAGTCCCGCTGCAGTTCCCCTACCTGTTCCAGTAGCTCAACATAACAGTCCCGCTGTAGTTCCCTAACCTGTTCCAGTAGCTCAACATAACAGTCCCGCTGTAGTTCCCCTACCTGTTCCAGTAGCTCAACATAACAGTCCCGCTGTAGTTCCCTAACCTGTTCCAGTAGCTCAACATAACAGTCCCGCTGTAGTTCCCTAACCTGTTCCAGTAGCTCAACATAACAGTCCCGCTGTAGTTCCCTAACCTGTTCCAGTAGCTCAACATAACAGTCCCGCTGTAGTTCCCTAACCTGTTCCAGTAGCTCAACATAACAGTCCCGCTGTAGTTCCCTAACCTGTTCCAGTAGCTCAACATAACAGTCCCGCTGTAGTTCCCCTACCTGATGTTCCAGTAGGTCAACATAACAGTCCCGCTGTAGTTCCCCTACCTGATGTTCCAGTAGGTCAACATAACAGTCCCGCTGTAGTTCCTCTACCTGTTCCAGTAGCTCAACATAACAGTCCCGCTGTAGTTCCCCTACCTGTTCCAGTAGCTCAACATAACAGTCCCGCTGTAGTTCCCTAACCTGTTCCAGTAGCTCAACATAACAGTCCCGCTGTAGTTCCCTAACCTGTTCCAGTAGCTCAACATAACAGTCCCGCTGTAGTTCCCCTACCTGTTCCAGTAGCTCAACATAACAGTCCCGCTGTAGTTCCCTAACCTGTTCCAGTAGCTCAACATAACAGTCCCGCTGTAGTTCCCCTACCTGTTCCAGTAGCTCAACATAACAGTCCCGCTGTAGTTCCCTAACCTGTTCCAGTAGCTCAACATAACAGTCCCGCTGTAGTTCCCTAACCTGTTCCAGTAGCTCAACATAACAGTCCCGCTGTAGTTCCCCTACCTGTTCCAGTAGCTCAACATAACAGTCCCGCTGTAGTTCCCTAACCTGTTCCAGTAGCTCAACATAACAGTCCCGCTGTAGTTCCCCTACCTGTTCCAGTAGCTCAACATAACAGTCCCGCTGTAGTTCCCTAACCTGTTCCAGTAGCTCAACATAACAGTCCCGCTGTAGTTCCCCTACCTGTTCCAGTAGCTCAACATAACAGTCCCGCTGTAGTTCCCTAACCTGTTCCAGTAGCTCAACATAACAGTCCCGCTGTAGTTCCCTAACCTGTTCCAGTAGCTCAACATAACAGTCCCGCTGTAGTTCCCCTACCTGTTCCAGTAGCTCAACATAACAGTCCCGCTGTAGTTCCTACCTGTTCCAGTAGCTCAACATAACAGTCCCGCTGTAGTTCCCCTACCTGTTCCAGTAGCTCAACATAACAGTCCCGCTGTAGTTCCCTAACCTGTTCCAGTAGCTCAACATAACAGTCCCGCTGTAGTTCCCCTACCTGTTCCAGTAGCTCAACATAACAGTCCCGCTGTAGTTCCTACCTGTTCCAGTAGCTCAACATAACAGTCCCGCTGTAGTTCCCCTACCTGTTCCAGTAGCTCAACATAACAGTCCCACTGTAGTTCCCCTACCTGTTCCAGTAGCTCAACATAACAGTCCCGCTGTAGTTTCTACCTGTTCCAGTAGCTCAACATAACAGTCCCGCTGTAGTTTCTACCTGTTCCAGTAGCTCAACATAACAGTCCCGCTGCAGTTCCCCTACCTGTTCCAGTAGCTCAACATAACAGTCCCGCTGTAGTTCGGGAATGATCCATCTCTCCAGGTCCGCCTTTTCGTAGAAGCTGTCTGTGATGATGCTGAACAGGTCCTGCTTGTGTTCGGGTGCCAGGAAGACGCATTGGTACTTGCTGGAGAGAGAGGCAGACAGCTCAGATTGGCTTTCGGAGAGAGGGGTGATGCGGTCGATGATTTCGCCTGAAGAAAAAAAAGCAGGGGAGTTAGGTGGTACTGAAATCGCCAGCCCCCGTGGTTGTGAGTACTTTCCGTAGCCCAGAGATCCTGATTTCGATTCATATCTGGGCAGATTTTTCGAACAGAAAATTCTGTTCCCTCCGACGTATTCGGAGAAGCTGGCATTTCCGGCCCTACCCAGGCTAAATGAGTTTAATGTAGTTATCTAGTACGATTTCCAGCGAATGGAGGGTAAAACTCCCATCCTGACTATCCCAAATCAGGAGTTGAATACAAATAGAATCAACTGGTCACAATAGATCTGATCGAGATCAATGTGATGAATGGGGCTTCTCAGGAACTCCACCCAGTTAATAATAATAGTACTGTGTGCAGATAATATCGTAAGTCTTTCTCCATTTTGTGGTAATTCAACACACAGTCGTGATGTCTACTCAAACTCGCTTTCTTGTAATATTAATCCCCCTACTTGTGACACGAAACACCGACCTCCAGGTTAGGAGTACGCCTTAAAAGCTCCTTTATATTTCCAATTATTTTTCCAACACTCAATATAAATAATATTGTTGGGAACTTAAGTGTCTGCTCAAGCTTTGGCTTAAGCAGTTTCAGTGTAGATTTAGTAAAGCTAGTTGCAGTATTTTATTTTTTTAGGCACTTTAACACTCTTTTACAACAGGTCGTTTATGATATCACGAAAGTGATTAACACAAATATGAGAACTATACGGTACCTATTTTTAAAATCCCAGATAACTTGGCTCCACTCAGACTGGGTGATTTATGATTAACTTTCTTTTCAGATTGAATCTAATCCTGTTTTATAACATTCGCCCACTAGGCAAGGATGCTTAAGCAAAAAAGGTTACCAAAGTTCTGCGCGGATATAAACTCGGTGATGGCGACGGTGTAGCCAGCTTGACGCAGCTTGGTGATGGTGTAGATAGAGTTAAGTGAGTTGCCTCCGATCTGATAGAAGTTGGCCTGGGGGGATAGGTGGGCGCGGGCACTGGGGCCCAGCACCTGTTGCACGGTCTCAAACAGGACCCTGGCTAGGGGGAGTTGGTCAGGGGGGATACCCGTGTAGTCGATGTGGACAGCTTCGTTGGCGGAATCTGGAGGAGAGGAGGGGTTTTTGTGGTTGTAATTTTAAGGGCGGAATTAATAGACAACATCAATAACTTAAGTCGTTGGTAAGTGTCGGTTCTCCCTATCTTACACAGTACGCAATCCGTGACTTAGCGCCACAGAGGTATTACAAAAACGTCTATTAATTCCGCCCTAAATGAAATAAAAATTGATAAAAGTTAGTGGGAAGTGGGCGAAAACAATAAAACAAAATACATGTAAACTCTGTTTCGTGTTACTATAGGCCGGTTGGCTAGCGTTACTTGACGAGCGAAATTTACTTATTTTTTCATGTTTGTGCATTTTATTTTCTCAAAGATATTTTTTTGTGTGAGTGTTTCACAGAATTTTTATTTCCTAATCCTTATAGGATTCCTAATCCAAGGAGGGTACTGTATTTGTCGAGAATTTGACCTACCCAGTTTTTCACATTTTTTATTTCGTAGCCATGAAACAGCAGATATTGTAGGCGCTTGTGGTCCATGTTGTACGTATACCTCTCCTCTGATGAGAGAGAAGTGGTACAACATTTCTCATTTAGATGCTGGGTTAACACATGGATCTCTATCTCATAGAGGAATAAGCAATGGAGAACTCTTCATACCTCAAAACTGTCACATAAGCAAACTATCCAATATGGCTACCGTTTTTACCTTCAAAACAAAAGCATGTAATAATTTGTTACTGTTGTGATTTCTTCTGTCTTAAAACTATTCAAATGGTCGATTTAAGGAGACAGATTCAAAATGTTGCCAAGCGACCTCAAATATAAAAAAGTTCTTTGTCGGTTTCATTATTATTATTATACAACAATTTATTAGATTTAAATGGACATTATGTACATTGTACATACAAAAAAATTTAACAATGAAAAAAACAGAAACAATATATACAATAAAAATGAAAAGGAATAGAAAATATATAAAAACATATGTCCTAACTAAAGGGCGGGGTTATTGCCTATGGCAATCTCTTCCACCCAACCCTTGGGTGGAAGAGATTTATGACTCACCTGTAGATTTCGCGGCGTAAGCTCTCAGGAGACTCTGTCGGTCTATTTTACCATTCACGAGAAGAGGAATGGAGTCCTTAATGATCACCTGAAAGCAAGGGCCAACACAATTGACAAACAGAAACTAATACCCAAGTCTAGCCAGGGCCAGCGTCGATGGAACGTTGACTGCACCAGTTCTCTAGTTCTGTCACTGAAGTTACGTCCAGCGAGGCTATAACTAGAATGAGTCAACCTTAGTCGAAAAAATTGGAACCCTTGTGATACTGCATCGTAATTCCTAGCCCACTGAGGCGAGGTGAGGTTAATTTAAGCAGCTGGTTTGTGAGTTTCCAGCGAATGGAGGGTGAGACTTCCGTCTTCATAAGACAATGTACTGAAAAGCGACGTTATACAAACTCAGAATTTGCTTCCTCTTTGTCCCTCTCACCTGAGGAATGGAGTAAGGGTTGAGATGTTCACTCAGGCGGGCCTCTATGTCGAAGCTAGTAATGTGGGAGGTCTCTGGTTGTAGGGTGACGAACGCCAGAAGTGCCTGGGAAACAAATAAATTGACGGGGATTTTAATTTATTTAAAGACGCGTTTAGAGTTTATGTCAAAAGCCTTTGTTGTAAAATAAACATCTTAAATTTTTTTTGAAAAAGCGCGTTTTAACAGTTTCTTCTTATTTCAAAGCCATTCTCTTGGTTTATAAGAGAGTAAAACAGACCTTAGAACCTTGTTCGGGGAGGTACTTTTATTATCTGGAGGTTGATGGTTCGAGTGTCGAATTCGGTAAATAATTTGCAGTATGTGTTTGAGTAATTGTGACATTACAATAGAGATTAACACAGATATGATAACTTTTTACTTTGCTTATCCTATCTATAATAAGGAAAGTATTGTATTTTTAAATACGATCAGAATAAATTCAGGTGGTCTATTTTCATCAGGGTGGATTCTATACACGTGTCGTTACCTCGTCTATACTAGAGTAATAATAATAATAATAATATCGCCTTATTTATACTGCCCGATTAGGACTATTAAAGTCCCATTATTCTACTTTAGTCAGGGTGGAACGACACGTGTCGTTACCTTGTCTACTTCTCCTGGTCTATAACAGAGTACACTCATGTGGTCTACTTTAGTCAGGGTAGATTCTTTACACAAGTCGTGTAGTTGTCGTTACCTGGTCTATAACAGAGTTCACTCAGCTGGTCTATTTTAGTCAGGGTGGATTCTGTGCTCATGTCGTTACCTGGTCTACTTCTCCTGGTCTATACTAAAGTACATTCAGATGGTCTATTTTAGTCAGGGTGGTTTCTGTGCACGTGTCGTTAAATGGTCTACTTCTCCTGGTCTATACTAGAGTACACTCAGCTGGTCTACTTTAGTCAGAGTGGATTCTGTGCAGGTGTCGTTACCTGGTCTACTTCTCCTGGTCTATAACAGAGTACACTCAGCTTGTCCACTTCACTTAGTTTAGTCAGGGCGGATTCTATCTCGCTTAGGTCCACTCGATTACCCCGGATCTTCACTTGGGAATCAGTCCGGCCTTCGTACAGAAGTATCGAGTCGACAATTCGTCCGAAATCGCCTGTCTTGTACATTCGCCTATAATCTGGAATGTAAAAAGATGGGCCAAAAAAAATATAGGTTCTAAGCAATTGCATATTTTACTTTTTATACTAATTAACCAATAAATTATTAACTACCAACTAAATACTATACTATCGAGAAGTTAAAAGGCGCTGCCGCAGGTTCTCATAAAATCACCAAAGTTATGCAATGTCCACGAAAGTCGAAGAGACATTCCCCTAGCAACCGTTGTTTACGTCAGTAACCTTTTCGTTTGCTCCTAAGATTTGAGTTTAAAAGTGTTAAAATCAATTTAAATTGTGAATATTTTGAACTTTGGACTTTAAAAAAGCCTTTTCTGAGTGATTTACTCCATTTTGGTAAAAACAGTTTTCTGAAAATCGTAGTGATAAAAAAGTGCCCCTTTTTACGTGTAGTATATCTGTAGCTATACATATTATCTATAGCTACTGAAACATTGTCCGGATAATTTTCCTATTTTGGCCACTCACAATAAATTATTATTTGAACACTTGGAAAATTTTCCTCTCTCGCTTTTCTCTGCCATTTCTTCAAGCTCGTGATAGCTCTATCACTATGCGATAGAGCGCGTCGCTAGTATGGAAACTGGTGATGGCGGGGGGTCCCCCCCGCCACCGCCCCCGCTGCCTCCAGCTCCATCGCTTGGAGCGGGGCCCAAAGAGCCGAAAGAGCGTGAAACAATTCTGTACGAAGACCATCAGACGTACGACTCCTATAAACTGATTATCCAATCCAAACGTGATCCTACCGATGAGTCGATTCCATTCATCCACAATCAGAAAGTGGGTAAAATGCTTGAAGCTTCAGTGAGTGTAGCTGCTGACGTAAGACAAGTAATGCGTCTCAATAAGAGCAAGTTGCTGATTACTTGTGCGAATGCAAAGACTGCGAACGAGATCGTAACGAACGCCGAGCTCCAGAAAAACTATAATGCTTTCATTCCTTTTGCATTTGTGAACAAAGTTGCGATTCTCCGTGATATCGACGAGGAATTTGAAGATGATGAGATTCAGCAATCAATCAATACAGGAGAGTTCAAAGTAGTGTCCGTCCAGAGACTCAATAGAAGAATCTCCCTTCCTGGTGCACCCTCGCCGGTGTATGGAAAGAGCCGCAGTGTCAAAATTGTATTCCGAGGTCAGGATATACCTACTCATGTGTTCCTGTATTATTGTAAGATTGAGTGCGCGCCGTTCATCCAGCGTGTTGTTCAATGTTTCACTTGCTCGAAGTTTGGTCACACCAGTAAAGTATGCCGTGGTACCCAGTTATGCAGAAAGTGCTACCTTCCAGTGACAAATGATCAAGTACACACGTGTGCTAGCCCTACAGATATGAAATGTGTTAACTGTGATAGATCTCATAAACCTGGTGATGAAGTTTGTACTGAAATGAAAAGACAAAAAGAAATCAAATACCTGATGAGCACACGCAGGATGGTCTTCCAAGAAGCATCTAAAGCTGTCCCTAGAGAAATTACAACTCGAACCTACGCTGTCAAAACTCAGAACTCATTTGCTGCACTTCTTGAGATGGATAATAATTTTCCAAGGGTTTTCTCGTTTCAAAAATCACAACTTGAGGAACCGATAAGGAAATATATTTCAAAACCTTTGCCGTATACATCTAGTAGTAATGCACGTAATGTAAACAAAAGAACACTAGACAATCGATCCGAAAACAGATATGTCAACAAAAGGAGAGACACCCAAGTTTCTACTGAGGGTAAGAAGGCTCGTCAAAATACAACTTTTAATTCCAAGGAAAATCAAATTGTTCCTGTTAAGAATAACTTCCACATTGAAACTCGTACTGAGACAGCCAGAGGAGCCCACGATGAAAATCCGAGTGTGAAAGAAGTCGAACGTCAGATGAATAACTTATCAACCAATGGTAGCACTTCTTATTCTAATGTTGTAGGTGGGAATGTTCCTAAGACTTTAATGATGAGTAATGTATTAACCCAAGATAGTGAACATAATAATAGTAATGATATTCAAAATAATAAATCTGATCTTTGTGATGTGGAAATGTATGATAATGTACCCAGTCCCCATTTAGGAGATTAGGTATCTATTAATCAGATATTTTATTTATTATTTATTTTCTTTTGTGGATTTTTTTGCATATATACATACCTATTATTTATTAACTTTATTCATATATATACTTGTCTAAATTATAAATATGTCAATCCAAAATGTAAATAATAACTCTCTTTCAGGTATAGCACCAAATATAATACAATGGAACTGCAAAAGTTTTCCACAAAGGAAAGATGATATCAAACTTTTAATACAGAATTTTCAACCTATTGCCTTTTGTTTTCAGGAAACTCGCTTAATGCCCAGCATGAAAATAAATAATTTTAACAATTATAATTTTTTCAGGAAAGATTATACAGATGGCAGCATATCATGCAGCGGAGTTATGATAATGATTCATAAAAAAATATTTTCTCGTCAAATACCTATTAACAGTAGTTGTCAAGTCGTAGCTGCTAGAATGAAAATTCCAGGATCAAGTTACGATTTAACATTATGCTCTATTTATTTTCGCCCAAATGTAGACAAAATTTCTGAGACTGAATTGATAAATATTTCATCTCAACTACCTCAACCCTGGTTAATATGTGGAGATTTTAACGCGCACAGTGTTTTGTGGGGTGGAACTCATGTTGATAACAATGGTATCCAGATCGAAAATTTCATTTTTAATCACGATGCCGTGCTACTGAACTCAAATAATCAACAGACACATGTCAATTTTTCGCATATGATCACATCAGCCATAGATCTAACTATTTGCTCAGATTCTATTGCGACCGATTTAGAGTGGACGGTTCACGATGATCTCAGTCAATCTGATCACTACCCGGTTATTATTAAACAACATAATAATTGCTATAACTCTACAGGTCCTGCTCGTACAGTCTGGTTATTCAAGAAAGCGAAGTGGGCGGAATACAGAGAAGCAATAACTTTCCAATATGATAGCAGTGATTTTTCAGATATAGACTCCTCCCTTGAAAAAATCAACAATAACATTTTAAGTGCAGCGGAAAAATGCATTCCTAAACTTGATCTTCGTAAATGTAAGAGGTATGTACCATGGTGGTCGGATGAAATAAAGGACGCAATTGAAAAGCGGAAGGCTGCTTTAAAAACTTTTAGAAGAAATCCAATACCTATTAACTTTATAGAGTTCAAAAGATATAGAGCGATTGCTAGGAGATTGGTTCGATCTCAAAAAGAAATATCCTGGAACACATTTGTCCAATCAATTGATAAGCCTATAAATTCAAATGACATGTGGGCACAAATGAGAAAGATTAGAGGAAAGAGGCCATACAACCCAATATCAGGTATAAAAAACTCTAACTCAATCATAACAACCGATAAACAGGAAATATCAGAAATATTAGCTGATTTCTACGTTGAAAACTCTTCTGATTCTGTTTATTGTGAAGAATTCATATCTTTTAAAAATAATTTCGACTTCACTCCAAACCAAGACTCTAACAACATGGACTACAATCTACAATTTTCATATACAGAACTGATAGCGACATTTAAAAATTGCAGATCTGCAGCAGCTGGCGTGGACGGGATCTCGTACCAGCTCATCATTCAACTCCCCGAGGAAGGACTCAGACGTCTTCTTGAGTTCTTGAACTATATTTGGGCTTCTGGTCAAGTACCAAAACTTTGGAACACTGCGGTAATTATACCCATACTCAAACCTGGTCGAGATTCAATAAAAGCCGCTAATTATCGACCAATATCTTTATTGTGCTGTATGAACAAGATTTTTGAAAAAATGATCAGCAAGCGTTTAAAATATATGATTGAGAAAAATAATTTGGTGGATTACTACCAAAATGGTAATAGAAGGCAAAGATCCACGATGGATAACCTGATCCAACTAGAACACGAAGTGATAATAGGCCTCCAAAATCATGAATATGTCATTGCTATTTGTCTTGATATAAACAAATTTTTCGACAGGGTTTCAAAAGTTGCAGTCTTAGGAAAACTATTAGAGAAAAATATTGGAGGACCCATGTTTCATTACATAAATAATTTTATGACACACCCGCAGATCTGCGTGAGCATTGACGGGATCACTTCTTCAACCAGAACACTAGCTAACGGCATCCGGCAGGGGTCGTCTCTATCTGGTGATCTGAGTAACATCGCCACTAGTAACTTGGCTGAGTGCATCCCAAGTGACGTGTCACATGGTTTATTTGTGGATGA
Source organism: Bactericera cockerelli (assembly GCA_024516035.1). Taxonomy (NCBI): domain Eukaryota; kingdom Metazoa; phylum Arthropoda; class Insecta; order Hemiptera; family Triozidae; genus Bactericera; species Bactericera cockerelli. Next base: position 10,813,479 of record CM044964.1, read on the forward strand.
CATTATACTATACATGCGACATCATGATCTAAACAGAATAGAAAACACGTTACAGATAACATTAGATAAAATTCATAGTTGGTCTAACTCTAACGGATTTACTTTTTCACCGGAAAAAACGGTTGGTATCTACTTCACTCGTCTCAGGAAAAAACCACACCTTAATTTACACTTTCATAACCATCAAGTAGAATTTCATGAAACGGCCAAGTACCTTGGTCTCTACTTGGACAGCCAATGGACATGGAAATGTCACATAAAAGAAACCAGAACTAAAAGTATGAGAGCGATGAATGTTTTGAAGATACTGGGTGAAAGAAAAAAAGGACTTTCAAGGAAAACATTGCTGAGATTGTATAACGCTTACATCATCCCTATTCTGGATTATGGATCAATCATATATGGATCCGCGAAACCGAAAGACATCGACAGGCTTAACGTCGTCCATCATACTGCTCTTAGAATAGTAACTGGGGCTTTCAGAACCTCTCCAATCGTCAGCCTGCTTGCTGAGAGTGGTCAGCCCACCCTGCAGACAAGGAGAAATGTTCGATGTATTAATTACATTTCTAATGTTTCTAGGAACCCAGATCATCCCTGCTACCCAATATTGTTTGACGACCGGCTGAAGATTCGTATTAATAGTACAAACTATCCCATGAATATCCGCCATCGCGCTGAAAGTATGACGAACTTTAACCTACGTACTAGGTGTGTCCTTAAACAAGAGGCCAAGAAATCGTATTGGACGTTACCACCGTTAAAAGTTGAAATGTTAATTTCGAATAAGAAAACCGATTTTTCACCAGAAGAATTAATTCATAAATTTAATGAATTTAAATGTCAACACAAAAATAAAATATTTTCCTTTACAGATGGATCCAAATCTGCCAATTTCACAGGTGGAGCTTTTTCATTCAATGGAACAATTAAACAATTCCAACTAAATAGCATTGCATCTATTTACACTGCAGAACTTATGGCAATTTATTTATGTTTAAACGAAGTTCTGAATTTTTTACAGAATGATGTCTGTTTCAAAGACTTCATAATTTGTTCAGATTCAAAAAGTTCATTACAAGGCCTCAAATCTAATTTTAATGAATCTGTACTCATCGAAAGAATTTTAAATCAAGTAAGAGAAATTTCAGGATTAGGACACCAAATATCATTTCTGTGGATACCTAGTCATATTGGCATCAGAGAAAACGAAGAGGTGGATGTAGCTGCAAGAAATGCAAGAAATTCTACTTTCATGAACTTCTATACCTCAAGTGATTATAAAGCTTACTTCAAGTATTTACAGATTAAAAGTTGGGAGACTGAATGGCAACAAGATGTAATGCTTGGCAGACAACTCAGAAAAATTAAAAAAGATATAAAAATATGGAAGTCATCACATCGAACATTAAGAGCTGAAGAAGTAGTCATCTGCAGATTACGAATTGGTCATTCATTGGCAACTCATAAACATCTTTTAGAAAAAAAAGATCCTCTCACATGTGAATTTTGCGGTCAATCTCCAATCTACATAGATCACTGGTTTATCCAATGCAATTCTTTAGCCAACTTAAGAAGAACCCACAAGATAGGAACTTCTATGAAAGAGATATTAAAAGATAATAACGAGACTTTAGATAAATGTCTACGCTTTCTGTATCATACTAAATTGTTTGGAAAAATCTAAATTTCCTCCTCCCCCCGATCCCGCCCCCATTTAATATTTTCTATAATTTATTCTGATTTCAGATAACCCGAGCTATCTCCAATAATATACCTCTAGTTTTTTTACTCCTTTCTCTCCCCAAGTTTTATTGCAATTTTAATTTATTAACATTATTATATAGTACAGATTCTTTTCTTTTCTAAGACATATTGTTTATAACTAATTTGATCCACTTTTTCTACTCTCAATATTATTCCCACCTACTTTTTACTTTTATTGCTACTTATTATCTAACATCCTTCTATTATCATTAATTTCAACATAATCTCGATGTATTTTTCTTTTTTCTTGTAATTATCTCGATGTTAAAAACTAACCATTGTTTAAAACATCAATAAAGATCAACATTTTCAAAAAAAAAAAAAAAAAAAAGTCGAAGACTTCGTTATTATGGCATTCCGGCCGAACCCAGGCCGAACGTTTGTGAGTTTCCTACGAATGGAGGGTAACACCCCCGTCGTGATATGACCATGCAGTTGAAAGCGACGTTAACCGATAAATTTCTAATATTAAAAATCTGAAGTATTGTGTTCGTTTTTGTAAAAAAAAACTTTATTTAGTAGAACATAATATATACAGACAAATAATGGTAAAAATTAAATATAAAAATTGACAATATTAATAATATAAACAAGAAAAAAAAAAAAATATTTACATAACATCTAAAGGGCGGGGTTATTGCCTATGGCAATCTCTTCCACCCTTTTTTTTATAAAACTATTTTTTTACTGTCCTATTTTTATTAATTATTATTATAAATAAGACAGCAAAACGTAGTTGAAGTTGCCTGTCCAGCCTCACCTCTGTCCGTGGTGAAATCATTGTTGATGAAGCGGTCCGGGTCCCGCCCATTCACGTAGCCGGCGGCGATGTTACGCCCACAGGCGTAGATTTCGCCCACCTCTCCGATGGGCACCGGTTTCTGATGGGCGTCCAGCAAGAAGATGTGGGTGTTGTCTATGACCTTGCCTGGAAGTAAGAATAAGGGATCTCAGTAGCTTGATCGATAAGGCGGCGGTCTTGTAACCTGGAGGTCGGTGGTTCAAATCCCGCTTTCAGCGTATATTTAGTATTGCGAGTTTGAGTACTTGTGATATCACGAAAGTGATCAACACAAATATGAGAATTATAGAGTACCTATTTTTAAAATCCCAGATAATTCGTCCTTACTCAGACTGGGTGAGGTTTTAAGTCGATGGTATTATGTACTATGTAGTTAAACAATGTAGTGTGCACTTTATAAGGAATGCATTGCACAGTTTTACAAGGAATGTATTGCACATTGCATAAATTGCAAATGTTAGGCGTGCATACAAAATATCGCAGTAGTTACACACCGATGCAATAGTGGGAATACATCATTATTTTACATCGTGATGGGGCAAACCTCAGTGGCTCTATTGACTCTTAACCTGGGGGTCGGTGGTTTGAGTCTCAAGTACGGCAAATATTTAGTAAAGCGCTATTGAGTAATAATAAGTATTTTAACATAATTTTCCAATCTCAAACTCCTCGGCCGAGGTGTGGAGAACGCCAAATCAAATAAAGAGACATTATTAACACAAAATACATAAGATACCTACATATTATTTTGGAAAATTTCTAATATTAGAAATGGGAAATATTTTCGTGTTCGTTTTTTTTTTTAAAAAAAAATGTGTTTTTGCTCTGACTTTTTTCATATTTCTGTACTTTTCACAACCTCCTGAGCCAACTTTGGTTTTTTTTATACTTTACTCACCGATGGGAATCTTCTCGTATCTGGCCACATCCTTCACCCCCCTCATCTCGAAGAACGTGACGTCACCCATTACCTCGGTGCTCCCGTAGAAGTTGCACAGACTGCGGGTCGGGATTCGAGACCCGTGCTGGTCGAAATGTTCGAAGAACTCGAAGCACAGGGATTTGGAGAGGGTTTCACCGCTGCACACCCAGAGCTTGAGGTGTGACAGGGGGATGACGTTCTGTGGGGGTGAAGCATTAAGGGTTAGTTGGTGAAAAATGCTTTTATTATTATTATTATACAACGCTTTATTAGGTATAAATGGACATTATGTACATACAAATAATTATTTTAACAATGAAAAAAATGGAAACAATATAAAAATGAAAAAGAATAGAAAATATATAAAAACATAAGTCCTAACTAAAGGGCGGGGTTATTGCCTATGGCAATCTCTTTCACCCAACACTTTGATTTGAGCATTAACCTCGCCTGGTGGTTCCCTTCCACTAAACAATTACTATAAATTGAAGTAGGTATTATTCAAATAACAGTATATTGACGGGATGAAATGTATTGAAATAATTTAGTTAAGGGAGGTGGAGGAGGAGAAGAGCGAATTGGGAGAGGAAGAAAAGTCCCGAATTCGATCCCCAGAGTTGCCAAAAAAAAAAAAATATATTAAAAACTTCGTTACAGTAAGTTGTTCGTAAGGAATACCTTCCGGTGCGCTCGTGTTGAACCAACACCTAAATGGGAAGTATTGTGTCATTTCTCATTTCAGGGGGGAGGGATACTACAGGATGAACGAGCTACAACACAGACCACAAGCGTCTACAGTAGCTGCTGCCGTTTAAAAAGGCTGTGAAACACTGATCTTCGAAAAGAGAATTGAATTGAATTGAATAAAATAGTTCTTTTTATTTGTAGGTACAATAATTTATTTCTTAGCCAGCGTCGATGGCATGTTGAATACACCGGTTCCCTTCAGAACACCGAAGTTAAGCGACATCCAGCGAGGTTAAGACTTGGATGGGTGACCATTCAAATTCTAATTCTCGTGACGCTGGCTTTTCCCGGCCCCACTCAGGCTGGGTGAGGTCAATGTGAGTATCAGGTTTGTGAGTTTCCTGCGAATGGAGGGTAAAACCCCCGTCGTGATATGACCATAGCAGTTGAAAGCGACGTTAAACCCCACTTAAAAAAAAAAAAAAAAATATTTCTTAATATTATCTCCTAAGCTTATGCAAACTTCCGAGGAGAGAGACGGGGGGATAAAGAGAGAGAATAAAAGAGAGGGGTGTATACATTTCTATACCCAAATTATTCTGAACTTATCTTAATATCTTCAGTGCTTCAAAGTCAAAGAACAATGTTTTAACACCAATATAATAAATATACATTAAAAAAAACCTACTTTTTTAAAATGATATTTATTTACAGAGGAGACTTAACAATCAGAGTCCTTGCTCCTAACCTACTTTTTTTAAATTGATGTTTTATTTACAGAGTAGAAAAATCTACTTTCAAAATCTTCGCAAGCTCACCGTCTGGTTGCCACCGTTTAGTTTCAAAAACATCAGGATAGATCTCAGGAGGGAAGGCACTAGCACGAGTCGCTCGATGCGATACTTCTCCAGGCTCGCGATTAGGAGCTCGGGATTCTTCGTCACCTCTCGGGGAACAATGAGCACGCCCCCGCCCTGAGGGGACAGCAGGGGCCCCCAGATCTCCGACACAGCGTCGACGAATGTGAGGGCGGTTTTGAATGCGCCCACGCCCTCCGAGGGCGAGTAGGGAAACGTGGCCCATTGCCAGACGAGGCGGTTGAGAATCACGGGGTGGGGAGACGCACCCCTGGGAACAGAAGGGAGGGGGGGGGGGGGGGTTATACAGGGTGTGACTATAAACAAATTTTTTAATTAAGAAGTCCTTGTGGTGAAGAAAAAGATTCTTCACAATTTTGTTGGTAGCACTCTAAAAAAAACTTTTTTTAAAGATATAAAAAGGTATTTTTTGAGGTATAAAAAAAAAGTTATCATATTTGTGTTAATCAATTTCGTGATATCACAACTACTCAAACTCGCTTTACTAAATCTACGCTGAAACCGGGACTTGAACTACCGACCTCCAGGTTGCAAGTCCGCTGCCTTATTGATCAAGCTACTGAGATCGCTTTTTGAGGTATAAAAAGCCTTTTTCGAATACTCTGTAGTTCAATCCATAAGGCGGCGGACTCGTAACCCGGAGGTCGGAAGTTTGATTCGAAAGTTCCACACAGATTTTATTAAGGCAAATTTGAGTAATTGTGATATTTTTTTAAGTTTTCATGTATTTATATTTCACAATAACATCTTCAACAAACAATGAGAGTATACCCACCTTCAAAAGATAAAAAATCTTGTGCTGAAGGTGGGGAATAATATGTCTTACATCGGTACACAAATAGGTATGATAACTTTTTTTAAGCCATAAGAAAGGCGAATGAAAGGCAAAAGCTATAAGAAGAGCCAAATTTTGTGCAATAAGAAAGACAAATATTTATTTTCGCTTTGGAATCGAACCAAGGACTCTCACTATTAGAAGAGCCAAATTTTGAGCTATAAGAAAGGCAAATATTTATTTTCGCTTTGGAATCGAACCAAGGACTCTCGCACAACTCACCCTTAGGTATTCCAGTGCTCCCGGACGTATACAACACGATGGCAATGTCACTCGACTGGATGTTGTTGTTCCCGGGCCTGAGTTTGGCTTCATCAGGCACGTTGTCAGAGGGCATGCTCTGGGCTAGCTGTGTTAGCTGAGCCAGGCTGAGCACGGTTCTGCCCTTGTAGGCTGGGTTGTCTTGGGCTGTAAATAGAACTCAATTATAAGGGTTGGGTGGAAGAGATTGCCATAGGCAATAACCCCGCCCTTTAGTTAGGACATATGTAGGATATATTTTGTTTATTTTTTTTCTCGTTTATATTATTAATATTGTCAATTTTTATATATAATTTTTACCATTATTTGTCTGTATATATATATTATGTTCTACTAATAAAGAGTTTCTAAATAAATAAATAAATAGAGACGTGTGATCTTGAGACTAAAATAATCGATTTATCTAGACAGGAACCTATGATAAGTGAGCTTACAAGAAGACCAAGTGAAGAAGGTCCAAAAATTCAAGAACGAAATAAAAGACATTTTATAGTACCTTCATACAGGGTGTCCCACCAAAGTTGGACACCTCAAATTACTCGGCCCCTGAAATAGTTTTTGAAAAATAAAAAAGCCAAGGGTACATGTCCTAATTATGCAATTTTAGTCGTGCATTTTTTTTTTTTGGTGGGACACCCTGTATATACGAGTATATCTATTTCTGTGGTTTATCAGAGCAAATTTTTCTATAAAAGATTTTGACCAAGGAGACATGTTTTTATGAATCGTGATTCATAAAAACATGTTTTTATGAATCACGATTCATAAAAACTAGAAATCGTGTTTCTAGGGCCAAATTAAAAAAAAATTACTCTGAGTGGGTCTGTCTTATCTTAACTTTTACGATAAGCCAGACCCACCCTCAATTCGGAGTTACAACATATCATAGCGCACTGTCGTTTACGTCAATCCTGCTTTAAAATGATTCCCAAGCTAAAAATGGTAGTTTCACCAGAACCAAATAATTTAAAAGAAAACCTTACTAACTTTTTTGCTGCGTTTTTTATTTTAAAATATAAGGTTTGTTTGTTTAAGTAAAAAAAAAAACATTTTATTGTATTTTTTTTTAAATGTATATTTATTGAAAGAGAGGTTTGTAACATTCAGAGTCCTTGCCCTTTTATTGATTTGTTTTGTTACAATTAGAGAAATGCTAAAACCAGACATGGAGACACTGACCTACCTCTTCGTATTTCTGTAAAAAAAAACATACATCTTTCTTTTTTTTTAATGAATATTTTTTTAAAGAGAGGTCTGTAACATTCAGAGTCTATGCCTCTTAAAACATACACCTCACCTGTGTCACTCTCGGTGATAATCAGGAGCGGTTTCGACTCGTCAAGAATGTGCCTGACCCTCTGTTCAGGCGCGGTCACATCGAGGGGCAGATAGGCCGCGCCCGCTTTCCACAGGGCCAGTAGCACTTGGACCAGGGCCGGCCGTGGGGACAGGCTGAGGGCGATGATGTTGTCCCCGCCCTGGAGTTCTGGTTGGGACAGGGGCGGTCGACAGATAGTGGAGGAGGGCGCGGGCCATTGGTTGGAGGTGGCGTTCAGTTGGGCGTACGTTTCCGTGGTTTGGAGACCTGAGAAAGGAGGAGGTGATTGTTTAAAATCTCAATCTTCCCAAATTTGAGGAAAACTTGTCATGTTTTGAACCTCTGGAACCGGCTTGGTTTTGAACCTCTGGATTCATAGCCTTTACTTTACCACTGAGCTACCGGGAAAAATGGAGAATTAAGCTAATGTCCTAACCTAAAGGCGGTTATTGCCTGTGGCAATCTCTTCCACCTAACCTTGATTTAAGATTTTTATGTAAATTTAATTTGGAATCCCTCCTAGTCCGGTTTTTTGATCTGGTCAACGTTTTCGTGATCAAGTGAGTAGCCATGCCTTTATAACTTATAGCAGAAGTAAAATCGGATCTGTTTAGTGTAAGGTTGTTAATGAATTAATCCAAGCAATGCTTATAATGTAGAAATCAATTTTAGAATAATAATTATGTTAAATTTATTAAATTACAAAGTCGATCTGTACTCCAATGTTGTCAACATATTCAGTGCTCACGTTCATGAGAAGTGACAATAATTTATTGTTCTTGAGGACTTAATTGATGTAAATAATTCATAACATTGTCATTGAATTTATGTTAAATTTAGTTAAATCCTACGTTATTAAATATTGTAATGAAAATAAAATTAATCACGAGGAGTGACATAGATAAATTGTACCTACATCTCTAATTGCTCTTGATAAATTAAAATAATTATAAACTTGATTATGTATTAATTTATTAAATCGTAATCCCTGATTATTAAAATGGGTTTTCCTGGTAAGGAAGGAAGATTTCCGCATTGAAGAACTTTAAGAGAACTTCGTTATATACCTACATAAATACAGTAGGCATATACAGGGTGTCCCGTATACAGATGCATATATTTTGAGGGTAGGTTCAGCCCACCGTGGACTATCATAAAAGCGAAACTTGCAGTGGGGCATTTTTCTTCGTTAAGGAGTTATGGCCAAATCCCCTGCAACTTGAGCTTATATGATAGTCCACGGTAGGCTGAACCTACCCTCAAAATATAGGCATCTGTATCCGGGACACCCTGTATACGGAAACTTACTTTACCGTAACTTTGAAATCTGCCGCGCTGTGTCTTTCTTTGTAAAGGGCTTTACACTTTGTACACCTTGGCCGAGTTGTTTGATAGATCCTCGAAAATATGATATGGCTCTGATATTTAAGAAAATCCAAAATTTCGGACAAAAAAGTGCAAAAATGAGGTCTCTACGATACACAACTTTTTGTTGAATTTAGAATGTAGGAAAAACGGTATTCTACCATATGAAATTTTTTTGAAGAGAATCAATTAAAAAATCTCAAAATTGCTAAGTGTATACTGTATACAATGTGAACCAAACACGAGGAAGTATTGTGTCCATAATTGGCAGTGATTTACGTAATTTATTTTATATATTTTTGTGATCGATGGGAAAAAGGTAATGCCCGATTTCTGCCACTGAGTGTGAACTACTATACTGGGTGGAATAATAATAATAACTGATTATTTTGAGTTATGATTATTATTTTAAAAATACTAAACAATACTCCTTTCTGTATTTTTATCACGTTGAGGTTAATTGTGGAATGATTGACAATGTGTTGTATCAAGATGCCATGACATATATACCTAGATTATAGGATATAGGATTAAGTATATAGGATTAAGTCATTGTATTAAGTATTTACTAAACATCTACAAGGATGCTGATGTATACCAGTTTCCTGACAAGATGGCTTTCCGGATCGCTCAACATTCGGAAAATCCAATTATAAATTTGTTCAACACATAACAAACCTCTGACACACATTGACAACTTGCAGAATCATGATGCACTTTTGAAAAACCTTATTATCATACGACATTGACCGTGGATATTGTGGACACGTTTTGTAAAGTGATTATATTCTGTTACAGAACTATAGATTTATTTAATAGATGCACTCTTTGTTTATTAAAAAAAAAACATCATAGTTAGTTATCTTGTAATAATATATTATTAAAAATTAATGTGCTCTTGAAAAAACGTACTATCGTACAATGGAATCCACAATTTTTATTAAGTATTATTTGTGAAATCATAGAATAGATGCACTTTTGAATCGACTCATTATAAAGGACAAAGGTGTGTGTAGCCTTGATGATTGATACTCTTTGGTCTTCTAGCTTCCTATGTATCGTAAATTTTAATCCAAAAAGGTTTTCTGAAACTGACACTTCAGAATAGATACTTCCTTCACATATCTATTCCATACATACGTAAAGGTACATAATTTACATACAATATATTTATCAACACCGTAAAAATTTAACTATCGTAAAATGGAAAAAACACCGTAAAAATTTAACTTTACATAGAAGTTAAAATAAACCACATTAAGGCGTGTCCCTAATATACACTGTAAAAATAGATAACAAGAGTATTTAAAATTAATATGCATACCGAATTAAACCTATCAATCAAGGAACTTAATATTCTGAAGCTAAATCTTGCCTTTGGGAAATGCTGGTCTTGAAGATAATTTAAATAAATATTAATATTAAGATATTAATACATATTATTATGTTGTTCATAATTTTATGTATAAGTCTGGTTTATACATCGTTTTATACCTACAATGTAGATATCTCTAGCAATATACAGGGTGTAACAATACCACCGACAAAAAATAAAGTAAATAGTTCAGAGGAAGCGTTTTTGGGGATTTTTGTCTGAGAATATACTGTAAAATTATTTTAGCCTGGATAATTTTTTTGTCGCTGGAATTATGTTACACCCTCCCTGTATAGGGTGAATTGGTTTAAAGTACTAAAGAATGTACACGCAGTAGTTAAAATAGGTATCCCGCCAGGGGTGTTTATGTCGATCATAGAAAATCTATCACGCTGGATTAAATAATGGGATTGAAACTCAAACCCTGGATTTAGGTCTTCAGATCCTGAGAGACCTTGAAGTTAAAAAGATAATAAGGAAGAGAGAGAGAGAGAGAGAGAGAGAGAAAGAGAAAAAAAGAAAGTAATTTATATTTTCTATTTCGACACTATAATTAGTTCTATCATTATTTTATGCAGGTAAATTAAAAATTATAAAAGGATGGAGTCGAATTTCAAATATGTGTTTTACCGACCTCAGGCTTAATCAATAAGGCAGCTGACGTGTAAACTGGAGGTCGGTGGTTCAAGTCCCGGTTTCAACGTAGATTTAGTAAAGCGAGTTTGAGCTGTTTTGGTATCACGAAAGTCATTAACACAAATACAAATATGATAACTTTTTTTAACTTCAAATATGTATTTTGTTTGGCGACTTTTGAATTTTTTTTATGGTGTGACATACGACGGTCGAACTAGAGCCACCTGAAATATAATTGTTTGGGCTACAAAAAAGAATCCTCTGCTCATTTAAAATGTGCTTTCAACATTAATTGAATATTGACGAAGTCAAAATTCGAATTACTTATGAGTATTTTTTTTTTAATTTGTGTTAATCACTTTCGTGATATCACAACTACTCAAACTCGCTTTACTAAATCTACCATGAAACCGGGACTTGAACCACCGACCTCCAGGTTACAAGTCCGCCGTCTTATCGATCAAGCTACTGAGGTCGGTATTTATGAGTCATTTAATGGGGAATAAGTGCCACATTATAAGTGTATTAGTTATTCAATGGGAAAACCCCCATAAAGAAGACATTTTTTTTATTATTAAAATAAATAAATATTATGTATAGTACTATGTGAGTATAATTTTTTTATTTTATTTTCTTTTTAGTTTAGGAAGAAGCATAGGCGACTCGGTTTTAAATGAACACAAAACCGATTTTTTACGAAAGAAATAGCTTTGACAATAAGGAAATAAAAAAATCAGAAAGATATTTTAACGTTCCGGGAAACACTCTCTGACACCCTGTATTATGGACCAATAGTTAAACTAGATCAATCTGTGATGTCTAAACGATCTGACACGATCCATTTTAAATCTGATAAGTTGTTCACTTACAAAGTTCAATCCGATTACATTGAATCAATTTTAATATTTATATTTACATACATCGCTAGTCGGTAATATTATTTACATAAATTGCTAGTAGGTTATTTACATAAATTACTTTACTATTAATAGGTTTAACCCTTATGGATCATTTTCACACATACTATTTTTTTGCAACGGTTTTATATTTTTAGGCACTGTCCATTTCGTCTCTTAAAATATTCTTGTCAAAATCTCATAATATACCTAATAATACCCTCCGTGGCGTAACGGTTGTGACTACTGCCCGTAGTCGAGAGATCCTGAGTTCGATTCCCGGTTGCAGCAGACTTTTCGCACAGGAAGTTCTGTTCCTCCCAACACGTGAGGTTGGCAATGCCGGCCCTACCCAGGCTGGGTGAGGTTAAAGAAGAGAAAAAATGTTTCCCATAGATAAATTTATAAAACAATTGTGAAAATTTATAAAAACCCTTGTTTCCCACGATCTATTATAATATAATAATAATAATAAATTTGTTTATTTGTGTTATTATATTACAATTTTAGTGGGTAGCTCAGAATTATAGGACTTCTCCATATCTTTATTATCCTAATATCTTATTTTGGCCTAAAATTCCGCCACTGGTTGCAGAACTGAATAACTCGAATAACTTTATTTAAAAACGTTCAATTGAAATATTTTCTTCGCTGTCACTACTCTCTTTTCCAATGATCAATCCCATCTTCATACCGCCACTGGTTGCTGCTTACATTAAAGCAGCTACTCATTTTTCCTCAAAAGGTATGAGTGGACCCCGATCTATAATATCATAATTAAAAAAAATGTTTCCTTGTAAGGGTTAGTTATTATTTACATTAGAAACTAGTTGTGAGACACTAGAGAGATTTACGGCGAAGTATTATTAATTTTCCCCGCGTTCTTAGAGCTGAGAGGAAATCCAGGAAGTTGGTTGACATAGGTCGTGTTCACACGAGCCCCCTCTAACATATCGTATATTTGTGACACACCTCCCGCGTCTAGTTATTATTATTACTATTATTATTTTTTTGTTTTTTTTTATGTCGCTTTCAACTGCATGGTCATACCTGCATGTGGTTTTACCTTCCAAGCTCCGCCATATTGGCATCAGACAAAAAAATACATATACAATATCTGGTTTCTTTTTTGTCTATAATTCCGCCACTGTTCGCTGATTCACATCAAAGCAGCTACTCATTTGTCTTCCCGTGGTATGAGTGGAACACAAAAATGTAATATTTTTTTATTCCTTTTATTCTTTATTCTAAAAAGAATAAATAAATTAGAAGCCAAACAAAAATGGCTTAGGATGGGTCCTCTGTATACAAAACATATGAAAAATAGAACAAATGATTTATTGTTACTATTTTTTTATTTTTTTAAAGGTAGTTGAGCCCCGGAACCGCTTTCGCATTACTTCAGGGCACTTTACCTTTACATCCATGCCATTCCGGAAACGGAAATTTTCGGTCAGAAATTTCCGCTCCGGCCGGGATTCTCGAACCCGCAACCTCCGGGTCAGTAACCAGTATTATTATTATTATTATATTACCTTCGCCTTGTTCCTCATACAGGAGGGCTGTGTTGTTCGGGTGGCGCTCAACATTGGCCTCGAATATCCTGTGCAGGGATCTCTCCTTGTATGCTTTCTCTAGCGGGTTCTCCTTGCCGCGAAGAATCGAGAGGTAGGTGGGGTCCATCTCATCGCTCACCTGGAAAATATGAAATGAAACGGACAAACTGAGTCATAAAAATGAAACGGACAAACTGAGTCATAAAAATGAAACGGACAAACTGAGTCATAAAAATGAAACGGACAAACTGAGTCATAAAAATGAAACGGACAAACTGAGTCATAAAAATGAAACGGACAAACTGAGTCATAAAAATGAAACGGACAAACTGAGTCATAAAAATGAAACGGACAAACTGAGTCATAAAAAATATAGGTATCTTTATTTATTATTGAAAATTCGATTTAAAACATGAGCCAAATAATTGTGTTATGAATATTGTTTTTTTTATGAGCGCCTAGTATTTTAGTGGTTACGCAATGTGCAATACAGAATTTTTTTGAGGTGAAATGGTTTTTTTTTATAATGATATTATTGATAAATAAAATTGTAAGTAGGTATTTTTAAATCATGAATATATGAATTTTGTAGGGATGAGTGTTTTCTGTCCACTCATTACTTGTGAGGAAAAATGAGTAGCTAATTTAATGAAAGATATCTATAATTTTGTGTGATACAATAACACATATTTAGGTATTTATCATTTATTTATTTAAAAGTTGTAAGATACTCGGTAGCCATGCGGAAGGTCCAACTCTCTAGAGCCGACTAGGTAGGTATATGTATCAAAAATTCGGTTACAGTTATACAGTTATAGATACCTATGGGATAACTTTCGGCCTTCCACTGCGCTTTTGTAATCTTTGCAAATGTCACTTTTCTTTCTAAGAGGAGAAATACTACGGATGGAAAGCTACAGAACTGAGTATAAGTGTCTACAGTAGCTGTTGTTATGCAACATCATGGCTATGTATGTAACCGATCTCAGTAGCTTGATCGATAAGGCGGCGAACTTGTAACCTGGAGGTCGGTAATTCAAGTCCCAGATTCAGCGTAGATTTATTGAAGTGAGCTTGAGTGTTCAACTACTCAAGTGATCAATGAGCTGTCGGAATGCCAGCATCACGAAGTCTTCACCTCGCTGGACATTGCTTAACTTCGATGATCCTACGAGAATCGGTGCATTCAACGCACCATCAACGCAGGCTCTACATGAATTTTTTGATAAGTATTTTGTCTTAATAATCTTTGACGTAGGGTTTCATGAACATAGAAATGACCAATCAAACACCGTAAAAAAAACTCCAACTTGAGAACCACCAGAAACGAAGAAATTTACTATTCATGATTTACTACTCTATGCAAACATTACATTTCTACAAACATTACTAGTAATAAGCATATTCACTAGTAGTACGTAAAGCTCGATCTAGTTGTTGCGTAAAACCGGTTTGATCGGAAATCTATAGATAATGTAGATATTATTATGCCTTTCTCTTTAAGATTCAACCGCCCTGACATTTGGTTGGCCTCTGTTGAAAGGGCATAGAAGTCAGGTGTCCTGTGACTTGTACTGTACAAGAATGATATATTATGGTATCTATGTAAAAGTACATAATATGTATATGTTTCGCCGCTGTGTTGGTCTAGTGTCTAGTGGTATCGGAAGCGGAGTTGTCATGTTATATGTTATGTAGAGAGTAGCGGGTGTGCTTGGTGTTTCCCTTGAGGTTAACTTGGACAGAAGAGTGCAATGCTACGATTGTTCTTTAGACCGATCTCGATCGTAGCTTCATCGATAAGGCGGCGGACTTGAAATTGGAGCTCGGTGATTCAAGTCCCGGATTCAGCGTAAATTTAGTAAAGCTAGTTTGAGTGTTGTGACACCACGAAAGTGATTAACACAAATAATACATTTATGATAAGTTGATAACTAACTATTGCTCTTTAACATGAAGTTTTCAATATGTATGAATTTCTCATGAGGCCAGTGGTTTGAGTCCTGAGTGTGGCAAATATTTTGAAAGTCAAGTTTGAATAATTGTTTTATCACCATTGTCTTTAGAACCATGATAACTTTTCCTGTGATTTTAACAAGGAACAAGCCTATAGTTACATAGATTTTTATTTTATTTTGGGGTTTACGTAACTTTTAATGCATGCATGACGGGGGCTTTACCCTCTATTATAAAACTCACAAACGGACAAGCCACCTACTTAATTAAAACTCACCCAGCCTGAGGTGAGGGGTGCTCGAAATATACTCACAAATCAGCTACTCAAATTAATCTTATCCAGCCTGAATGCAGTCGGAAAATAATTTTGTGAAAGTTAAATTATAACCGACCGCACTAGTCAGCAGCTTTTTAAAAAATACGAAGCATTCCCATTTTTTTTTTTTTTAAGATGATTGTTTCACAGCCGTTTTTATTTCGTAGCCATGAAACAGGAGCTACTGTCGACGCTTGTGGTCTGTGTTGTAGCATACCCATCCCTTAGTATGCCTCTCCTCTGAGGGGCGAGAAGTGACACAATACTTCCCAATTAGGTGCTGGGTCAACACGAGCGCACCGGAAGGTATCCCTTACAAACAACTGGTAACCAAATTCTGAATACAAATTTTGTCGACGCGGGGTTCGAACCCGGGACCTTCCGCATAGCAAGCGAGTGCTTAACCACTGAGCTATTCGTGCGCTCTTTGTGACTACAAATCTAGCGACAAACTATATGTAGTTATATTTTAGTAGGGCTTGGCGCTTCGTTGTAACGAAGGTCATTCAAGTCGGACTATACATCTGCAACGAAGACCAACAACCTGTATATGTGTATAGATATCAGGCGTGGTCGGTGCTAAGGAGCTGCGGAACTGCAGCACCCCCAGACGAAAAAGAAAGTATTTTCTCAGGTCCTCGATCGTACTCAATGCAAATTATTACACATTTCTAGAATAACAATAAATAATTATTATGATTGGTATCGTTATTATTATCTGACCTGGTTGCAGGTTTTCAGTGAAACCCTTACAATTAACACTGCGACCTAATTAGATCTATTGTGACCAATGGTATGGTAAACAAACTCAATCTTTTCGGATACTGAAAGAGCGACTCTTTAAATCCCATTTTAGTCCGGTTTATGTGGCAGCACCCGCGAAACATTTTCCCACCAGCCGCGCCTGGTAAATATTATGTATGTGCATTATTGTACATACTAGTTTTGAATAATCTGACAACCCAACAACAACCCCGGGCTAATTTGAAGGGGTAATGCGAGACGACGTCTTGGTTAGGTGTCTCCCTGTAATTTGATTCCAACACTTCCTGAACCTCGCAAATAGGAACCACCCTCATTATTATATCCAACCTCAATTATTTCAGTTTGTGACCACATAATAATAAGAATCTGAGAGTTAGGTGGTAGAACATGCTTTGAGCATTAACCTCGCCTGGTGGTTACCTTCCACTAAAGAGTGTTAAGCCAGCGTCGATGGCATGTTGAATACACCGGTTCCCTTCAGAACACCGAAGTTAAGCGACATCCAGCGAGGTTAAGACTTGGATGGGTGACCATTCAAATTCTAATTCTCGTGACGCTGGCTTTTCCCGGCCCCACTCAGGCTGGGTGAGGTCAATGTGAGTAGCAGGTTTGTGAGTTTCCTGCGAATGGAGGGTAAAACCCCCGTCGTGATATGACCATGGCATTTGAAAGCGACGTTAAACCCCACTTAAAAAAAAAAAAAAAAAAAAAAGAGTGTTATTATATTATAGGGATTAGTACCCTTCCATCATTTCTATTTTAACCCGCAATCAGTACGGTTGTGAGAGATTTCTCTCACAATCGTATACGTTACCGTGTACTGGATACGTTACAAAACCGAACCGTACTGATTCCGGTTAACTGACAGATTTCATATAGATCAAAGAATCAAGACTCAAGAAGCTACTTCCTGCAGCTCTTGAGAACTGATTCCACTCGAGACTACACGATTCATATTTTTATGAAGCGATTCTTTTTTTATGAGCTGTCTCTACGAGTTTAACAAAGTTTAACCAGGCGCTACTTATTGATTATTAAATCAAGTAGCGCCTGTCAAGTTATGATTTATTTAATGAGGAAGTGACAAGAGGAAAATATTGAAAAATAAAAGCATAACAACGAATTGAATCCCGGAACAAGAAAAGAGAATTATAATGAAGAAACAATAGGAATTTTTTTTGATGGTAGAGAAATATTTGTTGTGATTGTTAGATTAATAAACGCTTATTCAATAAGTTATTATTTATTTAATCAGGAAGTGACTAGGTATTTAAAATATAAGTAGGTAGAGGTACCCATATACATATAATCTATCTATGTATTATTATTATTATGTGACCTGGTTGCAGGGTTTCAGATGAAACACCTCACAATTATTAACACTGAGACCTAGTAAAATCTATTGTGATCAGGTTTCTATCTATATATATAAATATAGCTTGGGTGGGTGGAAGAGATTGCCATAGGCAATAACCCCGCCCTTTAGTTAGGACATATGTATATATTTTATTTATTTTTTCTTGTTTATATTATTAATATTGTCAATTTTATATTTAATTTTTACCATTATCTGTCTGTATATATGTTCTACTAATTAAGAGTTTCTAAAAAAAAAAAAAAAAAAAAAAATAGCTCTATACATAACCGACTGGTAGTCAAGTGGTTAAGGCGCTAGTCTGGTAATGCAGGTAGATCCGTTGGTTCGAATACCACCTAGTGCATGAATTTTTCCTCATGAATTTGAGTTTGTAACCTACAGGAAGATAATAATAAGACTCTGAGGGTTAGGTGGTAGAAAATACTTTGAGTGGTTGATTACCTTCCACTATATTTAGAATCAATAATAAATTCAAGGCATTTATTTACTCGTACACTTGGGCCAATTTTGTGTAGTAAAATAAAATTGTGATACACTCACATAGGTAAATTTAATCAAAATTACACAAAAACGCCTGAACTGTAAAAAGAACTGAAAATTAATTACAAGGAGGAAAAAACATTTATTTACGAGTATTTATATATACATATATCTAATGTATGTTATCATCATAATCCCCAGCATAATAATAGAGGTAAAAAAATGAATTATATTTTATTGCCATCATATTGGATAAATTATGAAAGGTTTACCTATCTCATAAAACATGAAATAAATTTTTATTATCTACTTATTTTCTATGAATCCGCCCAGCAGTCGTAACTCAAAGATGTGAAAGCTATTTAATATAATTAATCTGATCGCTTTAAATGCCGACTTGATACTCAAGGCATGATTCATCAAGGTCGATTGTAGAAAGGACTATTGGAAGCTTTATTGATTTGAAAATGGTACTTTAAATCGAATATATTTTTATGATTATAAAGGGTGCATATGACCTGGGAATATATGTATTAGCACTCTCATAATACCCAAATCTCCATTTCAACTCGTTCTAGATTTCTAGAAACCACCCTCACTCTCATAATCCCCAAATTTCCTTTTCAACCGTCACATAACGCAGTCCGATTGGTTATACTTTACCAATTGGTGCTACAGCATTTGGCCTCCTTAACTATTCTCCTCCATTCTGACCGGTTTTTGGCTTTCGCTTCCCATCCTGTCACTCTCATTGTCTTTAAATCTTCCTCCAGTCCTTATATCGGCATTACCAGAGTAAAAAGAAATTAATAGAATTCCAAAAGCGAGGGAGTCTCTTAGTAATGCTGAGCTACTCACAAAAATGTGAAAAAGCCTCGTGCTTCACCACAAATTAATTATACTTCAACTTAGTAATTTATTCTTTCCCCCTCAAACTCCATCTCATGTCCTTCTAAATCTTATACAATACAGATTCCAGACGGTGCACACACAATGGCCAAAGATTCTACACGGAAGTGAAAAAAAATTGAATCTTTTTCCACTGAAATCATTATTCCTTAAGCCATAATAAACCACCCACCCACAACACCGACACAACACACAACACCAAAGTGCTTCAGGCCACAAAAAACTCTTCTTTGTTTGACTGTCCTAAACCAGGGTAAATAATTGGCTATTAACGCGAGAAACTAAGTTCGCGATTTTCAAATTGAAAAGTCAAAACACAAAAAAGAACGTCGATGAAAAAAAAAAAAAAAAAGAAGAAGAAAAAAAAAAAAAATGCTACAACACTGCCGCACGATTAGCTCCGAGGTAAGATACTTGCACGACAAAATTTGTTTTCAAATTTTGATTACAGTTCTTTGTATTAAGGATTGGGTGGAAGAGATTGCCAAAGGCAATAACCCCGCCCTTTAGTTAGGATATATAATATATTATGTATATATTTATTTTTTTTTCTTTATTTTTTTCTTCTTTTATATTGTATATTAATTTGTAATTATCTGTGTTGTATACAGGGTGGTGCAAAAGTCTGGAAACCCCTGAATAACTTTCGAATGCTTTCTTCGGTAAAATTAAAAAAAAATTGTATGGTAAACCGGGCTAATAAGACCTTCTTTTAGAGTGGGGTCGACTTTTGTTACCGGCCCCCATGTCGGGTTTAGGGGGGCCAACTTCATTTTTTTAAATACGAACCCCCACCTTGCGATACATTTTTGGAAAGGTCTTAATACATTATTTTTTAAAAATAATGTATTTTTAATACATTGGTGCAAATTTTATTTTTTTAAGATTAACTGTTTGGAAATGGCGTCCAACTTTGTGTATGCAGTAAAGTCTGGAAACCCCTGAATATCTTTCGAAAGGGCTTTCTCAGTAAATTTCAAAACGGCCCTTAGTTCAAGCTTTTATCAAAAATTACTTTTATTTTCCACTATACGCTAGTCGCACCCTGTATATAAATACATTTATTTCAAATTACAAAGTTCAAAACGGCCCTTAGTTCAGGCCAAAAATTACTTTTATTTTCCACTATGCGCTAGTCACACCCTGTATATAAATTCATTTATTTCAAATTACAAAGTTCAAAACGGCCCTTAGTTCAGGCCAAAAATTACTTTTATTTTCCAATATGCGCTAGTCACACCCTGTATATAAATTCATTTATTTCAAATCACAAAGTTCAAAACGGCCCTTAGATCAGTCCAAAAATTACTTTTATTTTCCACTATGCGCTAGTCACACCCTGTATATAAATACATATTCAAATTACAAAGTTCAAAACGGCTCTTAGTTCAGGCCAAAAATTACTTTTATTTTCCACTGTACGCTAGTCGCACCCTGTACATAAATTCATTTATTTAAAATTACAAAATTTCAATTTGGTAGAAGTTAACCAGACAAGGTTGAATCGGTCGATTAGGCGCGAATAAGTGATCGGAAAATCGAAGAAAGAGGCAACAATGTAGCAGAGCAAAAAGACAGTTCTGTAGAGTGCAAATTATAGGTTTGCTCTAAAAAATAACAATAAAAATCCTATTAGTACCTACTTTATTAATAGTCACCGTGACATAGTGGATCGTACAGTCAGATGACTCGGGTTTGAATTCCGATTGGTTATGAAATTTTCCTCTCTGAACTTTAAGGCCGAATCATGAAACAGGATTAACTATCTTAGATTTGTTAATCCAAGCCACTATCACTTTTTTTTTTTTTTTGGTTTAACGTCGCTTTCAACTACATGGTCATATCACGACGGGGGTGTTACCCTCCATTCGCAGGAAACTCACAAACCTGCTACCCACATTAACCTCACCCAGCCTGGGTTGGGCCGGAATGCCAGCATCACGAAGTCTTCACCTCGCTGGACGTTGCTTAACTTCGGTGATCCAACGAGAACCGGTGCATTCAACGCGCCATCGACGCTGGCTTCTATCACTTTTAACAGTTGATATCTAGTACAACTTCTCACTTTTCTGTTTATAGGTACTGATTAAAAAAGAGAGGTTAGTTGATGGCATGGATACTCAGAACTATTGCTTGCTGATGAGAGCAAATAAGCTCGAAACAGCTGTCCAGGTACTACGTTCTAATATTCATGTACATCTAGTACAACTTCTCACTTTTCTGTTTATAGTGATTATACTGATATACCTAAATGCGCTGTTATTTGGTTGAAATTGACACCAGAGTGCGTGATAAGGTATAGTGTAAAATTAGTAAATCTAATCCTGGTCCACTCAATCCACGAACCTCTTGAGGAAAAGTGAGGAACATAGCCGGGATTCGAACCAGCAAGTTTCAGCACCAGAGGAAGCAGTACAGTGATTTTTTTTTTTTTTTTTTTTTTTCTTTTTGGGGGTAGGGATGCCCGGGAGGTAAAATCCTCTCTTACTCCCAACATTAAAAGTCCCACTCTTATTGGAGTGTGAGTGTCAATGCTGAGATTAGGACGAATACTGTCGTAGTGACAATAGACAGTGTGGGGATGATGTACACCACTCGGAGAGGGTAGAGGACCCTCTCAGGATGATGCAAACCGACCCACAAGTACAGTGAGGTTAGATTTGGTAAATGACCAATTGACCAACCAGATTCTATTCTCCACCCATCGTGGACGGGTAATGAATGGTGAATGAGCTAACGTGGGTCGCTTGTTTATAATTTACGACTCTCTGACGAATGGTGAGTGTGACGCCTAAAAAAAAAAAAAAAAAAAAAAAAAAAAAAATGCTATTGAATATTTGTTTCAGAAATTTCAACCATGTCATACATAGGTATTATAAAATCTCTGTATTTTGTATTAAAAAAATTAAACTGTGAACCAAAGACAGGATTCTCATTGATTTGAAGGGCACTGGTAGTCAAGTGAGTAACGCGCTAGTCTGGTAATCCAAGTAGCGTAAGGATCCGTTGCTTTGAATCCCACCCAGTGCATGAATGTTTCCTTATTAATTTGAGTTTGTGGCCACATAATAATAAGACTCTAGGGTTAGGTGGTAGAAAATGCTTTGAGCATTAACCTCGCCTGGTGGTTACCTTCCACTAAAGAGTATTATTAATCTATAAGTAGTACTCTGCATGTTTTATTAGTCACTCTGATCTGAAGTCTGAAGGTATAATTTTATTTATTATACTTGTTTAAGGAAAATCGGCGAAATACCCGTCTTCAGTGACCTAGGTAGGTCCTAGATGTCAAATAGGCGTTAAGGAAAAAACAGAAGGAAAATAAACCCGGAATTCTGATTGCCAAGACAAAACCAGACCGTTTCAAGGAAAAGCTGGAAAGGCTGGTAAAACCATTATGTTCATATATTCAATAATAATAATAACACTCTTTAGCGGAAGGCAACTGCCAGGCGAGGTTGATGCTCAAAGAAATTTCTTTCACCTATCCCTTAGAGTCTTTCTATTTTGGGTCACAAACTCAAATTAATGAGGAAAAATTCATGCACTCAGTGAGATTCGAACCAACGGATTCCTACGCTACCTGGTTTACCAGACAGCGCGTTAACCACTTAAGTACCAGTGCACTGGTTCTATGTAGCTACAGGACAGCTAGAATTATGGAATAGCTACAACAAATAGTTTTCTGGGATATAAAAAAGAAACTCATGTTCATTTTTTTAAACACCTAATTAATTTGGCGGTAAAATTGAGGTGAGTTCTCTAGCAGGACAGTGGTCTTCGAAATCAGCCAGACTCTTTTCTTTTCAAACAATCGAAACGGTAGCGCAGTGGTCAAGGAGTCTGGTAATCCAGCGGTCGCGGGTTCAAAACCCAGCCGGTACATGACAAGTTATCCTACAATTTGGGATTTTGACCACATAATAATGTGGTCAAAATCCCAAAATGGAATGCCGAAGGCAATATCACCACCCTTGATCAGGCTTTGTTTATATTTATTTCATAACTTATTACCATGTTCATTGTATAAAAAAAAAATGTAAATAAAGCTTGATCCAATGGTTTATAAATAAATAATAATGTGTCTGGGGCTTACTGCTGGAAGTGCTGGAATAATGGGACTCATTAGTCCTAATCGGGCAGAATAAATTAGGCGATATTATTATTATTCTTCTCTTTATTTCCTTTGTTGATTTGTTATTGCTTGTTATAGGATTGACCAAGTAGCGAAATTCATTTACCTGGTGTATTTCTTCATTATTTATTATTATTACTAACAATGATATATTTAATCCTATTTAATATTGACCCTGAATAGAAGTGTCTTCCCAGACGGAAGTGAAAGGATGAGTATTGGGTTCTTATCTATAAATAAGACAATATATAAATAAGTACATAGAAGAGTAATAGGTACTTATCTATAAATAAGACAATATATAAATAAGAACATACATAAATACAGTGTACATAATATAATATGTATATTGGCAAATTTAAATTCAAAATATAACAGCAACCAGAATGGCCTTGACGGGTTTGTTGAAGAAGTTAAGCGGTAGTAAACTTAATTATGTACCATGGCTAAATACCTGAGGAAATTGGTTTACCTCTGGGTCCTATACATAGGTACATAATAATTACATACGAGTATAGTGTCCGTAAATAGTGTCCGTAATGGTCCGTATTGTTGGTGTAGGTTCCAAAATATTGTGTATGCATTTTATTTTATTATTTCGCAAGCATTTTGCTTTTTACAAAAAAAAAAAAAAAATCACTTTTTCTCAACCCATCCTTCTTAAACTTGTCGACTCGTCCTTCAAACGCCTTCTATGGATTATTAAATACAAGCAGGCTGTCGCCCGCTTTGCGGGCCGAGGCATGGCCGTGAAAGCAAAAAATCCTTTTTCGCCAATGGCAGGTGTTGTAGTGGGAATTTCGAAAAATCCCGTCTTATTGCACATCTAGACTATAAGACAAAGCTACCTACCAAATTTCAGCTTCCTAGGACTTACGGTTTGGGCTGTAGAGCGATGATCAGTCAGTGGTCAGTGGTCAGTGGTCAGTGAGTGTCTTTGACATTTATATATAGAGATATTATTAAATAATTCATTTATGCTATGGTTGCATATAATTATATGTATATAAAATCTTTTATTAAAAAATAATCCGTTTGTGTAGGTGTGTGTTTTGTATGTAATTATGTTAGGTGTGTCTGGTTTTTAATTTGGATTTAAGGTCGCTTTCAACTGCATGGTCATATCACGACGGGGGTGTTACCCTGCATTCGCAGGAAACTCACAAAGGTATTACCGACATTACCCTCTACCAAACTGGGTTGGGTCGGAATGCCAGCATCACGAAGTCTTCATCTCGATAGACGTTGCTTAACTTCGGTAACCCTACGAGAACCGGTGGATTGAACGCGCCATCAGCACTGGAGTAAAGTTTGTTTATCCATCCAAGTATAACTGGAGAATCACAATTCCAATTATTGAGCTCATTTTTTTAAATTTGTTCTCGTTGGATCACTGAAGTTAAGCAACGTCCATCGAGGTGAGGAATTCGTGATGCTGGCATTCCAACCCAACCCAGGCTGGGTGAGGTTAATATGGATGGGTAGCAGGTTTGTGAGTTTCCTGCGAATGGAGGGTAACATCCCCGTCGTGATATGACCATGTAGTTGAAAGCGACGTTAAATAAAAATTAAAATAAAAGTTAAAGCACTTCGCTTTCAAGTACAGGACATATCACGACGGGGATGATACCCACCATTTGCTGGGCAAAGGATGGAAATACTCAAATTAACTTTAACCAGCCTGAGTAGGGGAGAAAAAACAGCAAAATGAGCGTTGTCATGATGACCAAGGATGGATTCAAAACCAGAACTGTCACCAATCCATGTCTTCACCACCCTGGACGTTGCTTAACTTCAGTGATCGGATTACACAGGATACCTACTTACTACCTTTGTGACATATTTGGTCAAAATAAAAACACGATTATTTATATCGAGTACAAACTAATTATTTTACAAATCATTTGATAACCACAGGCCATTTTGGGATGCGGTAGTTCCAAATTTATAACTATGCGGTAGTAAGGGTTTAGTCAAGGTTTATTTTCATAGGTATACGAGTATGTTGTATCAGATCTATAATAATTCATTGGTTGACCAACAATTAATTGAGGAGTTTGAATTCAATAATGATTTATAATAATGTTGCCAAATGAAATACCATTGCTTTGAGATAGTTAGTTCGGTATTTTAGTTTAATATCAAATAAGAAATATGCAGCGACTTTATATTTTGGCTAATTGCCTGAGGTAATTTATCTGACAAACAAAAATGTAATATCGGTTGAGGAAACATTATTATTTCCTCTATTTGTTAATAGTTTTTATATAGATACATAAAATGACATCACATCCGGTAGCTAACACCTAAAGAAGTTACCGAAATCATTTCTAAAAGAATCTTAAGCTATATTAATAGCTTTGATCTCTTTCAGAGTTACAGGGGCAAGTCACAAAAGATCTATTTAAGGTTGAAGTGACATAGAGCTTTCGTAGCCGATAGCCCTACTTATACCAATACCAACACAGTGTTTTATTCTTTAACTAGCTGTTTTCCCGTACTCCGTGGCATGAACTTTAAATTCAAAGCATGACCGTCATACACACCTAGATTCCACAGTGATTTTTGTAATTTTCTCAGGGAGCTTGAACTAGTTTTGCTTTCTGTTACAGATAACAGACATTTCCTTAAATAGCTACGCCGCCGCCGTCAGTTTACTCGGACCAGTGTATTTCACTGGAAGCATCATAGCTCAGTGGTAAAGGCGACACTCCAGAGGTCGCGGGTTCGAAACCCAGCCGGGACATGACAAGTTTTGTTCGTACCTATTTGTTTTATTTTTATTTTTGGACATTTTTTTAAATGTCTTCTTATGAAGATTTGGAGATTAAATTTAAGTGTTTAAGCTATTGATGAATATTTAGACTATGGTTACATGACGATATAGGCCAGAGGTCGCGGGTTCGAAACCCAGCCGGGACATGACAAGTTTTGTTCGTATTTGTTTTATTTTTATTTTTGGACATTTTTTTAAATGTCTTCTTATGAAGATTTGGACATTAAATTTAAGTGTTTAAGCTATTGATGAATATTTAGACTATATATGGTTACATGACGATATAGGCCATGGTTAGGTGAAAACCCGTGATTCAATTATGTTTAGATGAGCGCGCGATTAGCTCAGTGGTTAAGCACTCGCTTGCCATGCGGAAGGTCCCGGGTTCGATCCCCCGTGCCGACAAAAATTTGTATTCTTAATTTGGTTACAATTGTTTGTAAGGGATACCTTCCGGTGCGCTCGTGTTGACCCAGCACCTAATTGGGAAGTATTGTGTCACTTCTCGCCCATCGGAGGGGAGGCATACTACGGGATGGGTAGGCTACAACACAGACCACAAGCGTCTACAGTAGCTCCTGTTTCATGGCTACGAAATAAAAACGGCTGTGAAACACTCATCTTTAAAAAAAAAAAAAAAAATTCATTTTCGTGTCAAGACCATCTGTCTCATAAATTAACAAACGAAGAGCTCTTTTATTAATTAAAATCAATTATAGTTGGGTAGATTCATATCTATTATGTATTTTACTATATTAGTGAAGAATAATACGCAGCATCAATTCTCACGCTTTTGTGGCTAAATAGTTCAGGGATGAACTTCTTATTATCTCTTAAGTCAGTCTTAACTCTTAACATCGCGGTTGTTTTACCAACATAGGCTCATGAAGTATGAACAATTATTCTTGTCCATGTTAATGTAGGTATCCTTGTATTAGAACATGATGTAGCTACATTTACATGATATATACCTAGATTTATGTATATGTTGTATGGATAAGTATATTGTAATGTATGATCGTGTAAACAATGGGTTTATCACCACCCTTGATCGAGTTGTACACGCATACAGGGGCGGCCAGTGAGAAAATAATTCGGGGGTGCTGCCACATAAGTCGGACTAAAATGACATCTATAGAGTCGCCCTTTCAGTATCTAAAGAGTTTCAGTTTGTTTACCATGCAAATCATAATAATTATGCATTAATTAATCTAGAAATGTGTGATAATTTTCACAATTATGTCAGAGTGACAGCCGCCAAAGGCTTCACCTCCATGGGACCCAACCCTTGCGCGGACTTTGGAGGCTGCAGCGACATCTGCCTGCTTGCAGGCAAAACTCATGTATGTTCCTGTCCTATTTTCATTGTGTACGAGCTAGGACTTGAGAAAATTCTCTTTTTCTTTTATGTCTGGGATTGCTGATGCAGTTCCGCAGCTTCTTAGCACCGCCCGCGCCTATAAGCATGCATTGTAAATCCAGGCGAGGACTACATCCATGATACTTTAGCACTTAAAAGTAGGTAGGTATGTGTTACCATTATTTATGTTGTTATAATAATATATTTCTCTTGTTTTTATCCCATATTAGCTTAGTGTTATTTTATTATAGTAGTGCTTTATTTAGACTGTTTTGCGCTGACAGTCTAAATAAAGCACTATACTTATGTTGCTATTGGTTTTGGCATTGTTCAACCTCATGGTTGAGGTTGGTAGGGTGGTGAACGTTTTTTCAGTCACGAAATATAATGAGCTTTTAACAGTAAGTTATTGTTAGGTGAAGATTTAGACGATAGTTCGATGAAAACTTAGATTGTAGTTTTATGAAGTTTTCGACTGTGACCAACCTCTGTTATCTTGATCGATAAGTCGCCGGACTTGTAACCTGGAGGTCGGTGGTTCAAGTCCGGGTTTCAGCGTAGATTTAGTAAAGCTAGTTTGAGTAGTTGTGATATCACGAAAGTGATTAACAGTAATATTTTTTTTCTTCAAAATACTCAATTCATAATATATTTTACATTAAATGGTAAGTACAAAAAAGAGATAATGTAATAACTTGAAAAAAGAAAATGAGTTACTGTGATGCCTGTGACCTCTAGGTGTGAGGTTGTGCTGCATACCATGTAATAACTTTTTTTTAAACCTAAATTTAAGAATAAAAATATTTCTACCACATCAATTTGAGGTGTGATTAAACATACTACACAATTACCTTTACACTCGACATGGAAGGAGCCCTCAACTCTAGTTCTGGGCGTCCAATGGGTTCAATACCCGTAT
Organism: Bactericera cockerelli; assembly: GCA_024516035.1. Lineage (NCBI taxonomy): Eukaryota > Metazoa > Arthropoda > Insecta > Hemiptera > Triozidae > Bactericera > Bactericera cockerelli. The sequence continues at coordinate 10,841,771 of CM044964.1, forward strand.
CAATCCTTCCACCACCATAATATTACACATGGACACGGAAAGAAGAAGAAGAATAACTTTTTTTTTATAACTAAGACTTTAATGAGCTTTTAGATGGGGAGCAGTGTTCTGGACGAGCAAGGGAGGAGTGTATTACACTGTATACAGTGTATACCTGCCTGCGCGCGGATTTTGATTTTAAACCCCACATCGGAAATGTAGGTATACCTTTTTTTTTAAAGTTATCATATTTGTGTTGATCACTTTCGTGATGTCACAACTACTCAAACTCGCTTTACTAAATTTACGCTGAAACCCGGACATGAACCACCGACCTCCAGGTTACAAGTCCGCCGCCTTATCGATCAAGCTACTGAGGTCGGTAGAAATGTATACCTACGCCAGAGGACACCCTGTATATGTATAGTTATCGCAGGTGAATGCACGCTCCGGTGAACGGTTGTCTAGCTTTGGTACCACAGCACCTTATAATCTTGGGGATTACCAGCCGTAGAGACCTTGACACAGTAAGAAGACAAAGTACTGCATCTCTGCCAAGAATACCACTGAACTCACGTTATGTTAGCAAAAGCGTGAAAATAAAAATAAATAACAAATTAAATATATAAAAATAATTTACATAAATCATTTTTATTACATGTACCTATCCCGGTAGCTCAGTGGTCAACTCGTCTGTCCCGGTAGCTCAGTGGTAAAGGCAGCACTCTGTGAATCCAAAGATTCCTGAGGTCGCGGGTTCGAAACCCAGCCGGGACATGACAAGTTATCCTCCCACTTGGGGCTTTTACCACATAATAATGAGTCTTGGGCTTACTGCTGGATTAATGGGACTTTAATAATCCTGATCGCGGGCAGTATACATAACGCGATATTATTATTATAAATACGAGCGAACATTGCGAAGTAATTTAAACTGTAAATATAATTAAAGGTAATCATTTCTTTATGAAGCTTGAATCCTAGTTCATCCTAGAGATGGAGATTCGCAAGATAATCACTCAATCAGTTATTTAATAATATATAGGTATAACAACATAAAAGAACAGAATATCATACACTGCCAATAATGGACACAATACTTCCTCGTGCAAAATTTTGAATTATTATTATCGCTAAAATCAGAGATTTTTTACTGACTCACTTTTTTCCATTACCGTTTTTCCTAGAATACCGTTTTTCCTACTTTCGAGGTTCTACAAAAAATTCTGTGTTGGCAAGTCGTAGACCTTATGTTTTTGACTTTTTTGTCCAAAATTTTGGATTTTCTTTAATATCAGAGCTCAATCAATATTTATTAAAAATTAAATATAATTTCACCATGTGAAACGCTAATTCACATGTACATACAAAATTTCATCAAAATCGGCTGTAATATTCATGAGATATAAGCGTTTAAGTAAAAAGTTAGTTGTCAGGTGCATGGTATCAATAAGAACCGCTAGTGCAAAGTTGATGTATTAAAAATGGGACCATCTACAATACGTCTCCTATATGTGTACAATTTTTTTCGAAATCCGTTCAGTGGTTTCTGAGATTTGCGCGTTACAACAGACCGACAGACAGACAGACCAACAGACAAAACCAACGTTGCTCAGGAGGTTATGAAACGTCCAAGGAAAATTGAAATCAGAGCAAAAAAATATTATTATTTTTACAAAAACGAACACAATTCTTCCGATTTCTAATATTAGACGTTTCTCGGAAGTAATACATACCTCTATTACATAAAATATCAAGATAAATCTAACGGTCCGCGGGTGTAATGAGCATAGGTTTTCTTTCCATACCTATCATTAGCTTAACTATCAGTCATTACATCATACCTATGTAACTCTGAGTTATTATTTTTACAAATGATAATATTGGTTATCTATTATTACTTTTATTATTCTTTTTATCATGTTTTCTTTATTTACGCATACAAAGGTAAATCTGATTCTACATCGAAAGAGCAGCAAATAGATAAAGTTTTATTATTCTATTATTATATCTACTTAGATCTTCTAGAATTTACATATTTTATATGTATTTTATATGTTGATGGAGGGTAGGTATAAATAGTATTTATTTCTAAGAGAGCAATCATAATAAGAATATTGCGGTAACATCTTATTTATACTCCCCTTTTATGAGTCATGACTATATAAATAAATTCGTGTTATTATATATAATATCACAATGATCACCAACCTCAGTAGCTGCATCGATAAGGCGGTGGACTTGTAACCTGGAGGTCAATGGTTCAAGTCCCAAGCTAAGCAAATATTTAGCAAATAGAACTTTATACTATGTATCACAATTTTAAGCTCAGAATAATAGGACCTCTTTCTTTTCCTTGAATATCCCAATATCTTATTTTTGCCCATAATTCCACCACTGGTTGCTGCTCACATTAAAGCAGCTACTCACATTAAAGTTAAGAAAAATGAGTTTTCTTCCCAAGGCATGAGTGGACCCCAGACATCCAAGAACAGAGCAGAAAAATCCTGCTCCGCTGGGCATCGAACCCAGGTCATCGTGCGTGCAAGCCTAGTGGACTACCCACTCTTCCATGGTGTAGTATCAATTCTTCTTTTACTCTGTCTTATCCCGCTCAAGCAGGGTCGACGTTGTTCAACCTCATGGTTGAGGTTGATTGGTTTTGGCACATTTTTTTACGGCTGGATGCCCTTCCTAACGCCAACGATTCTATTTGATTTAACGTCCTGGATTAGGACGGGGGTTTTACCCTCCATTCGCTGGGAATCGTACCAGCTACCCACATTAACCTCACCCAGCCTGGGTAGGGCCGGAAATGGCAGCCTCACGTGTTTGGATGGAACAGAATTTTCTTCGAAAAGTCTGCCCCAGCCGTGAGTTGAACTCGGGAACTCTGGACTACGGGCAGTAGTCACAACCATTACGCCACGGAGGCTGCATGGTGTAGTACCAATGATTTCCATTATTTCAGCAGTAAGCCCAATTATTATGAGGTCGAAATCCCACATGGGAGGATAACATGACTGTCATGTCTTTTGGCTGGGTTTCGAACACGCGACCTCTAGCTCTAGCTTCCGGGACAGATCATATTAGAAATCGTAACCATAATAATTGATCATTTGAAATTATGAGTATTATTTGTATAACTAAATAATTATGTGACTCTTGTTCATTGTAACATTGACTTTTTAAGACGACAAGATACATACAAACTATATTTACCGTGACATAAGCAAAGCACTGTAGTTTCTGGGAGGCGTTCTCCCGCGAAACGACCGTTTCGCTTCATAAGACAATTAGTTATAAAGAAAAAACTAAATTAATGTCTAAAACAATAACCTAATTATAAAGATATAAAAACAGTTTTCGTAACAAGAAAATGCGGGCGATAAAAAAGAAAAGAAAAATACATTATATTTTTTTTAATAATGCCCTAACTAAAAGGCAGGGTCATTGTCCATGGCACTTTCTTCCACCCAACCCTTATGGAGAGATCATAATACAGTAAAATCTCTTCTACGGGGACTAACAATTTGTGGTATAGGTATTTTTTTTGTCTGTCAGTCTGGCTGGGGAACTATAAACAGGGAGTAGACCAGCAGTCTGGTTGAGGGACTATAAACAGGGAGTAGACCAGCATTGGCTTGGTTCTGGGGGCCCTTGTCAATTATTAGCCTCCTTCTAAAGACAGTTTTAGAAGTGCTGAGTCATTCCTCCACTGTCTTGCTACCATCGTTCACGATGACGCCACCCTATGATGATTATTTTTTTGGCCTGACATGGCTAGCACCCTATCTGTTTGACCTCCTCTCCCGGTGAAACTAATACAATATGGCAATCATAATTTTCATGATTGGATTTATGCAACACGAATCATGCACAATACACACAGCAGTATGCCGAACAGTTCTAAGGTTGAAAAGTTAATGACTGAAACCCCGTTGTATTAAAATTATATCTACAGGGTGATTCACATCAGAGTGTTACATAGTTTTGTGTTAGTAGTGGAGGTGGTTAAGGCGCTAGTCTGAGTTGGGTGGAAGAGATTGCCACAGGCAATAGCCCCGCCCTTTAGGTAGGACATTAGTGTTATGAAAAGACTTTTAGGTTATCATGTTATTTGTGTTTATCTCAAGAGGCATGTCACAATTATTCAAATCCGCCTTACTAAATCATCCGAGCTTGGAAATCGAACCACCAACCTCCAGGTTACGTGTCCACTGCATCGTTAACCGGCCTCAGTGGCTTAATCGATAAGGCGGCGGACTTGTAACCGGAGCGGAGGTCGGTGGTTCAAGTCCCAAGTTCAGCATATAGTAATGCGAGTTTGAGTAATTGTGATATCACATCATGTAATATTATGACTAGTGTTAATTTATCGATCGAGCTAAAAAGATGATCAATAAAAGTAGTTTATTGATTATCTTTCTGTATTATCTTTTTGTATTTTTAACATACATGTTTACATGTGAGGCTGGCATTTCCGGCCCTACCCAGGCTGGGTAAGGCTAATGTGGGTAGCTAGTACGATTCCCAGCGAATGGAGGGTAAAACTCCCGTCCTAATCCCGGACGTTAAATCAAATAGAATCGTTGCCGTTAGGAAGGCCATCCAGCCGTAAAAAATGTGCCAAAACCAACCAACCTCAACCATGAGGTTGAACAACGTCAACCCTGCTTAAGCGGGATAAGACAGAGCAAAAGAATCAGATCTTAGGAGCAAGGACTCTGATTGTTAAGTCTCCTCTGTAAATAAATATCATTAAAAAAAAAGAAAAAAAGAAGAAGATCTTTCTGTATTTTTAAAACTAATCTTACCTTGCTTGTGGTACACAAAAACTGAAGGACCCGATCCATTTTTATTATGCAGGGATTTCAATGGCAAGAACGTCAAAAATGTCAATCACTTCAAAGTAGAATCACAATAATTGAGATCAGTACATTTATGAAAAATCAACCGCGCGATTCCATAAAAAAACTCAAAATCTATCCCCAGCACTAAATCACTATAAAATGAATAACTTCAAAGCCGAGGTACAAAGTGTCAAATCTGTTTATAAATTTGATATATTTTTTGCAATAAAAGTCAAAAATATTTCAAAAATTTGTAGCACATGAGATAAATACTTACAGAAACAGGTCTGTCACTATGTCAGATTTGAACAGGAAAAAATACTGAAACAATCTTTTAAAAATATATATTTATATGTGAAAACCCACGTACAATAATTAAATTTATTTAGAATTAAGACCGATTTAAAATCAAACCAATTATTATTATTTATTATTAAATGTATTGCAAATAAAAGTTCAACATTGGATCATTAGAAAAAAAAGGGGATATCGAAGTACCTACACATAAAAAATAACAGATCTTGGAAAGTTTAATAAAAAATAAAACATTTATTCACCGAACTCAATGAAATACCAATTTAAGTTCAGTCCAAATTAAGAAAATTAGGTGCCACACTTAAAGACTTATTTTTCGCACGACCTTAAAAAGGTAGTTCGAAAAATTACAGAACAATGAAAGAGTGTCGATATGTTGCCAAGTCGATTACATTAATGGTTTGTCGACAGAATCAACAGACCTGCAGGTGTCCTCGAGTGAGAATCAGCGAAAAGTAAAACCTCAGTAGAAAGGTGATTCAATGCCATTAATTCATTACACATTATAAACTTGGGGAGATCTAATGGAAGAACAGGAAGTGAGAAATCCGATCTTCTACAGTAATGGAAAAGTCGCTTGTAGAGATAAGAGATAAATGATGGAATTGCAATTGCAAACAAAAAGAAACAAAAAACTAATTGCACGAAAGAAAGAGGCAAAAAAACACACACCCCCACAGTCCTCACAGACAACCACAAGAAATTACAATGTTCATAAGGTTATAATTATAATAATAATAACTCTTTATTGACAAGAATAATATTGACAAAGGGCGTGATTATTGCCTGAGGCAATCTCTGCCATCAAACGTAAAAGCCTTTTACGTTTACATATAAGGTTATACAATACGTAAAAGCCAGCGTTCATGACGCATTGAATACACCAAATATTATTCTGTCTCTGAAGTAAAGCAACGTCTAGCAAGGTTAGAACTTGGAAGGGATGCTATTTGGTTTCGAACCATCGCGTCGTGAAGCTGGCTATTTCCGGCCCAACACGGGCTGAGTGAGGTTGAAATCGTCACCCGTGTCTCTGGTTCTAAAGACAAGGGATCAACGAGCGAGAATTTTCCAAACACCAAGTTTGGGAACGAGTAGTGTTGTTGGGAGTTAAGAAGTAATGTTGTAGAAATTATAGCAATTGAAAATCTGGCACTTAGAAAAAGTTATGTCTGAACAAACCAGATCAAACTTTATTTATATAAAAAAGAAGCTTTATCTAGATTAATAACCAAAGGGTATACCTACTCCGGTTTGTGAAGAAAAATAAAATCATATATATTATGTATAGTTTACAATATGCTATAATCACCTACAAAGAATAGTTAGTGTAGGTATTAATAAAAGACGAAATTGTATGAGCACTCGGTGGTATACGGTTCAATATCGCTAGCCGATGAACTTTTCAACTTTAGCGTTCGGAAGAATCAAATCGACTAAAGATCAGTGATCAGCAAAGTGCTTTTCAATCTCAAGGATAACTGAAGAGCGATACTGGCCAACACGCCCCCCTCTCAGAAGACAGGGTAATGTAGAAAGAAACATTGTATGATAAATATGAATGTAATAATTACAAAATAATAAATAAATTATAATTATGTAGTCTGTAGTACCTACCTGGTAATGAGTGGAAGTTCAGTTTAGAAGTAGTGAGTTAGTAAATACCTACATTGTCCTAAATGTATTAGTAGTAGTAGAAGTCTGTGATATTAATATTGGAGGTAGATTTGCTAAATGAAATAGCCATAAGTTACAAGTAAACCCTGAAGTAATGCCACTCGGCGGTTCTAGAGTATTCAGCTAACAAAATACGTAAGGTGTTTTTGGATGGTAAAAAACCTTCTCGCTGGCTCATAGAAATATAAAAATAAAACAAAAAATAATACAAGTACATAGAAGTAAATAATAGTAGAAAGCTACTCTGCCTTAGACTTTACTAAGTCCAGCTGAGAAAGAAGAAAGGTTGTGTGAGTTCAGCTAGCGACCTAACCACTCAAAAAAGACTAATGTGAGCTGCGAAGACTTATATCATTAAGGGCGGAATTAATATACAAATTCTACATCACAAGTCATTGCTAAGCGTCAGTTTTCCTTATCTTACACAGTCCTATGTTTTCTATTATCCTTACCCTCTAATTGTTATTTTACTTACATTGTATCTATACTCAAATAAATAAAGAGGTGCTTTGTCATAATGTTGGCATAATGGGACTACCTGTCTTGCGCTGACAGTCTAAATAAAGCACTTATACGCAATCTGTGACTTAGCGTTACAGAGGTATTACAAAAACGTCTATTAATTCCGCCCTTAGTCTCAGAATGGACTGGCAATGAACTTGAACTGAACAACTGAATACATGTACCTACCTACATGATTATTCAACAACAGAATACATCTAACGACAATGATTTAACAGTTGCAATATAGAATATTTTAACTCATAACCAAGAGGAATACATCTAATGACAATGATTTAACAGTTGCAATATAGAATATTTTAACCCTATCATAACCATCAGGAGGAATACATCTAACGACAATGATTTAACAGTTAGCGAAACCTGGAACCCAATAACAAAGAAAGGAAAATCTTAGAGTAAGTAACTCAGAGAGCCATTGAAAGAAGAACGAATAATACTAATCCAAGGATCATACTTATAAGAAATATAAATGAAAAACAAAGGTAAAATATGTTGTTGAACATATCAATATTATATGAGAGCAAGAAGAGATGGACGAGGGCATATTAATAATGATCTTTATTATTTCAGTAAAAAATAACTTTTTCGTGTTCCCTTGAAGTACTGGTGTACTTTTCGGAAAAGACGGATGGGAGGATAACAGATGGTCAAACATAAAATCTGAGTGGTATCCGAAAGACAAAAAGAGAAGAAGAGGAAATAATTCTTATTAGCTCTGCATCATTTGAATTTCCTCTTCTTCCTTTAATTTATCTTAAAAATATTAGATATAAGTGTCTAGATTTAAGAACTTTGTATACCTACATGTAAAGCATATTATATACAAATAAATAAATTACAAATTACAAAACCAGCCACGAGATGGGTGGACCCAAGTACAAGAACAGTTGAAGATCTATGGACTTGGACAATATTAATAGAGAGGGTTGACATCTTTGTCATGTTCAACACTGCGTTGCCAAGACAGATCCATTATGTTGATGAAGGTTTAGAGAAAATTGTAGCCGTGTTTTTCTTTTGGGAAAAAAATCCAGGTTCGGTATTGCCAAATATTTCCATTTTCTTCCAAGTTTAGCTTCCCCACTATTCGTGAAAGAAAAATGCGTTTCGGTATCTACATTTAAAGATAAACAATGGACTTAACCTATAAAAGACATGGAAGCACGAATTTTATAAATCCATTTTGGTTAACCTAACTGGAAGAAGATTTTCCAAAAGAAAAATGACTTTCTTCCAGTTTGTTCATTTTATTCCACTTTCTTTAGAAAGAAAAATACGGCTCATATTTGCAAGCATGCGAGGTATTGCTAGATCCACATTATGGGTGCACCTAGGAATTTCAGCTTTAAAGCTTCGCGTGCTCAGTCCTAAGCTAAGCTTGGACTTGGAGTGTTTCAGGAGTGGGGCAGGCTTAATTTTGGCGTCCGTATCAATACGGGGGGCTGTCTGCCTCACGATTTGGATATGTCTGGAGACTTCCCCTGACGCTTTCTGCGGCCGGGGTTGATGAAGGTAAGAGGTCTTTCGGCTACTACAGTTACCTATAACCAATATTTCCATTTCAATATTACCAGCATAACTTGAACCTTTACTAGGTCTTTTCCAACCAATCATCCTAATTCAAAACTATTTACTATACCTACGCAAACTTGTACCTGAATACCAACCATTCCGGTAATGAAAAACGTCATAAAAAATGCAAATACCTTCACTTGCAGTAGTTGCATTATTTATAATGACGTTTTCTTTACTTAAAAATAAACTGCATTAGTACAGGGTGTAACAAGTTGAGTTTTTGTTTGCATGTAATTCTTTATTTTGTTATTTCAAGAACAAATGCTTTATTATAATAACCAATCTCAGTAGCTTGGTCAATAAGGCGGCGGACTTGTAACATAGAAGTCGGTGGTTCAAGTCCCAAGTGAAGGAAAAAATTAATAAAGCGAGTTTGAGTATCAATTGTGATATTACGATTGTGATTACCCGACAACTAAAGTACATAGCCGGAAAAATTCCGACTCCCCCGACATTCGAACCCGGGTCACCTGCAGTGCAAGCAAAGCATGCTAACGCTTTTTTTTATTTTTTGAGTAGGGGAAAGGTTATGCTGAAAAGTGTGGGACTCAGACATGGACCGCCCGCTATCCATGGCTGTCTACCCTAACTAAAACCCACGGTTCCTCATCAAAAGGGTTGGGTGGATGAGATTGCCACAGGCAATAACCCCGCCCTTTAGGTAGGACATTATTGTTATTTTCTTTTCTTTTTTACTTATTTATTTTGTCATTTGTTTGTTCTTTTTTCTTCTTTCTTTGCTTAATTTTATACTGTTGCCTGTTTGTCCTCCTAATAAAGCTCAAAAAAAAAAAAAAAAAAAAAAAAAAATACGAAACCATACCGTTGTGGGACTGTTCACGCCAGGCCAAAGTGACTACTTCGCGCGCCACCCTGTATATTAATTGCATTTACTCAGAGCTCAGAGCTAAGCCTCATCAGAATGAACTTCGCGTAATGCTTTACCACGTAAGTATACAGATTTACGATATTTTAAACGGTCTTGAATTTATTGGTTCTTTGGTTGGAAAATGCTCTCTGACTCACCCGAAGATTAATGCATTGGAAAATTGGAATTGATCAGAGTGATAATTCTGGAATTTCCTGGGTTTTCCTGGGACGTGGACTTCTTGGATGGGTTTAAAGGTTTTCAGTGGAATTCTCAAAGTCACCCAACTGATGATAAATGCATTGGAAATATTGCAATCACTGGCGTAGGTACCTATAAATTTCCGGAGGTATTCATGGTTAAAAACCCGGGTAGGAAGGTATACCTATACACTATACAATAATTATACATTCTTCCCTTATATGCTACCCCCGCCCCCCCCCCCCCCCATTAGATTTAATTTATATATAACATATTCTTTTATATACAACAACGAACCCAATACTTCCGATTTCTGATATTAAAAATTTCTCGGAAGTAAAAATCCTACCAGGTGTATCTCTCCGTTTTCAATCGTTCTAATTTTCTGTCTTGAGCATAAGTGGTTGGCCTTTTGGGGACTTTTTTTCAGTTATTAGGATCCTAGCGGAGACAGTGTCAACATTTCAAGTGATTTCGCCCCTGCTTAGCTACATCATCGTTCAACTTCTCCCTCTAGTGAAGCATTGATACATGGAAATTATGGAAAACTCTTTCGATAAGTTTTCTTTTGGTTGTGTGCCCAATGCTGATGCCAAATACTGAAATCCACGTCAATACAGAACTTCATACCTGATGACTTGCTAGCTTACAGAATTTCCCGGTTTTCCCAGGGTGCAGGTGGATACCCAGTGTCTACTTCACGGATTGGGTTTACATTTCTCGGAAATTTTGAATAAATAAATAAAACAATGGTTTGAAAGAAAAGTTGGGAATTCTGGAGATTATCATGTGCTATGGGTATTTCCATGACTTGAATATTACTTTCATCAATCATGTTAATGAAATTTATTGATTTATTATTCTAATTTTTCATTTACATAATTATTTTTCTATTTAATGGTGCATGGATATTATGGGTATTACGAGTACCTACTCAGGTATATAGTAACGGAAATGATGTGTATTTCCAGGCTTAGCTTAAAATTTTTGCTTTCAGATAAATGGTGTGGAACAATTGATTAAAGAGCTCTGTGGTAACATTCTAATTAATGTGTGAAAATAAGCCTACGATCACTGAAATTATGCAACATTTAGTGAGTCTAAGAATTGGTGGGTGACCACTCAAATTTGAACTTTTGTTATGTCAGCTATTCTCAGGCCAATTCAGGCCGGATGAGGTTATTGTGCATAGCTGATTTGTGATTTTCCACGGAATGTAGGGTAAATACCCGACCCTAATTTTCTGGGCGTTAAAATGACTTTTTATTATACTTTGTATTGATATTTTTGTTTGATTACTAAACAGACCATATAATTATAAGTTACAAAGTCGTTGATAAAAAGCAGTTTATAGACAAAATGTAGCACAATATCTAGATGTACATATTAAAATAACATGGTAAAACAAAATTCAAAACTTACTTGCTCAGCTACAGGAAAAGAAACTCAGCTCCAAATACTCCCGCAATTGAAGCGATAGTCTGGCACAAAACTAGTCGTTAAATGAAGAAAAACAGTAATCTATGGGTATTATCACTGGGAATGTGGAAAAATCTTTAATTACAATGACTAAACAAAAAGCTAAATCAGAATGAATCAGTAAATGTTAATTAATCTAGTATAGTAGTAAAACTTGCCTGTAATATATAAGACCTGTTTGACTGCTGGAGTTAAGGGACTTTTCAGTCTTACTTCGGCAGTATAAACAAGGTATAATATGATAAAGTGTTGTCAAAAATTGAAATTATCTATTGATAGTATTGATGGTAAATGTAGATTTTTACGATTAAAATATTCCTAGCGACGTAGGTACGAAATATTTTTAGGGCCTAAGTTTCAACAATTTTTCTTCTATTTTTGCATGAACCACTGTCGATACGATTCCGAGGTTTAGAAGATATTCTTTGTAACGTATCTATCTATCACTACCGTTCTGGCAAGTGTCACTAAAAATAAATGGTCTGAACTCGGCGCAACCCAGGATGAGATTTGATTGGGACACAAAGCAAGTCAATTGATCAACAAAACCAGAGTTGCACAATGCAAAGCTCCCTGTGGCGTCATCCTGACGTCCTGGGGAAGCAAACAATAGAGGAACTATTATTTAGCCTCTAAGAGTCAGAATTCATGCATAAAAAATACAAGGTCTGTCAGGTATTAGGTATTGGTTTGTCAACTGCAGACCTCAATCAGACAGAAGAGTCTTTCCAGGTTTTCGAAATTGTATTATGAAATCATTTAAAAATAATAATGTAAATATCATTTTAAAATAGAGGCCGTAAAATGACCCCTGGTTGTCTATTTGGCTAATGTGGCCCAAGAACTGAACTCTATTGCAAATAATTGAGCTTACTACTGTAGGTTGAACCTACTGTTCAGTCAGACATATAAAATTCAATGACCTAGGATATTCCTTTATTATCATTCAAAATCGTGGAAACTATGCTCAAAATGTCTTTTTGTAGAAATAGATTTTTATTCACTTTTACTTTCCTTATAATATAATAAGAAAAGTATTGTATTTTAAATCAAATTTATATATTTCTAAAAAAGGTTGACTTTATTTAGGTAATACATGAATAAACAATGAAAATGTTTCAGCATTTGAATCAGCAAAATTTGAAAGGACACTTCAAAATTTGATTCTCATTTCAATATCTTCAATAATTTATTTTAGTTTGCTTTAAATTTTGATTCATGTTCGTGACTTCTCATACTGTTCCTGGCTCTTCTAATTTTTCAGCTTCTCTCTACTTGTGTATTCTCTTTAATGTCTTCTGATTTTGGTCATTGTTCTTCAAGTATTTCTCTATTTTTTATACTTTTGGTTTTCAAATTTTCGTTTTTGTTCGTGACTTTTAGCATCCTACCTGTGCTTCTACTTTTGTAGAATCTTGTAGCATTTTCTCTAGGTATGTACTCTCACTTTAGTTTCCCTTAAATTTTGGTAAATTTTAGTATGTTTGCATATATTTTGATTCTTTTTTCTTAATTTAGTATGAATGTATTACCTATACTCGTATGTCTAAATTCTTATATGAAAATAATAAAAATAGTATCGCCTTATTTATACTGCCCCATTAAGACTCTGCAGTCCCATTATATGAAAATAATAATATGCATTCGAGTACGTTTTGATTGGACAATGTTGAGGACTAAAAAAATATTGCTTTGACAGTATGAATCTGTATTTAAAAAAGGGACTACAATGTTGGTTTTTTTCACTATCTCATATGAAATGGTACCCTTTCTCAAGATGAAAAAAAAAAAAATAAAAAAAAAAAAATAGAACATAGGTTTTTAAATGAGATTCTAGTCCGACCTTGATCGATAAGGCGGCGGACTTGTAACCTGGAGGTCGGTGGTTCAAGTCCCGGTTTCAGCGTAGATTTAGTAAAGCGAGTTTGAGTAGTTGTGACATCACGAAAGTGATCAACACAAATATGATAAAAAAAGAAAAATATTCTAGTTTGTAACGAGGACCCAAGCGGTTAATGAAATTGTAATTTGCCGAGCAAATTGAATAGTCATGCTCCCTTGATGAAGAAAATTAAATTACAGGCAGGATTTCTATTCATCAACTAATTACTCGTTTAATCAAACAGTACTGGGTACTGGTATTGTCATAATCAATAATACTGATGGATCAACCAACGATGGACTGATTCAGCTTCATGTGGATTATGTTGAACACACCTCAAGTACTCCAGTTAAGCTCCGTCGAGCATGTTTATCTAGTTAACTCAAAGTGACTACAATGAGATTGTGGAGCTCTAAGATTTTTTATTTATATATTTTTTATTTATACATTAATTGTACAATGTACATACAAATGCTATAAATGGGAAATATTGTGTCACTTTCGCCCATCAGAGGGAAGGCATACTACGGGATGGACAAGCCTGCAACACAGACCACAAGAGTCCACAATAGCTCCTATTTCATGGCTACGAAATAAAAAGGGCTGGTGAAACCACTCATCTTTTAAAAATAATACCTAATAACTAATAATATAACAATATTGATGCTCTGAGGCAACTTGAGAAAAATCAGCCCCTCCTGACAAAATCTGTTATGATGAAGTCCTTTATCTCAACACAACTTTTCATTAAAGTTCTCACGGATCTCCATCATTTTTAGCTTTAAAAATCAACTGGTTTTGCAACTTTGGTTAGTTAGCCAACTTGCAGGATACATTACAAGCTGTGCTTCCTATCACGTTAATTAGTTCAGACTCTTTCTGTAGTTGGTTAATTAATAGTTTAGCTCGAGAGACAAATTACATGAGGGTGGAGAGTTGTTGCGAGAGCTGATTTCTCTCGAAAACTTGTTTATGATGGTGAGGAAGTAAACATACTAATAATAATAAACCGACCTCAGTAGCTTTATTGATAAGGCGACGGACTTGTAACCTGAAGGTCGGTGGTTTTTGGCAAAGCGGGTTTGATTAGTTGTGATATCACAAAAGTGATTGACACAAATACGATAATTTTCTCAAAAAAACTGTAGAGGTTAAATTTTCGCCGAATACAATACTTTCCTTATTATAAGACAAGGAAAGTAAAACAAAAATTAAATATAAACATACTAATAATAATAATGGTCTTTGTTGAAAGACAACCACCAGACGAGGTTAATACTTGAAGAATTTTCTACCACCTAACCCTCAGAGTCTAGGAGGTAGAAAATGTCTTACCACTAAGCCAATTATTCACTAAGTTTATTACATAAATTTGTATTGGCATAAGTAGGGTTGTCGGCTACAAAAGTTCTTTGTCACTGCGACCTTAATAGATCTATTGTTACATGTCCTTGCAACTCTAAAAGAGATCTATCCTTTTAAAGTAGTTTGAGATTGTTTTAGGACTGATTTCATTAACTTCTTTAGGTGTTAGAATCAGGCTTGAGAAGTGTTTCAGTACTGTGTGAAAGAATGCTACACATTCACAGAATGCTCCACATTCACAGAATGCTCAACATTCACATATTGTGTTTTGCTGTCTCTGGGGCCTTGTTAGAGAGACGGTATTTTGAGTCTCCGGCTATGGCCATCTTCTTTGAGGCTACAGTGGCCTTTGAGAAATCCAGCAAGGATTTGTAATTCCTCTTTGCTCAGACAGAACATTTCTGTTGCTCTTTTTGGGCGAGTGAGATATGAACATTTTCGCCTGCCTGTGTCACTTACTTTACTTACTTACTTAGTTTACTTACTTACTTACTTCACTTACTAGGGACACATACTTTACTTACTTACTTCATCCTGCCCCTTCTACCGTAAGTGTAGAGGTTCGAGAAGCTCTTCAGAAATACTCCCACTTTCACAGACTTCAGTGCGTTTATAATGCTTTGAGAAACAGTTGGGGTTTCGGATGCCACCTCTGTACGCTCCGGAGAGCGTATATTTGAGGTTGTTGGCATCTTCTTCCTCTTCTGCTCCTTTAGCTTCTAACACTTATGCTGTGGAGTGGTTTCTTCTGAAAAACATTTGTTGATGCCTTCTTTACTGGAATGTAGCTCTACATCTATTTTCCTGACCCCTTGTGGATTGAGGCCTTGTTTGAGCAGCCATTTGAACTGCTTCCTAGCAGCTCCTGAGCGTTTAATGAAGATCTCATTGATTTGAAGCTTTTCAACAGCTCCTGAAAGGATATTCCTGTCGCTTTTTACGACAGAAAGAACACTCCGTGGTCTTTTTCTTTGCCGAGAGCCACAAAGAATTATTACATGAGTACTGTACTGAATTTATTAAATGAAATAAAATAATTTACTCGATAGTTCAGTTCACTAATAATTTATTCTATAAAATTCCATAATAAAAATATTTATTCAATAGAATAGCCGCCATGATACGTTCGCACTTGCAACTATGTAGTGTTATTTACGACTTAAGACCGCTCCATATCTGACCTTCCCATCAATTATGATTCTTGTAAATATATTATTAAAAAAAACCTACTAGCATTGATCGCTTGATTAATTCAGTCAACCGTTGGCTAATTGCGTTAGTAATTTATTAACATGAAAAGTTGACTGCCTTTTGAAGAAAAAGATAACAATACAAGGAGCTGCGGAACTGCAGCACTTCCCGACGAAAAAGAACAAAAAAAGAGTTTTCTTTTCTTTCTTTCTTTGTGTATGTATGTGTATGTTAGGCCTCGTAAAACTCGAGAACAAGTAGGATTGGGCTGAAATTTTGCATTGTTACCATTGACAGGCTTATTTTTTGCAGTGTAAATCTAATTGCAGTGTAAAACAGGTTTTTAAAAGTTGAGCTTTTTTACACCCAAATCTGACCGCCCTATAGGTCTCTGTAATGAGAATTCTTGGTGAAAAAAAAATATTTTACTGATTGGTATGCTGTGTTCTTCTAGCAATCAGCAAAAATGCTGACAGCATCTTTGTTTTATTGTTATTAAATAAATAAAACATTTGTTACTATCTCTAAACAAAAGGTTTTGTTCCAAATAATTTTCTGTCCCAGGGTCCTAAAAGACAGTGAAAGACTTTTTTCATTATTAGATGAACTTGCGGAAACTAGTATCGACCTATCTGTCCAAAGTACGTGTTTTGGCTTTTCTCAAAATTTGGATCCGTTTTCTAGGTGTTTTGAGTGGCTAATTTTTTTGGCGGACCCTGTATATACATATATGTATTTTTTAAACATAAAATTGACAAATAGTTCTAGTGTACTGTCTAATGTATTTTAAAAAAGAGCAATAAAAATACAGTTTTATGTCTATAAGGTTAACAGATACTTTATTGTTTGAAACACCTTCTGAAACATTACTGAATGACCTTTAATAGCTACATTTAGAATGGTTTTTTTGCTATAATCAAGTCACCAAAAAATTGAGGAAAATTGTTTATATCTTTAAGTGATTAATTCAAAAAGATAGATACTTACTGTAGAAGTGTTGACGCAGAAATTTTGAGATGTTCTTGGAGACGCAGGGATTTTGAGATGTTTCTATAGACGCAGGAATTTTGAGATGTTTCTGTAGACGCAGGAATTTTGAGATGTTTCTATAGACGCAGGAATTTTGAGATGTTTCTATAGACGCAGGAATTTTGAGATGTTTCTGTAGACGCAGGAATTTTGAGATGTTTCTATAGACGCAGGAATTTTGAGATGTTTCTGTAGACGCAGGGATTTTGAGATGTTTCTATAGACGCAGGAATTTTGAGATGTTTCTGTAGACGCAGGAATTTTGAGATGTTTCTATAGACGCAGGAATTTTGAGATGTTTCTATAGACGCAGGAATTTTGAGATGTTTCTGTAGACGCAGGAATTTTGAGATGTTTCTATAGACGCAGGAATTTTGAGATGTTTCTGTAGACGCAGGGATTTTGAGATGTTTCTATAGACGCAGGAATTTTGAGATGTTTCTGTAGACGCAGGAATTTTGAGATGTTTCTATAGACGCAGGAATTTTGAGATGTTTCTATAGACGCAGGAATTTTGAGATGTTTCTGTAGACGCAGGAATTTTGAGATGTTTCTATAGACGCAGGAATTTTGAGATGTTTCTGTAGACGCAGGGATTTTGAGATGTTTCTATAGACGCAGGAATTTTGAGATGTTTCTGTAGACGCAGGAATTTTGAGATGTTTCTGTAGACGCAGCAATTTTGAAATAAATTTGGAGGAAACGAAGAATTTGTAGAAGATGATGAATTTTAATTTTTTGGAGAAGACGAAGAATTTGGATTTTTTTGTAGATGACGTTGAATTTGCAGAAGACGAAGAATTTGTAGAAGACGATGAATTTGGTTTTTTTTTGCAGAGGACGAAGAATTTTCAGAAGACGAAGAATTTGTAGAGGACGTTGAATTTGGATTTTATTTTCAGAGGACTAAGAATTTGCAGAAGACGATGAATTTGGATTTTTTGGAGATGACGTTGAATTTGGATTTTTTGTAGAAGACATTGAATTTGCAGAAAACGAAGAATTTGCAGAAGACGAAGAATTTGTAGAAGACGATGAATTTGGATTTTTTGGAGATGACGTTGAATTTGGATTTTTTGTAGAAGACATTGAATTTGCAGAAGACGAAGAATTTGTAGAAGACGATGAATTTGGTTTTTTTTGCAGAGGACGAAGAATTTTCAGAAGACGAAGAATTTGTAGAGGACGTTGAATTTGGATTTTATATTCAGAGGACTAAGAATTTGCAGAAGACGATGAATTTGGATTTTTTGGAGATGACGTTGAATTTGGATTTTTTGTAGAAGACATTGAATTTGCAGAAAACGAAGAATTTGCAGAAGACGAAGAATTTGTAGAAGACGATGAATTTGGATTTTTTGGAGATGACGTTGAAGTTGGATTTTTTGTAGAAGACATTGAATTTGCAGAAAACGAAGAATTTGTAGAAGACGATGAATTTGGAATTAATTTTCAGAGAACGGAGAATTTGTAGAAGACGATGAATTTGTTTTTTTTTTTTTAAAGATGACGTTGAATTTGCAGAAGACGAAAAATTTGTAGAAGACGATGAATTTGGTTTTTTTTTGTAGATGACGTTGAATTTGCAGAAGACGAAGAATTTGTAGAAGGCGATGAATTTGGATTTTATTTTGAGAGGACGAAGAATTTGTAGAAGACGATTAATTTGGTTTTTTTTGTAGATGACGTTGAATTTGCAGAAGACGAAGAATTTGTAGAAGACGATGAATTTGGAATTAATTTTCAGAGAACGGAGAATTTGTAGAAGACGATGAATTTGGTTTTTTTTTGTAGATGACGTTGAATTTGCAGAAGACGAAGAATTTGTAGAAGACGATGAATTTGGTTTTTTTGTAGAAGAAGATGAATTTGGATTTTATTTTCAGAGGACGATGAATTTGGATTTTTTGTTGAAGACATTGAATTTGCAGAAAACGAAGAATTTGTAGAAGACGATGAATTTCAAATTTATTTTCAGAGGACGATGAATTTGGATTTTTTGTAGAAGACATTGAATTTGCAGAAAACGAAGAATTTGTAGAAGACGATGAATTTGGATTTTATTTTCAGAGGACGATGAATTTGGAATTTATTTTCAGAGGACGATGAATTTGGATTTATTGTATACTTGTACACGCAGGAATTTGGAGAACCTGGAAAAAAGAGAGAAAAAATAAAGAATTAATTTTCTTGCTCGTTGAAATCTCAAATGGAAATTTAAAATTTTTAAGTACCTATCACTGTAAAGTATGTTATTCTCTTTTCAAGTTCATATCAACATTAAGTTATTAAGTAGGTGTAAAGAATTATGATTCGTCAGGATATGAAAATAAGAAAAGTTCTTTGATTTCAAATTCAAATATCCATTTCATAGTATCTTTTGATGTGCAGAATTGTAGATGTAGATACCCTCTTGATGTTACTCATCTAAAACATGAAAAGTTGAAAGTCATCAATTTGTGTTAATCACTTTCGTGATATCACAACTACTCAGACTTGCTTTGCTAAATCTACGCTGAAACCGGGACTTGAACCACCAACCTCCAGGTTACAAGTCCGCCGCCTTATCGATCAAGCGAATGAGGTCGGTTACTCATCTAAAAGATAATTATTATAGAAATGTATGCTGAACTCACCTTTTGACACTTTAATCTTGATTGGTAGTTTTATAATAGAAGTAATTTAGACAAATAAATTTTATGGTGACTTGAAATAGTGCAAAAATTGTTAGCATAGTTGAGGATCTAAAATTGTTTAGAGAGAAGGCGGTCATTCAGTAAAGCAAAGTTATGTAAATACATTCGAAACTGAATAAAATGAGTTCAGGTTTTGGCACTTGAAGAAAAAATGGAGCTGGAAGTATTTCAGTACGTCTGAATCC
The DNA here is from genome assembly GCA_024516035.1 of Bactericera cockerelli. NCBI lineage: Eukaryota > Metazoa > Arthropoda > Insecta > Hemiptera > Triozidae > Bactericera > Bactericera cockerelli. The sequence continues at coordinate 10,861,591 of CM044964.1, forward strand.
CTTGGAAATGTTGGAATCTTTACGCATCACAGCAGTAATTTCATCATCTTCATCTCATGTCCCTTTGCATAGTCTACAACTAACTCATCATCTTCAAAATCATTTGCTTGTGTTTATTGCGAAATCATGGAAGTCTTGAGGTAAATGGCATTTCTTCTCTCACTGCGATGATGAAACCAACTTTCCAAGTTCCTACTGATACAGGACTCAGATCTCGTGAACAGAGAAGATCCTCAACCACTGTGAAAAAGCACAATAATTCTGTAAATCCAAGCTGTGGTCAAAGTTAGATTAAAGACTTTAAAAGTTGTGAAATACACGAATTCATAATGAATTTTAGGCAAAGAAAAAATAATGAAAAAACGATTGGACGCAGTTGTGCCATAAATAAAGATGATCTAGTCAGCATTGATGGCGCCGGTTCTCCAAGGATCACCGAAGTTAAGTAACGTCCAGCGAGATGAAGACTTCGTGATGCTGTCATTTCGGCCCAACCCAGGCTGGGTGAGGTTAATGTACGTAGCAGGTTTGTGAGTTTCCTGCGAATGAAGGGTTATAACCCCATTGTTGCAGTTGAGAGCGACGTTAAACCCACAAAAAGAGATGACCTTTCTCATGTCATGGCTATGGTCAAACGAAGTGAAACTGTTACCTGAGTTCAGGCGCAGCTGTGGGATGTTGTATGTTGTCCAATAGTATTGTGCTCATTGATTCTTCATAAATCGCAATAGAGCGTACTTCACATTAAAATTTCGATGAAAGGATATCACCCGAATCCATCTGCCGGGTGGGTGGTAGTTTTGACACTAGAACACCAGACTTCAGTGAAGGTACCAGAGCAACACCATAGGGAGCATGAGCTGAGAAGTGATACCCATACCGTATAGCGTCCAAAGAAATGATCTTCCATATCAGAACAATATTTTCCAAACTTTGCAGCACTAAAATTTAGATACTACGTTATTAATTTGATTTTTAAATACTGAACTTTTTTTGCAAATTATAGGTATATATTGCTGGCTAGATTGGTACATAAGGTGTAACAAAATATACATACTTGTTTTGTTTGGCTAAAAGAAAACTACGAGTAATAACGAATGGACTACTCAGTTGACACTTGGCCTCGACTCCAGACCTGCCTCCACTAGCTCTTTGACTGCCATGGCACAACTCGAGTTGTGCCAGTACACTTTCCCCCCCCGGCCATGGGACAACTCAAGTTGTGCCAGTACACTTTCCCACCCGGCCATGGCACAACTCGAGTTGTGCTCAAAATGCAATCTTTAGGTCGATGTCGCAACTAGAGTTGTGTCACTACAGATTTCTTTTAAGTATATCCAGAAAGCCTGTGTCTTGAGGATTCCAGAACTGTTTTTAAATCTATTTTGTCAAACACCATTAGTTTTGTCATGGTCTGTGAGAAAGCAAATTTACAAAACACACACCTCCAGGGCCACGGCACAACTAGAGTTGTGTCAGACTAGATTACATTTGGCCGGTGGGGAAGTGTACACGTATTTGGCTTGGCCGGGTAGGAAACATGTCAAGATTAGCTCTAGCAGTCAAAGAGCTAGGGCCACAAGAGAATCAGTTGACACTTGGCCTCGACTCTGACCTGCCTCACTTTGTCCAGTCCATCTTTCTCCATGAAGTTCGTTATCCTCATAGTCTATCTCTATGTCACTTGTCCCGCCATCTTGATCTTGGCCTTCCAAGAGGTCTACTACCCTCCGGATTATTCTCCCATATCTGATTTTTTAAAAACCTGATCTTGATATACATAACATGCATAATCACTTTTTTATTAACAAAATGAAATGTTATTTTTATATAGAACTTCTCATAAACATTGTACCTACCTATATATTCATACCATATATGATTTTTTTCTATCAGGGGATATTATCTATTATGGTTTTATTAAAAAATGATTTTCCATTTCATATTTTATGAATTTAATTTCATTTTTTTTTAACATGTTGGTCTTCATTATCATTGAGCAGCATCATCGTGGTTGATGGTCGCGAAACTTGATATTTTCATCAAGTTTATGCACCAAATACGTAGGTCATCATGTAATTAATTATTCATGATTGCCATCTTTTTATTGGAAAATTGCCGTAAAATTAATATATTATTAATGTACCTATAAAAGTTATTCACATGTGCTATATTGGCTAAGTGAAAGTACAAATTTCGATAGTGAGAGCAGTATCCATGAGAGTGAGAGGAGCGAGACGGAGGATCAGAGGGATTGAGTGTGAAGATGGTGCAGGATTGGGACGAGTAGAGGAATGATTAACTTTGATAAACTTAAAAAAAAAAAATTAAAGTTTTGAAAAAAAAAAGTATTACAAAAAAATAAGCATATTAATGTAAAGAAAGGTACATAAAATAAACTTCCATACAAAATTTCAAGTCTCTAGGTCATACCGATCTCGAGATATCGTGTTCACACACACACACACACACACACACAGAAAAACGACCAATGGCCGAAAACAACTTTTTTGTATCCTGAGGCTATGATTCGTCCAGAAATGTGAAAAACTGGGTAGGTCAAATTTTCGGCGAATATAATACTTTCCTTATTATAGGATAAGGAAAGTTAAAAAAAAAACACATTCCAATATCTTCCACATTGCCGTGGGCACCCAACTTTTTTTCAATTCAATGTTTTTTTTTTTTTTTTGCTGTTAACCAATGTTAACCAAAAAAAACCAATGTAAAACATTAACCATCAATGTTATTTTTTTTGTCAAAAATATATTTGGCAATACCTAGAAGGTATTTGCCAAAATATGCATCCTGCAAAACTTCCGAATTCTTCTCTTGTGTAGAGCTGTGATTTGTTTTATATATATTTTTTTTTGTGATGTTGAGTGATGTTTCCTATTTATCTTCTAAGAATAATATGGATTCCCTTCATCTGTTTTAAGAGGGTTTAGATTCCTTCCTTATACCCCTCTCTCTCTCTGTCTATCTCTGTTGGTGTTTTTTGAAGGTTCAAGGTGTCCAGTGCAATCGGAATGGCTAGTGGGTGTATAAAATAATGCGACCAAATAATTGGCGAAAAAAAATATAATATTCGAGAAAAAAAAAAAAAATGAAATCAAGAGCAAAAATTTATTTCTTTATTGTTACAAAAACGAACACAATACTTCCGACTCCTAATATTAGAAATTTCTCGGAACTAATTTTTTTTTGTCAGTTACCTAAATATTGTACATAAATTTGTCCTGCCAATAAAGATTTATATAATAATAATTAGCCATCCGAGACTTAGCGCCACAGTCGAGGTATAATAATAATAATACCGAATAATAATATCCTCTTATTAATACTGCCCGAATAGAACTATTAAGTCCCATTACTCCAGCAGTAAGCCCAAGACGTGTTATTATGTGGTAAAAATCTCAAATGGGAGGAGAACTTGTCATGCCCAAGGGTAGGAACTTCTGATCTTGAGTCTATAAATTTCGCCCTAAATGTTGCATTCAGTGGGATACTGGCATTACTGACTGCCCTTGGAACCCGTTTTACTCTCTATCGATCTTTTTTTTTTCTCGTAAAATATTTCGTAGTTTTTCCTTATTAATTAATTATTCCTCATGACAATGTCATTCTATACAGTTATGTATTAAACTAATTTGATTAATACAAACTTGCAGTGTTGCACTTACGCAAGCTCAGCTGGGTGTGTGTATCATGATGACCAGTCCGGATAAATGGGCCTTGTGTTTCATTAGAGGAGGACCAAAGGACCGAATCATAAAGTAAGATTTAGCTCAAGACAAGCCAGAATCAAGACAAGCCGCCAGAATCAAGTCTCGCTAAAAAACAAGACTTCTTCCCCCCCCTCGCGGGATTAGAAGCTCCCAGCCTTGTTACCCAGAGGGCTCAACCCCTAACCGAGTCTCTCCCAATGATCAGGACCAGGAAGCAAAACAGCGCAAACTCATGGCCACAGGCAAAAAAATCTATGCAAATAGACATTGCATGTACAATTGTACATATTAAAAAAAATATAATGAATTCTTCTCTGAATCTCCTAATATGTAATTGAAATTCAATAAAAAAGATTTTACCCCCTAAAAGTACAAAAGATATTGTACTTCAAGGGGATTGTAATGAAAAAACTGTAGAATGAAATTAAATACATTCTTAAAAAAAAAAAAAAATACAAAACACAATGGTATGACCGTCAGTCCTTGGTTTGGGATGCAACATACGTCGATACATTGGCCTCATCATTCGTCCACCTGTCAGCTCACAAACCCGGATCAGCGGCAGAGAAGGGTTGTAAGAGAAAACATGTTACCTATTTCAATATCAAAAATGATGGCTAACTCTTCAATGCCTTCTCAGTTGAGACTATGGGACCGTGGTGCAGCGAAGCTAAGACATTGGTCAACTGTATCGGCGAACGCCTTGCTGCGAAAACAGGAGATCCCAGATCAAGGTTAGTAATAATGCAGAGGATGGGTTTAGCTATCCAGAGAGGAAATACAGCTCCATTTGGAGTTCGATGTACAAACATGTGTACGTACAAACAAGCAATTATAAAAAATGAAATACAACATTTAGAACAATATAAACAAGAAAAGAAAAGATAAACAACATAGATAAACAATACACAGATGTCCTAACTAAAGGGCGCGATAATTGCCTATGACAATCTCTTCCACCCAATCTATGAGGAGTGGCATTTGCAATTTTCAGGAACAGTTTCATGATATGGAAACTTCTGAAACCAAAAATATTACCCCCTGCTGAAAACGTATGCACAACATGGTTTATCAATGGATTATCACGCAAATTGTCAGGACTCCCTACAAACAGGAAATACAATAGGTAGCTAACCATGGTCCCGAGTAAAGTAGGAAATGTTTTGCTAAACTTTCTGATGACCAATTGGTCAGCATGAGACACAGTCGGACACAATGTGCATTGCGAGATTGAAAGTCCGATTAAATGTTAATTAAATTTTTTACTAACTCGAATGAGCGATGCAAAAAGTTCAATTTTTTGTTCTACATCATATGTAGATGCATTACATAATAATGGCACCGAGACAACAACTGCAGCTATGGTTTGACTCTTCCTTAGTCCTTACTTGCTTACTTTACTTTCCCAGTCCGGTAAACCAAGTCAGGATGTTATATGGGTTATATGGGAGATTGTGGGTGGAATAACCCCGCCCTATAGTTAGGACATATATTATGTATATACTTATTTATTTTTTCTTTATTTTTTTCTTCTCTTACATTGTATATTAATTTGTAATTATCTGTGTTGTATATAATATGTCCAATATTAATAAAGTGTAAATAAATAAATAAATAAAATAAATATGTTTATCCAGTGTTTTTTCAAGGCTGTGCATCACTTTTTTTTAATCTTAAAAGTACTTCTCTCGAACTCCATTATTATTCTTAGTTACTTTCACGATTTTTTACTGATAGCTCATCTTAATATATAAATGTCAAAGTCACTGACAGACCACTCACTGACTGATCATCGCTCTACAGCCCAAACCGTAAGTCCTAGGAAGCTGAAATTTGGTAGGTAGCTTTGTCTTATAGTCTAGATGTGCAATAAGACGGGATTTTTCGAAATTCCCACTACAACATTCCTGCCATTGGCGAAAAAGGATTTTTTGCTTTCACGGCCATGCCTCGGCCCGCAAAGCGGGCGACAGCCCGCTTGTTGGCTATAAATTTTAGAGACCCAGAGGATTTTTTTTTTTTTTTTTTTTAATTTGGGATTAACGTCGTTTTCAACTACATGATCATATCATGACGGGGGTGTTACCCTCCAGGAAATTCTCAAACCTGCTACCCACATTAACCTCGCCCAGCCTGGATGGGGCCGGAATGCCAGCATCACGAAGTCTTCACCTCGCTGTTTTTCCATCAATGTCTAGCTGTTCTTATTCCCGCCTCATTGGCTAAGATGAGGTCTCGCAGGGTGCAGGGTTGTTCTAGGTCAGTGCAGGTGAGAAGGTGAGGCTCGAAACAGCTGTCCAGGTATGTTCTGATATTCATGTACATCTAGTACAACTTCTCACTTTTCTGTTTATACTGATACTGATGTCCTGGACTTCTCGACAGGAACATGTGTCTTTCTACACAAGATTCCATCTCTTCAGATTTGCTCTGCATCTTGCTACACCAACTCGAAGTCTGTTCAGTGGTCTCCAAATTTTGAAACATAAATTCACGAGGCATCGAACCCAGGACTTTCCGCATGACAAGCAAGTGCTTAACCACTGAGCTAATTGCGTGTGTTGGAATTTTGACCCTCAAACAAACGAAAGTTAAATTGTCTAATAAGCAATCATTTTTAAAGAGAACCTCAATACATTTGGTCAATTAAAACCTTTAAACATACATACTATACTCTACTTTAAACATACAAACGATACAATGTTCGCTATTGAATTTAATAATACGACAAAAAAAGGTTTTAAAATTCGCCCGAAGATAGAACAAGTTATGTAATTAAAATAAAAAAAAGTTATGCCAGAACGAAAAAGAGGAAAACGTTGGCAAAAAAATGCATACCCACTTTTCAACAACAAAGTCTGCAGGCATTTTACGCTTCACCGGATTTCTCGTTGACCTTGTGTTTTTGATAGCTGTATTTATTTTCAAATAACTTAGCTAGAGTTAAATAAATAAAAAATGCACATCTATATACATAATTTATATATTTAAAATTGACTAACACCGCAGGCTAATTAATTGTGACATTGAAAAAAACAGTTTCGGTGATCACGGACCATTACACACTATTAGGGAAGGTAAGTTATATACTTGTTCAGGCCTATGTATTACATAAAATTAAACGATATTACAGAAGAATTTTACGAAGATAACTCGTAAAAAACTAACAACTTAAAAAAAAAAATTAAAAAAAAAAAAAATAATAATAATAGAAATTCATACACTTTGGAGCATAAGTGAGTCAGAATATTTTAAAGTTTTTTTTGAATATCTTTGAAAAACTTTATATATTTTGATCCAAATTTGCTGCATACATTGGAGAACATCAACTTAACTCCCAATTTTAGGTTTTTATTACGTCGGTGCAAAAGTGAGTCATATAAATAGGCCGTTTTCTGTTGATGACTTTTGTTTTTGGATATGGTCACTTGATGGCCTTATAATAGACACATTACTCCAATGTATGTAGCAGATTCGGATCAAAATATTTAAAGTATTTCAAATATGTTCGATAAAATAAAACTTTAAAAAAATTCTGACTCACTTATGGTCCTAAGTGTAGAGGTATGTAGGTATCTATGTATTTTAATATTTCTCTTTCTACATAGTAGGTAACTTATTTCTGAATTTAGAACTTATTTCTGAATATAGCTTTTATTTTGTATCGAATTATGTAAATATGTGTGTAAGGTAGTACATTAGGTATTGCATGTAGGTATTAGGTATATCTTTCAATAAATATTTTCTATAAAGAATTGAATTACAACAATAATGATGACAATAATTATTTTTTGTTGTTGTAATTAATAAATTGTTTCAAAGAAGTGATTTAAGTTAAGCAACGTCCAGCGAAGTGAAGACTTCGTGATGCTAGCATTCAAACCCACACTGGGTGAGGTTAATGTGGGTGGCAGGTTTGTGAATTTAATGCGAATGGAGGGGGTAACACCCCCGTCGTGATATGACCATGCAGTTAAAAACGACGTTAAACCTAAAAAAGAAAAAGAAAAAAAAGTGATTTGTGCGAGAGAAAAAACTTTTCATCAGAACAATTTTTCTTCATGATACAATAATTATACCCTACTTCTTTTTCAATCAGGATTGTAAGATAATATTAAGTACAAAAATGTATATGCAAAAGATAAAGAAATAAAGATCATTATTATTAAGTCATTACAATCTTCTTGCCCTTTGGGTCTTTTTTTTATTGATCTGCTTGTTTTTTATGATTGACAACATTAATGACCAAGAACAAATTATTATCATTACCATGAATATTAATAATTGTAAATATTATTAGGTAGAACTATTATTATTATTATTATTCAATGTTTAATAAATAGTAGGTAAGACATAACTTTAACATATAATTATCATGCATAAACGTGTTAAATATTGAGAGTCAATTATCATGAGTAATTAATAATAATATTATCTATTTCTACTAATAGGTAACCAAGTTCTACAAAAGTTAATTACAGAGTTACTATAGGATTTCTCGTGAGGTTTTGTTCATTTCACAAGAAAAGGACAAAAAAAACAACAACAAAAAAACAAGCTAGAACTCTGAGGTAAAGTGAGTGGAAACATGGGTTGGACTATAAAGTCCAACACATAATGGGGCTTTCCCACATTTTTTACAAACCAATTATTCTTATGGTTTAGAACACGCTGATTCTATTGGTGACTTCCATTTTCAATTTAGGAATCGCAATCATTGAGAAAATTTCATTTGAAAATCGGAAATTTTGAAACACCCTAATTTTCGCGGGCAGCCATTTTTGTTTTGATGACGTCAAAAGTATGTAAACAAAAATTTTGGAGTTTTGAAATACTACAGTTTCCATAGGTTTCTCATAGGAATCACTTCAATGAAATTGATTTTTTAAGCCTTCAGTGAATGAAAAACAATAATTAATTTGTTATAAGTACTATCCTTGATACTATAGCTCACTATTATAAGAATTGATTGTGGAACACGTTGTGAAAACGATGTGGAACACGTCGATTGAAAACGCGGTATTCTCTCTAGACTCCTCGAGTCTACCTTGCCGATACTACAGTCGCGACCTTGATAATTTCTATTTTCTGTTTTCGTTTTGTGAGAATTCGTGATTCGCGAAGGGTTGAAGAGTCCAGCATACTGTTTGTCGAAACCGGTTGCTACGATCGAGATAGGATGCTGGGCCTTTGAACACTTTGCAAATTCACGTTTCACTTTCACAGAAGACTGATGATGTTGTTACTTATTGTTAACACTCCCAATCTCGTGATTGATTCGCGTGTATACAATGCGAATCAATCACGAAGAAGCATTGTGTCCGTAATTGTTTTAAAACGAAAAAATGCAATATCCAATACGAAGAAGGTTTACATTAGCGTCATATTCGATAGTCGGACGTAAAAAAATCAATATAGAGATTCCTATAAAATCTCTAGCCTACATGAATATAAATGGCACAGAACTTCTCAATTTTACATAACACAATAACCTTGTATATAGTTAGTTCGCAATCCATTAATTTTTAACAAACACACTAAAGTTGTCCTACTCAAATTTACTTACCAGTAAATCGTGGTGCTTGTAATTACCAATGAATTTTAAAATAAACCAAAGATTTCACCGATCTTTGTCCTAACCACGCTGGACGTTTCTTAACCAAAGCGAGCGATTGGACGGTTGGCTGCACTTGAATTTGGTTTGCTAAGTACGTCTGCAGCACGCGTGAAATACACGCGTAAATTGAAGAAATTGGCCATTGTAAAAGACCTTACTGCAGGTAAATTTCCACTGACAGCCTTTGCAATACCGTCATCTACTGATATTTTAGACATTGTTAGTTAACATTGAAGTTTAAAATACTGCATTAGAGTTAAAATTCACAAATTTATTACAGTTTTAAATTGACTCTTCACATTCAACTGTAATGTAATTCTACACACAAAATTCGAAGTAGCGTTTCAAAATTGTTTGTTTACATACTTTTGACGTCACAGCGTAGGCGACCAATCAGATTGCGTTATTTCAAGGAAGACCTTTGGAGAGCCTTTTCATCCCTAAGGAATGACTTTTTTAATATTTGGACATCAAAATCGTGTTCCTCGGGTCTTTTTACATTAGAATCAATCATCTGCTCGAAAAAAATAGTCATTTGGGAAAGCCCCATTCGGGATAAAAATTCCTACCCCGCTGGGAATCGAACCCAGGTCACCATGCGTACAATGCCTAGCGCGCTAACTCACTCTGCCACGGTGACTACTGATATGACTATGCAGTTGAAAGCAATGTTAAATTTTTGTTTAAAAAAACGCTTGCATACGAGTCTGCAACCATTTCGACATTTTCATCTTTACTATTCAAGGTCCAAAACCCAACTGACCAAATTTCGTATTGTGCGCATGACACACACTTTCCCTCTTCTCTTAGGGTTGCAATATCGAAACGAAAATATCGATATTAGGTATATCGATATCCGATATTAGAAGACTTCTCTCCCTTTACAATTCGATATTTCGTTACATAATATCGTTACATAATATCGTTACATAATTTCGTTACACAATTTCGTCACATAATTTTGGTTATGTGCCAGAGCAAAGACATGAAAATGTCAAAAAAAAGAGCTTCACTTTGCTAAGTCATGACTTGTGAACTCAATTTTGTTTTTTTTTTTATTGTAAAGGGAGAGAAGTCTTCTAATATCGGATATCGATATACCTAATATCGATATTTTCGTTTCGATATTGCAACCCTAAGAGAAGAGGGAAAGTGTGTGTCATGCGCACAATACGAAATTTGGTCAGTTGGGTTTTGGACCTTGGATAGTAAAGATGAAAATGTCGAAATGGTTGCAGACTCGTATGCAAGCGTTTTTTTAAACAAAAATTTAACATTGCTTTCAACTGCATGGTCATATCAGTAGTCACCGTGGCAGAGTGAGTTAGCGCGCTAGGCATTGTACGCATGGTGACCTGGGTTCGATTCCCAGCGGGGTAGGAATTTTTATCCCGAATTATGTGTTGGACTTTATAGTCCAACCCATGTTTCCACTCACTTTACCTCAGAGTTCTAGCTTGTTTTTTTGTTGTTGTTTTTTTTGTCCTTTTCTTGTGAAATGAACAAAACCTCACGAGAAATCCTATAGTAACTCTGTAATTAACTTTTGTAGAACTTGGTTACCTATTAGTAGAAATAGATAATATTATTATTTTTTAAGTGGAGTGGAAGTAAAAATCTTCTAACTCTTTCAAGACAAAGAATGGGGCTCCGATGCTAAGACCTGTGCATCCTACCCACTAAAAAACCCTCCGCCCCGGAAGAACAGACGAACCGGGAACCCATTTCAAAATAATTTTGTTTATTAATTTCGCATTATTTTTATTTTTTTAATTATTGAGAAAAAAATACACTACCAATTATGGAGACAATTCTTCCTCATGAAAGGTTCCCATCGTATTTGCTTATCAATTCGTTCGACGTTTCATTATCTCTAAATATTGAGATTTATTACTAAATAACTTGTATTTCGAAAAGTTTTAAACCGTATCTCTTCAAATTTGTTTTAGAACACCATTTTTTTCTAAAAGCAATAGTAAGATAACAAAGCTGGTGAGTTTTTTCACTCAGTGAGTGATTTCCGTGTCCACTATACTCCACTGTACCTACCCGAAAAGTACAATAGTACTTCATGGAAATAAAATAGGAATTTAAATGTATATGAAAAAAATAAATAAAAATACTTATTAGTACTATAAGTATATCTACGAATTGGAAGTTCTGCTCAACCAAGCTTGCTCGTTCTGAAGTAATAATAATAAATTGGTGTATTCAATTAAGCTGTAAAAACCAGCTTGACAATGAATTTAATAATAATAATAATAATGTATTTCTTTGTGTTATTATATCACAATTTTAGTGGGTAGCGCAGAACTATAGGACTTTTCCGTATCTTTAATATCCTAATATCTTATTTTTGCCTATAATTCCGCCACTGGTCGCTGCTAACATGAAAGAAGCTACTCATTTTTCCTCACGAGGTATGAGTGGACACCAAACACGCAAGTACAGAGCAGAAAATCCTGCCCCGCCGGGGATCGAACCCAGGTCGCCGTGCGTGCAATGCCTAGCGCGCTAACTCACTCGGCCACGGTGACTGCTTGATGTAAATAATGTTTTATTCAATTTTTTGTTATTGTTAGAAGTTTATTAATAAGTTCACATTTTTTTTTACTCAGAAGTTTACATAAATGTATGTAAAATCTGATCCGTTCATGTAGTTATTATTCCGCGCAGGATTATCCAAGGTGAAATGATGTAACATCTGCGAACTATGACGTCACAAGAAAAAGAAACTTCCAAATGTTTCTGAATTTATAACAAGTTTCGAGAGAACCGATCAACTTCTCTTTGTTAACCTCTTTTTTTGCACAAGAGTTGATTGTGTTCAAACAAAGAAAATATAGTGTGAACATGTGGAAAGAGAAAGAGAGAGAGAGAGAAAAAAAAGATTGATTGATTGATAAATTTTTCATAAAAAATCAAGTTTTCATAAATAAAAAAATTGTAGGGAGATGGAAAAAATCGATTTTTTTAATATTCATATTTTACAATCACTTCTTACACATAGTTTTTGGTTATGAAATTTTAATATGTAGCACGTGGGAGGTTCTGAAATACTTTCCAAAAGAAATATTTGATTATGATAATTAGATAATTTTATCTAATTATCATAATCTATACAGAGAGGTAATGCTGTGAGTATTAGAGGAACTCTCCCTACCTCTGAAAATTGGAAGAAATCTTTTATTTGTAAGATGTTCGTCATGTTGTGTTGTTATTATAAAATATACTTATTAAAAAAAAAAAAAAAAAAAAAAAAAAAAAAAAAAAAAGAACATAGGTATATTTTATTAATTCATACCTACTGTCCTTTTCTTTTCAACAATTGGTAAAATGTTGCGCTCAGATATAATCTACATCTTTTCAGCAACTAGTGGTTGTGGGTAAGCAATGTTGTTTGGGCAAGAGAAAAATAGCAAAGTAACGCCCTGCACTTGTGTGCTCCTATACTGTCCGAAACCGGTAATTTTTTTTTCAGGAGCCATTATTATGTGGTCTATAATAATAATAATACTCTTTAGTGGAAGGTAACCACCAGGCGAGGTCAATGCTCAAAGCATTTTCTACCACCTAACCTTCAGAGTCTTATTATTATGTGGTCTCAACTCAAATGAATGAAGAAAAATTCGTGTACTGGGTAGGATTCAAACCAACGGATCCCTAAGCTACCTGTAGTACCAGACTAGCGCGTTAACCACTTGACTACCAGTGCAAAATCGATATCCTAAGTCATTACTTGAGCATTAGTTTCCCCCATCACATTGTCTAGTTTTCAAAAACAAGAGGAAATATCATTGGGAGCGATCCGAACATTCAAAATGGATTTTTTCTATTCTCAATAATACTGCGAAAAATTCCTCAAGAATATTTTTATCCTATTATTATTTTTTTGACGAATGGTCATTATGGAATGACTTGGCATGGCACACTGCCGCGCGCTCAGATACCAACAAAGGTTCTTCATAACCATTAGCGGGGAAGAAACCAGGAAGGGTACCAATTTTTTAAAATATAATTACTACAAGAAAAAAAAAATCAACAATAACCTGATTATCTCGGGAATCATACTAGACGGTATCGACGCATAAGATCTCATAATTATGGACATAAGATATGCTAAACAAATTCACCAGGGTAGGAACACATTATTTTAATTGTGTGTAATTTATCAATTTTTTTCTCCACTTTTTAATGCATTTTTTCGTAACGACCATCATTAGCAAACTCATTATATCTCGAGAACTAATTATCGTATTTCTTCTTCTCGCAACTCCAGGACAAAGGAATCAGTCCTGTTATGTTGTGTTAGATAAATTATGTTAACACGAAGCGATCACAGGTGTGATCATTATGCTTGTTTGAAAAAGCCATAAAAAAGAGTGAAGAATCCGTGAGTGAGAATACTGCCATGAAAAAAAAATTCTCGGAAGTAATAAGCCTATAAAAAATTAAAAAAAAAAAAAAAATCATAATAGAGAATAGTCTAGCGCGCGGTTAAGTTTTTTTAGTCACTTTCAGCTGCATGGTCATATCCCGACGGAGGTTTTACCCTCCAATCACTGCAAACTCACAAACCAGCTACTCAAATTAATCTCATCCAGCCTGAGTGGGGCCGGGAATAGCCAGCTTCACGAGGGTTCGAATTTGAATCAGTATAAACAGAAAAGTGAGAAGTTGTACTAGATGTACATGAATATCAGTATGGTCACCCATCAAAATCCTAGCCTCGCCATACGTTGCTTGCTGTTAAACAGTTAGCACGATGTTTTGTACTTGTGTCCAGCCAGGATTTTGTCAAACTACTTGTGCCGCGAAATAAAAATACGACTAGACGAAATAAAAATACGACTAGACAAAATAAAAATACGACTAGAAATACGATCAATGGAAAGGGTCATAAGGTCTATGTACTTATTTTATGTAACGTGATCAGGAGATCGATCGCTAAGGCGGCGGACCTTTAACCGGAGGTTGGTGGTTCAAGTCTCACGTTCATCAATGATATTTGTACAACTATACACACACACACACACACGCACACTATAAACACATACACATACACACACACACACACTATAAACACATACACACACACACACACACTGTATTATACAATGTACTATTATTTTTACTTTCCATTCATTGTATATTGTCATTGTATATTATTTTGTACAACTTATAAGTCTTATAACTCTTGTTATGTAAATATATAAATAATAAAGTAATAATAATAAGTATATTTATTGAACGGGAATAACCCTATGTAAGATAACCCGGGAATAGAGAACAGGAATAACTCTGTTTTTAGTAAAATTCTAACAAGTATTGTTATGTTGGTACACATTAATTAAAATTCGGCCATGCCTGTACAAACTCACCCGCAACGTAGTCCTTGCTGTACGCGGCTAGTTTTTTTTTATATAATTGTTTAGTGATTCTTGATAAAATAAAGAACAATATTATTTTTCTGTTTGTTAATTTATTACTTTATTGCGATAGATCTAATAGGTATCACAGTATTTTTCAAGTCATCTTTCGTCCAATCTCTCAAAAGGCCGCTACAGACATTTCTCGTCAGATGATAGAATATGCTGGATGACTCGACAGGGAATGGCCTATCTATACCCTGCATAGTCTAGGCACTCTAGGCAGTTGGCAGTTGTTAACACATAGAGGACCGTGTCTAAAAATATGCTAAACAGAGTTAACAAAAAAAATCTATCATATTTATGGAAGACGCAAACATTAATTGAAAAATTACTCCCGTCCCCAGGGAAACATTACAAAAATGGACACGGTCTTCAATGTGTTAATGGTTCTTTTTTTTAAGATGGGTGTTTCACAGCCGTTTTTATTTCGTAGCCATGAAACAGGAGCTCCTGTAGACGCTTGTGGTCTGTGTTGTAGCCTGCCCATCCCGTAGTACGCCTCCCCTCTGATGGGCGAGAAGTGACACAATACTTCCCATTTAGGTGCTCTGTCAAGACGAGCGCACCGGAAGGTATCCCTTACAAACAATTGTATCCAAATTAAGATTACAAATTTTTGTCGGTACGGGGGATCGAACCCGGGACCTTCCGCATGGCAAGCGAGTGCTTAACCACTGAGCTTATTCTACATTAATCAGTGGGATAGTTGGGATACTACATTTATCCCAAAAACAAATAAATGCTTTTAATTAAATGCCTTGGCCATAACATGGTTAGTAGAATGAAACAAATTGTTCTAAAGGTACGAAAAGTTTCTCTTTTCTCTTTATTTGTTTTCTTATTAGCTTAACCAGCGAGAGACGTTAGCAACGCCACTAGAACAACTGAACTGAAAAAAATTGACCTTACAAAGGATCAAACCCGGGCCCTCTGGATCACATCCCGACGAGGGAACATCATGTTCAACTTCAAGAACGTCGCTAATACAGTAGAACCTGGATTATATCCAGCTTCAAGGGACCGGAAATCTTTTCTCTTATATCCAGGTGTCCTTTATGAAGCGGTTCCCTTATAGAGACGTAAATAGGACATAGAAATTGTTTTCTTACCTATGATTTTATTTATTTATTTATTTTTCACAAATTAAAGGGGGTATACTCCCTATGAATTACATAAGACCTGTTTGACTGCTAGAGTAAAGGGACGTTTCAGTCATACCTCGGCAGTATAAAAAAGGTATAATCTATTCTATATACAGTTTTCTTATATCATGGTTCAACTGTACAACATTGCGGGGATGACAAAAAAATTGCCCTCACCAGGGATCGAACCCAGGACCGCTGGGTCACTCCCAGATGAGATGCACATTTCCGAGTAAGGTGGCCGCACTTTCTCGCTTGTAGCGCATGAAGTATCCCTGTATCTGAGCTGCGGACACATTCTGGCCTGCGGCTAGCACCTGTGGAACATAAATATGGACAATGAGACCGCAGGTAGTTACTTTTTTTAAGTTTAAAAAGGTTATTGTGCCCCGGAACCGCTTTCGCATTACTTCAGGGCACTTTTCCTTTACATCCATGCCATTCCGGAAAGGGAAAACTCGGTTAGAATTTTCCGCTCCGGCCGGGATTCGAACCAGCAACCTCCGGGTAAGCAACCAATGCTCTTAACCACTAAGCCACTGAGGTCGGCATGGTCTTCTGCCTGTTCAACGTCTCCCAGTCAGACACCTTATATTGTATTTCATAGTATTTACCTTATCCGCAAACTCCTTGGCATGATCTATGTCCTCATAGAATCTCTTGTACATTGACTCTATCTGGTGGCGAGAGCAGTACCCCACATATTCCTTGGAATCTACTCGTCCCGGCCTTATGAGGGCCGGGTCCAGCCTGCAAGAAGAGTTCATCGATACAATAATTATTTATTCATAAACTATGTATTATTAAATTATTATAAAAAAATAAAAAAAGTAATAAAAAAAAGTTATTATATTAGTGTTTATCACTTTCGTGATATCGCAACCACTCAAACTCGCTTCACTAAATCTACGCTGAAACCAGGACTTGAACCACCGACCTCCAGGTTACAAGTGCGCCGCCTTATCGTCAGGCTACTTTTTTTCTTTATTAATAAAGAAACTATGGTAAGAGTTTCAGAACTTCTATTTACAAATAGTTTGGCAGATCGCCATCAAAAGTCAACGCTCTTTCTAACTAAAATTTATGATCGATATAAAAGTAACTATGACCTAAAATAGCCCCCTTCCTTTATAATTTATATTTTATCACAATTTTAGTGGGTAGCGCAGAATTATAGGACTTTTCCATATCTTTAATATCCCAATATCTTATTTTTGCCTATAATTCCGCCACTGGTCGCTGCTAACATTAAAGCACCTACTCATTTTTCCTCACGAGGTATGAGTGGACCCAAAACACCCAAGTACAGAGCAGAAAAAATCCTGCCCCGCTGGGAATCGAACCGAGGTCACCATGTGTGCAATGCTTAGCGCGCTAACTCACTCGGCCACGATGACTACTCCTTTATAATTTATGAAATTAGGAAATCTCGTTGTATTCTTATCTATCTATGTAGTTAGTGGTCTATATTCTCACCTATCAATGTAGTTAGTGTCTAAGTTCTCACCTATCAATGTAGTTAGTGGTCTATATTCTCACCTATCAATAGTTAGTGGTCTATATTCTCACCTATCAATGTAGTTAGTGTCTAAGTTCTCACCTATCAATGTAGTTAGTGGTCTATATTCTCACCCATCAATGTAGTTAGTGTCTAAGTTCTCACCTATCAATGTAGTTAGTGGTCTATATTCTCACCTATCAATGTAGTTAGTGGTCTATATTCTCACCTATCAATGTAGTTAGTGGTCTATATTCTCACCGATCAATGTAGTTAGTGGTCTATATTCTCACCTATCAATGTAGTTAGTGGTCTATATTCTCACCTATCAATGTAGTTAGTGGTCTATATTCTCACCTATCAATGTAGTTAGTGGTCTATATTCTCACCTATCAATGTAGTTAGTGGTCTATATTCTCACCTATCAATGTAGTTAGTGGTCTAAATTCTCACCTATCAATGTAGTTAGTGGTCTATATTCTCACCTATCAATGTAGTTAGTGGTCTATATTCTCACCTATCAATGTAGTTAGTGGTCTAAATTCTCACCTATCAATGTAGTTAGTGGTCTATATTCTCACCTATCAATGTAGTTAGTGGTCTATATTCTCACCTATCAATGTAGTTAGTGGTCTATATTCTCACCTATCAATGTAGTTAGTGGTCTATATTCTCACCTATCAATGTAGTTAGTCGTCTTTATTCTCACCTATCAATGTAGTTAGTGGTCTATATTCTCACCTATCAATGTAGTTAGTGGTCTATGTTCTCACCTATCAACGTAGTTAGTGGTCTATGCTCACCTATCAATGTAGTTAGTGGTCATGTTCTCACCTATCAATGTAGTTAGTGGTCTATATTCTCACCTATCAATGTAGTTAGTGGTCTATATTCTCACCTATCAATGTAGTTAGTGGTCTATATTCTCACCTATCAATGTAGTTAGTGGTCTACATTCTCACCTATCAATGTAGTTAGTGGTCTATATTCTCACCTATCAATGTAGTTAGTGGTCTACATTCTCACCTATCAATGTAGTTAGTGGTCTACATTCTCACCTATCAATGTATTTGAATATTTGAATATTTTATTTATTTATTTGAAAAGGTATAATTAACATGTTGGTACACTATTACAAATTACACCTTATTGTACGAAATCTTAAAAAATATAGATATTATGATAAAATAATACAATATAAGAATTGTTATGACAAGTCAAGAAGAGGATTCAGGTTTGATTCAAGTCATCCAAGCATTTTCTAAATGTTCTTGGGTTGAAAAAATCAATATCCTGTGAGAGCAATACATTTCCTAGAGTAAAGATATGATTCCAAGGATTTGTTTTGTGCCTTGGTGGTATAAAAATTTCTTTTTGGTTCCGTGAGGAGGACACTCGAACTTTAATTTTGAAGTTATCTAAAAATGATGTACATAGAGCTAGATTGTGTATGTTATTAAACAAAAAAATATATATGTTCATATCTCGTCTACAACTAAGTGAAGCAATATTAAAATATTTGCATATTCTAGGATATGAGTAAAATATTCTATGTGTTAGAAAACGATCATACAATGTCCCTACAAATGTTTTCTGCACTCTTTCGAGTTTATTTACATTCGTTTTATGAAGTTTACCAAATATAGGGGACCCATATTCAATTCTACTTCTAATGAAGACATTAAATAAATGTATCATAATTACAGGTGAGTTAAACTGACCACAGAGTTTTAGTAACATGCCAAACCTGGAGAAACATTGGTTGGTTGTTTTACAAATTTGTTTGTTGTAAAGAAGTTTTGAATCCAACAAAAACCCCAGATCCATTACTTCATACACTCGAGGTATATTGGTACCTGACACAGTGTATTGTGCCCGTTCATAGCTACTTTTTCTAGTGAAAGTAATAACTTTAGTTTTAGAGACATTTATAGCCATATGGTTTTTCTCATACCAACTGACAACACGATTTATATTTTCCTGAAGAACGGTAGATGCTGAGTTTTCAGGGCTGTAACCAAGGAACAACTTCAGGTCATCAGCAAATAATAGTGCCCTACAAGATAGATTTGAGACAAGATCGTTTATAAATATTATAAACAGAAGCGGTCCCAAATTACTCCCTTGAGGAATTCCTGAAAGGATTGGATAATCAGAAGACATGACATTATTCACTTTGACACGAAATGTGCGCTCGCACAAGTATGAGCGGAACCACTTTACTAATATAGGAGAAACTCCATATTTTTCCAACTTCACTAGCAAAAGGCTATGATGCACGACATCAAAAGCTTTAGCCACATCAAAATGAATGGCATCAACTTGCTGTCGGCACTCAACGAAAGAAGCCGTGTAGCTGAGAAAATCCATGATATTTGTACAATTTGTACAGTTAGTGGTCTATATTCTCACCTATCAATGTAGTTAGTGGTCTAAGTTCTCACCTATCAATGTAGTTAGTGGTGTATATTCTTACCTATCAATGTAGTTAGTGGTCTATATTCTCACCTATCAATGTAGTTAGTGGTGTATATTCTCACCTATCAATGTAGTTAGTGGTCTATATTCTCACCTATCAATGTAGTTAGTGGTCTATATTCTCACCTATCAATGTAGTTAGTGGTCTATATTCTCACCTATCAATGTAGTTAGTGGTCTATATTCTCACCTATCAATGTAGTTAGTGGTCTATATTCTCACCTATCAATGTAGTTAGTGGTCTATATTCTCACCTATCAATGTAGTTAGTGGTCTATATTCTCACCTATCAATGTAGTTAGTGGTCTATATTCTCACCTATCAATGTAGTTAGTGGTCTATATTCTCACCTATCAATGTAGTTAGTGGTCTATATTCTCACCTATCAATGTAGTTAGTGGTCTATATTCTCACCTATCAATGTAGTTAGTGGTCTATATTCTCACCTATCAATGTAGTTAGTGGTCTATATTCTCACCTATCAATGTAGTTAGTGGTCTATATTCTCACCTATCAATGTAGTTAGTGGTCTATATTCTCACCTATCAATGTAGTTAGTGGTGTATATTCTCACCTATCAATGTAGCTAGTGGTCTATATTTCTCACCTATCAATGTAGTTAGTGGTCTATATTCTCACCTATCAATGTAGTTAGTGGTCTATATTCTCACCTATCAATGTAGTTAGTGGTCTATATTCTCACCTATCAATGTAGTTAGTGGTCTATATTCTCACCTATCAATGTAGTTAGTGGTCTATATTCTCACCTATCAATGTAGTTAGTGGTCTATATTCTCACCTATCAATGTAGTTAGTGGTCTATATTCTCACCTATCAATGTAGTTAGTGGTCTATATTCTCACCTATCAATGTAGTTAGTGGTCTATATTCTCACCTATCAATGTAGTTAGTGGTCTATATTCTCACCTATCAATGTAGTTAGTGGTCTATATTCTCACCTATCAATGTAGTTAGTGGTCTATATTCTCACCTATCAATGTAGTTAGTGGTCTATATTCTCACCTATCAATGTAGTTGGTGGTCTATATTCTCACCTATCAATGTAGTTAGTGGTCTAAGTTCTCACCTATCAATGTAGTTAGTGGTCATGAAGAGTAGGCGGGCTTCTGAAGATGCCACGCCGTCCAAACAGTTGAGCAGACCACTCAGAGTCACAGAGTTGAGACCTTCGTACGCCGTCGATACTGAAAGGAGAAGCAAATAGAAAATATGTAAGTGTTTGGATGTGTGAGTGTGTACGAGATATTTTAAAAATAATGAAATGAAATGAAATTTATAAATAATGAAACATTTAGTACAACTTCTCACTATTCTATTTATACTGATATACTGATATAAGTTCTCAGGAAAAACTTATAATTATACACAACTCTTGTTAAAACAAATAAACATCGAAATAATTTGAAGATAGAAAATACTGGTAAAACGAAAAAGTGTTTTCTATCTTTAAATTATTTCAACGAAATAAATAACCTTACAAAATCTCACAGTAGTTTAGCAAAATAAGGAATATTTATTTTCTGAACAAGCCAGAGCCAGACAGACTTCCTGACTGTTCAAACATTTCAGCATAACAGTACCAATTCTAAATTTTAGTGATTCCATTCCATATCCATATCACATCCTGGTTTGAAGCTTTGTGCCATTTTATATGATTTTGTGTACAAAACCATATCAAATCCTTATTTTGAATCTTAGTGTCAATATCTGATTTTGTGTCAAAGAACCATATTACATCCTGATTTTGAAGCTTTGTGACATTATCTGATTTTGTGTCAAAGAACCATATTACATCCTGATTTTAAAGCTTTGTGACATTATCTGATTTAATGTCAAAGAACCATATTACATCCTGATTTAAAAGCTTTGTGACATTATATGATTTAATGTCAAAGAACCATTATTACATTCTGATTTTGAAGCTTTGTGACAATATCTGATTTTGTGTCAAAGAACATCACTTGCTGATAGTGAATCTTTGTTCCATTTTCTGATGCTGTGAAGAATCATAGTTATATCACTTGGTGGGTCACTTTGATTCAATGTGCTATAGTTGACAACAATTCATCTGTTTCTATGAATCATACTTCTGTTCTGTTCTAACTTCTAACCAGGAAACCTTCCCATTCTCCGTCAATGCTGCATTATTGACTTGGACCTGCATCAAGCATGTCCCGAATCACCACAAACAGATTCTTGGACTTCTGGCGAATCTCCGCGTACTTGGCCTTGACGATGTCAATCTGATCGTCCAATTCGGATGCCATGTCAGTCCATGTCTCAATCAGCTCGCGGTCCTCGCAGTCTCGATCCTGCTGAGCGCGAATGTAGGACCAAGTGCGTTCTTTTCGCCGCAGCATATCCATGAGGACGTAGCGATACCAAGTCGCATCCTTGCAGACCTGCGCCATTTGCAGTTTCAGATCCTCTAATTGCTCGTCCTGGCCAAGCATGGTTGCGAGTCTCTCGTCCATTGTCTCATGCATGTCGGAGGCTCTGTCAACACGTGCATGCTTCTTGTACCACGGCCATTCCATTTGAGCGTAGCGGTTGCGAATCCAGGCGATATTTTTTTCGATAAAAAAAAAACTATATTTTGTGTAAAAAATTTAATCGAATGATTGAAAAAATATAATATTAGTTTAAATCTTTATGTAATTAAAGTTCAAGAACCATTTCAGAAAGAAAGCATTTTAGACACAACACTGAGCTAATTATTCATGGTTTCAGTCATGGACTCAATGAGTCTATCATCTAATTACTTATTCTGAGAACTCAGTAGCTCAATCGACAAGGCGACGGTAGACTAAATGTCGGTGGTCCGAGAATCAAGTACGTGGGGAATTTATCTATAGAAAGTTTGTATGAGTAATTGTGACACCACTATTGTGAATATCACAAAGATTGGACATGAAAGGTGCCTCGACATTGGATCTGGGCGTCCATATATTCCTCTCACCACCGTGATAAATATATTTGTGCCTATTTCACAGACACTGAATTATTAATACCACAATGATGATAACCACTTACTCTGAGAGGATTCCTCGCGGGTGACGAAAGCCGCGTCCACATCTTCCAGCAGAATGATACTGTTCTGCGGCGCCACACTCAGCAGGTGGTTGAGCCGATCATCGGTGAGGCCGCGTTCGCTCAGGTTGAGGACGCAGATCCCGAACTCCAGCTGGCCCGCGAGTGCGGTGATGAAGGAGGTTTTGCCGCAGCCCGGCGGTCCGTACAGCAGGTAGCCGCGCCTGTAGGGGATGCCTGGGGCATGGGGTGGTGGAAGTTATTATTATTATTTAACACTTCATTAATTGGACATATTATATACAGCACAGATAACTACAAATTAATAGAATAGAATAAAAATATAATTGTATTTCTCAATAAGAGTTTACAATAGAGGTTGGGATGCAAGTTAGTTAAACAATAACTCTAAAATTACATAATAAATTTAAAAAGAAAAACAATTACTACATGCGATTGTTTTGCAGTGCCACATAATTTTTCCCCCCATTTTTTTTCTTCTTTTTCCTTTCACATAATAAATTAAAAAAAAAAAAAATACTACATTACTAATTACAAATTAATATTCAATATAAGAGAAGTAAAATGAGAGAGAAAAAAAAATATATACATAATAATATAATATGTCCTAACTAAAGGGCGGGGTTATTGCCTTTGGAAATCTCTTCCACCCGACCCAAATTGAACCAAAAAAAAAGAGATAAAAAATCAAAACAAAAGGCACAATATTTCTTATCTCTTCATAGAGGTAATGAAGTAACATGAGTCCAATAAGTTTTTAAACATACAGGGTGCAAAAATGAAAATGTGAGAGATTTCTCTCACAACCGTACTGATTGCGAGTTAACAAAATTACATCCGTCTAAATACCTAATAAAAGATAGATAGATCTAATCTAATAAAACATAGATAGATCTAATCTAATAAAAGATAGATAGATCTAATATAATAAAAGATAGATAGATCTAATCTAATAAAAGATAGATAGATCTAATCTAATAAAAGATAGATAGATCTTATCTAATAAAAGATAAATAGATCTAATCTAATAAAAGATAGATAGATCTAATCTAATAAAAGATCGATAGATCTAATCCAATAAAAGATAGATAGATCTAATCTAATAAAAGATAGATAGATCTAATCTAATAAAAGATAGATAGATCTTATCTAATAAAAGATAAATAGATCTAATCTAATAAAAGATAGATAGATCTAATCTAATAAAAGATCGATAGATCTAATCCAATAAAAGATAGATAGATCTAATCTAATGAAAGATCGATAGATGTAATCTAATAAAAGATAGATAGTAACCCAAATAAACAAACTCATCATCATCATCATAGGGTGGCGTCATCGTGAACAATGGTAGCCAGACAGTGGAGTAACGACTCAGCACTTCTACCACTGTCTATACAAGGAGGTTAATAATTGACAAGGCCCCCCAGAACCAAGCCACGCTGGTCTACTCCCTGTTTATAGTCCCCCAACCAGACTGCTGGTCTACTCCCTGTTTATAGTCCCCCAGCCAGACTGCTGGGCTACTCCCTGTCTAAATACAAACTCACCCCTGTCTAAGTACCACGCCGGGTCCTTGACGAACTCCTGAATGTCACTTATGATCCTGTCGGCTACGCCAGTATCCAGGACCACCGAGTCTAGGGGTCTCCGGCGCTTGGGATGCCCGAAGGGTCTCCACTCGGACCCCAGGGCTGTGTACATCACCGTCTTCCCCTCGTACTGCTTCAGGGCCAGGGACCTTGCTGCAAGAGGGAAGTATTTTATTTATAGAGGGGAGTACTTTATCCTATAAAATAGAAAGAAAGTTTAGAAAAGTTATCATACATGTGTTAATCACTTTCGCGATGTCACATCTACTCAAACTCGGTTTACTAAACCTTTACTGAAACCGGGACTTGAACCACCGACCTCCAGGTTACAAGTCCTCCGCCTTATCGATCAAGCTACTGAGGTCGGTTATCCTATAAAATATATAAGACCTGTTTGACTGCTGGAGTAAAGGGACTTTTCAGTCTTACCTCGGCAGTATAAACAAGGTATATTCTATTCTATTCTATTCTATTATCTGACCTGGTTGCAGGGTTATCAGTGAAACCCTTACAATTAACACTGCGACCTAATTAGATCTAAGAGGGGAGTAACGATAGCATAGAAAATTAGGATAGAGGTAACATGAGTCAGCTATGTGAAGTTGGCTGACCACTAAAAGCAATTTGGTCGCTACTTAGATCAACGTTTTGTTTTGAACCAATTTTTTTTCGTTTTGTACCACTACCAATCCAATTTTTTTTTTTTGTACAAAACGTTGATCTAAGTAGCGACCAAATCGCTTCTGGTGGTCAGCCAACTTCATGTAGCTATATGAGTCAGCATAAATGGGACATAATTTAAAGGGATATATAATTTTATTACGTAAGTTAAGCATGTTATACAGGCACTGCCTACAAACATAATTTAAAGGGAGATAGATCACAACCAATGAAGTAACTTTTCCCAGATGACATATACTTGTAAACAAACAATAAAACTCACAATAGACACACAAAAAGTGACAATCACTGATAAAGCTAAGTTGAGTTGTGTTTCACCAATTAAAATGTTTCACCTCATTATTGGTAGAGCAGAATTTAAATGAAAAAAATTTACATTTTTTTTTTTCTGTGTGGTGTCACACCAGTTCATTTTCCATGGAACTTCCCACTGACTTTTGACACAAGACTTTAATTTAAAATATTTCAAACTTAAAAAAAAATGCCAATTATCCATCATACCCTCTTCAAGAATATTGAAGAACAGACTCCTGTCTCTTCCGAAGGCTGTGAGTGTGACTGTCTCCCAGGGAATACCCTGTTG